>JACEVL010000490.1:1488803-1533751 GCA_020284085.1 Aporrectodea caliginosa | reverse complement strand
CAGAATAATTCTTTGCTTAAATGGAAGTGGGATTGATGAAAAGAATTTATGTTAAATAGAAGCGGGATCGATGAAAAGAATTCCTGCAAAATAGAAGTCGGATTGATGAAAAGATAAACTGCAGTTTAAATGGATACCAAATCAAAAATAATTTGGGGACCTAAACTGAAGAATTACCATAATTTACGTCGCTAAACTGCACATTTACCAAAATTTTTAATGGTGTCACGACAACTCGTCGAACGACATTTCGTATATGACACTTCGTCGAGCAACATTTCGTCGAACGACATTTCGTCTATTAAGTTATTTGATATTGTCACTTTAAAATGGAAGCCGGATTGATGAAAAAAACTTTCCCAAATGGAAGTGGGATTGATGAAAACATTCCTGTGTTGAAATAGATGCTGGATTGATCAAAATAATTTTTACTGTAAATAGAAGCTGGAAATCAACCTGGATGCATGGATGAAAATAGGTCTCCATTCAACAGAAGCTTGATTCATGAAAATAATCTTGTCAGTAATTAGAAGCTGGATTCCTGAGAATATATAGCACGTTTTAGCGAAACTATAAGAAAGCGGCCTCTGTTGTTTAGCCGTAATGGATACAGATACACTTGTAGACGAAATGTCGTTATGCGAAATGTCGTTCGTCGAGTTGTCGCGGAACCGTTTTTAATAACGCGATTAATTTTTAACGCATGTCGCAATAGAAAACATGTAGGCTACGACTACTCTACCAAATCTGAGTAATTAGTAAGTAAGTAAGTAAGTATGGTCTTTATTACGCCATTTACAAATGCACAATGTGACAACAGTTATGCAATGATAATTGTAAAACATGAAAGTAATAATATTAATAATAATGATGCGTAACAAGTTAAAAGCAGATGAAAGATAATTGTAAAGCATCCTGGTGATAATTCGCTTCCTAGTACGGGGGTCAGATTTCGAAATGTTACGATTTTGCGAACGAGGTCTTAGGGAGTATCCGGTTTCGCGGATAGGAGGGGGTAATCCGTGCAGGACATGTCCAGGATCCGACAAAACCGCGGAGAAGAGAGCTGCGTCTGCTTTGGCACACAGCTCTTCAATTGTAGGGGTACAAGTAGGTAGATATCCCTGGCGTATAAGTTTCTTGATCAGTGCAGTCATGCGATCTCTCTCCCCCACAATAGTAAATCCCCACCAAGAGGGGGAGGAGTACCTAGAAGTTGAGGAAGTGTGGTGGAGCGCACAACGTCGTGAAGGCGGTTACCAGTGAGACCATGGACCACAAGAACTCTCAGAGCAAAAAGGGATTGCTTACTTTTGATGCAGATTTTATTGATATGTGAGGAGAAGCCAATTCGTTGAATTAGGCCTACTTTGAATATGCGCTATATTAATGCAGTCAATAAACAAAAAGCAATCGTGCTTTAACTAACCTACTTGTTTTTACTTTTTAGTGTTTACTTTGAAGTTTAAAGTTTAAGCTTAGCGGTTTTGTCAAGAATTGTCTTAGCGCATTACTAGAGATTATTATGTGCAGTGACAATTGCGTTAACTGTGTTAAAAAATTGAAGCGCTTTAATTAATTAACGCATTAATCACGTTAATAACGCGATAAATGCCCAGCCGTAGGTAATATAGGTTTACAGTAGCTTTAATTTCTCACAAGAAACATTTATTATAGCTATGCAGTCTGTACAGTGAAATATGATTTTCATTTGCTTCTCCTTACTTTGGAAAAAAATGGACAACAACTGGCAATATCCGGCAATAACCGGGTATTGCCACTGTCCCAGCAATGATAGGTTGTTGCCGGCATTAATCCAGTCCTGTACGAATAAAGGCATGAGCTAAACATGGGCCTTACGGGAATCGAACCGGGTCTGTGAAAACGTAAGGCATGAGTGTTATCCTTTATACTATCTGCTCTCTCTCATTAATCAGTTAAATATACTGATTGAATAAGCAGGCATAAGAAATGTATTAAACCAACATAGTGCAGGGTCAGAAACTCCAAACCAGTGTTTGAATCAATGCAAAAGAAGGGAATGAATGGTTCACAGTATCAACACCAGCAAACAAGTCATGGAGAGGAAAGAATGTCACTTGAACTTTATTCATAGATCACGTGATGTTGTTAATTCGATAATATTAGGTTGGAAAGAACACACACTCATGCTTCTACAGAGTCAATTTTTTAATATACTCTATAAAAATCCGCGCAGATAACCTCAATGTAATTTTGAAGCTTCAAATGGCTCAAATTTGTTTCCATTGTGGTCCGTATGAAACTAGCATTGTTAGGCCTATATAGACTGATGAAGATAGTTTTGCTTAATTTTAAGATTTATTATTTAAAATTTGCCGTGAGTAAAATATCAGTAATTAATATAAGTGTTAACAATAACTTCATGTATTCTTTCATAGATAGAAATATTAACCTTGATGTTGTGACGATAAATCAGTCAAAGTGCAGCTGGAAAACGGACATTACCCAACTGAAAACGACAAGAGACATGATCTATAGGAAGATTAACAACGTTCTTTAAAAGCATCGGATTACTTTAACTCAACAGTCAACCTGTGTTCCATAAATGAAAGCCAAGATTTGTCATTGGGAGTAACAGAGGAATGAAAAGAAATGAAGAGAAATTATTCATTAAACAATGCATGTTTGAATTCTGTGGAACCAATTTTACAAGAAGTGATAAACAAAAATGCCTCAGAGAAACTGACACTGTAGAGAACACACTGAAATTGCAATTGTTTCACGAACGTCTTACGTGAATATGTCTCTTCACTGTCCAAGCGATAAGGAACACTCGGTAGACAGTAGACACCATATAAGTTCGAATTTTGTCCATTGGCTTTTTGTGATGATGGATGACCAGGGCAAGAATTCTAAAATCATCAAAAAAGATAAACCTTGCAAATGTCACCTATGCCACAAATCATGTACCACTGTTGATCATTTGAAGGTCCATATGAGAAGCCACACTGGAGAGAAACCATACGAATGTCAACTATGTCACAAGTCATTTGTAACCAGTGGTGTTTTAAAAAACCACTTGAGAACCCACACTGGAGAGAAGCCATACAACTGTAAATTATGTCACAAGTCATATAGACGCAGTGGTCGTTTGAGTGAGCATATGAAATCCCACACTGGAGAGAAGCCATATAAGTGTGAATTATGCCACAAGGCATTTGCTTCAAAAGCTGAACTGTGTAGGCATTCAATGGTTCATAGCGGAGAAATACCACATAAATGTGAATTCTGCAACAAGGCATTTTCACGGAAAAGTCATTTGAATACTCATGAAATCTCACATTGGAGAGAAAGGATACAAGTGCCAAATGTGCAATAAATCATTTTCATCAAGTAATTCTTTGAGAATCCACAATAAAACCCACACTGGAGAGAAACCGTTTAAGTGTGAATCATGTCACAAGGCTTTTGCACTAAAGAGTACACTGCAGAGTCATTCAAGGATCCATAGTGGAGAACGACCATTCATATGTGAACTATGCCACAAATCATTTTGCAAAAGCAGTCGTTTGAAAGTTCATATGAGAACCCACACTGGAGAGAAACCATACATATGTCACATATGTGAAAAATCATACACCGATATTAGTAGCTTGAACACACATATGAAGGTCCACACCGCAGAGAAACCATACAAATGTGACTTATGTGGAAAATCGTATATCAATATTTCGAGTTTGAGTAAACTTTTGAAGACCCACACTGGAGAGAAACCATACATATGTCACCTATGTCACAAATCTTTTGCATGTGTTGGTCAGTTGACTCCCCATATGAGAACACACACTGGAGATAAGCCATACAAATGTGAATTATGCCAGAAATCATTTTCACATAAAGGCCAGTTAAATTTTCATCTGAGAAACCACGCTGGAGTGAAACCATACATATGTCACCTAAGTCTGAAATCTTTTGCACACAGTTGTTATTTGAATGTCCATATGAGAACCCACACTGGTGATAAACCATACAAATGTCACCTATGTCACAAATTGTTTCCGTGTAGTAGCCATTTGAATTGTCATATGAGAACCCATACTCGCGAGAGACCATACTTATGTCACGTATGCCACAAATCTTTTGCATGTAATGGTCATTTGAATCGCCATATCAGAACCCACGCTGGAGAGAAACCCTACAAGTGTGACCTATGTCAGAAAACATTTTCACGAAAGAATTATTTGACAATTCATGAGAGATCACACACTGGAGAGAAACCGTACAAATGTCAACTATGTCACAAATCTTTTGCCAGTAGAAATCAGTTCACTCGCCACATGAGAACTCACACTGGAGAGAAGCCATACTGTCACAAGGCATTTACAGAGAAGAGTGACCTGAGTAAGCATTCAGAAACTCGTCGTGAAGAAAAATCATACACAGTCAAATTATGTGAAAAAAGGTTTCAGCAGGTTGAAGATTTGAATGTCTCTGTGAAAACTGATGGGAGTGAAAAGGGAAAACTGGAATTGTTTGGAAGTCAGATGTCATCTGATTCTGATCCTTTCCTTCTGAAACCATTTGGTTGTGCAATGTGCAATGAAATGTTTCAAATAGAGGAGGAATTTCGGATGCACTGTTTCCAGGTGTGTTATTCTCCAGTGGATGTTGACTTTGCCAAACTGCTGGAAGATTAAAACCTGTTATTTTGCAGTTTAAAACATTGTTTCCTAAGTAAATGTATTATGTCTTATTGTGCATAGCAAAGTTTTCTTCTTTTGCATGAATCTGAAACTTTTCCACGTTTTTCCTGAACATATATGCTTCAGTTATAATTGATTTTTCTTTGCTTTCCTGGTGCATTCAAAACACAGAAGCAAGGGGGTTATGTCAAATGTTTTATGGTTGTGAAGTATGCAATAAAACGTTTCATACAAATAGCATTATGTTGTGCATGCTTTCCACTTTTGTTATTCTGCATTGTCTTAAATCGAAAATGAATT
Source organism: Aporrectodea caliginosa (assembly GCA_020284085.1). NCBI lineage: Eukaryota > Metazoa > Annelida > Clitellata > Crassiclitellata > Lumbricidae > Aporrectodea > Aporrectodea caliginosa. Next base: position 1,528,766 of record JACEVL010000490.1, on the reverse strand, counting down.
TTTGAGGCACCGCTTTCAGACATTTTCTCCAGTGAACGATGACGTTGCTGAACTGTTTTATAACATTTAAGTTGTGTAACTTTTAAATGTAATATTCTGTTTAATATATTTTTCTGACGAAAATGTATTTTGCTTTATGATACATTGCAAATTTGTTGGCTGTTGGATTCATTTCAAATTTTCCATTATAGATCAAAGCTAATTACGTAATCAAATTTGAGAAGATAGGAGATCTGGTGAGAGGAGATCAGGTGAGAAGATAGGAGATCTGGTGAAAGAGGATATCTAGTTAGAGGACTTTGGCAACGGGAAAGCAATCTGGGGCCTTACGTGATCGAGGCCTATTACCTTATATATTTAACAAATTCTTCCTCCATACCACTGAGGTCTGGTAAAAGACCTCAGGAGGAGGTGCTGCTTCCTATTATTTGCCCTTTGCTCAAACCAATTCTCGGGGCTTCTCTGTCAAATATGCGGTGGCTCTAATATTTAACGAGATTACTCTTCCCATTTGACAGCTATCTAATCTGTGGCTTTAAAATTAGGACCGCGATCCATCCTAGCCGATGATATGAATTATACCTCTTGACAATCTTATTATGTTTAGACAGTATTTTGCATGGTATTTGGAAAGGGACTATTCAATATCTCCCTGTTTAACCAGACTCATACAACATACATTGCTGGCTTTTCATAATTAGTACCACCTGTTGTGTGGAGTCTCGTGGAACACTATTCAACAGTACTGTGCCTTCGTAGTTATTATGTTTAGTTAGTTAGGGAAAGCCTCTGCGAGTACCACTGTGGTCAAAAATCACCCCAGAGGTAGTTTGCATTAGTGTTGCTCACCCCCAATAAGTGAAATCTCAAAGAAATTTATGACTATAGGTATTCCTGTTTTGTAAAAATTACACGTTTTATTTTACATTTTCTATCACCAGATGGCGCAAGTATTCCATTTATGCACTGAGTGGGCCTACCAGTGGGGTCGTTTTTGACTCCAGTGTAAACTGAATAATTCTGATATGTGACCCAAGGGATCGAAATGAGTCGCATGTCGGAAATTTTAGAATATGAGTATTTTACATATTCTTAAAGATCACATCTTTTGCTTTAAAATGACACCAAAAGTTTGGTTCTACCTTGCTTTTTGACAAAGTTACAAATGATTATGTTTTTTTGTGAATTTTTTCATTTATTTTAATATATAATCACCAAAAAAAGTGTTCTCTGTACAACATTCGGAAAATACACATTAAAACAATGAATTTCATCAAATGTGAACAATCAGAAATGTAAAAAAAAATTTTTTCACCCATTTTCATTAAAATCTGAAAATAAGAAAAAGTGACATCTGATCATATTCTGCTGTTTTCCCAGGAATGTAAATTGCCGACATACGACTCATTTTGATCCCTTGGGTCACATATATGTAAAAATAACTAAATACATTTTTAATAAGATAGCATTCATTTTAAAAGTATTTTTAACAAAGAGAAACTAGGCCTATTATAAATTATATTGGTCACTTAGTAATTTTATTACCAAAAAGTGTTGACAGTCCGCTAACATCTCTCCAACTATTTTTGAGAAATTCAATTCTAAAAGAAACTGAAGTGGATAAATAAGGAAGGCAGTGATTTTGGAGTGATATTTCTGACTAGTCAGGAAATGAAGCAGTGCAGCAATTGCAGAGTTCAGATGATGTTTCAGCGTTAGAATGACCAGAAATCTGTTCCAGAACAAATTGCGTGCCCTTAGATTTGACGATGCGCAGAAGAAAACGTCATTATTTCAAACAACTTGTACCTGTAAGCACAGTATTTGAGAAGTGGACAAAATCGTAAGAAAATGATAAGAAGTCCAACAAAATCTGTGCCGCCTGTAAGTGAAATGGGATCATTTCTGCCGAGTATACCTGTATAAACTGTAAACGGTAACTGTAATGACCGGATATAGTCCATATTAGTTTTGAACATTGAACACTCGAACACTTTTAGCACTCATCTGGGTAGAGTTACTCTTTAGGGGGCCGCGGCCAAATGTTACCAAATTTTACCTGATGATACCTGAGACCATAAGTATCGAAACGCGACTATTCCCAACGCTAGCTAACGATCCGGCGATTTTATACAAATTTTTGAAAATCTCTACTAACTCAATGGCTTTCGCCGTGTTTATGCATATTGTCGTGACGTAATACGCAGATCGTTCAAGTCTAGAGTGCGCACAGGTCCTTTCTCTAGCGCAATCATATGATTTATGTAGCGCAATAAGCCTGAATTTACCATTAAGCTAAAAACAAGATGGCTAACAGAAGTAGTGGTTCAAAGTCTGCCTGCTGAGTTATTAGTGACCAACTTATAAGTGACTGATTGGAAAATAGTAAATAGTAGTGCTACTGTTAATGTGAATGATTAGATGATTAAATTATTGACGGAGGCTGAGTAGATCCATTTTTCTGCATTTATCAATCGCTGAATACAGTTGATCTACAAATTTACTGACTGGTAGAAGTTTGTTTCCTAAACTGCTTTATAAAAGTGCTCCAGGACTAAACTGTGCTTGCAGTTTTCATAACGATATTGTGGCAGTTGGAGTATTACCAGCTACAGGATCTGTACCAATAATCACACAAGAGCAATTTGTACAATATAGTCAAATAAGCAGAATCAAATTGGGTTTGTTATAACATGCTAAAGTGAGATTTATATTCTTCAGTGCCAGACATTTCAATGGTCTAAAGTCTGGTTTCAGTTTTGCAATTTTTCCTGTTTTCATATGATTAGAAGTTCAAGAGAAAAATATGATAAACCATATGTAAAATAATTGTACATGCTCACATTTCAATATAAATCTTCATCTGCTTAATGGAATCACTCGAGCTGGATTGATGAAAACAATTCATGTTTAAATAAAAGTATTTGATTTCGAACAATGTAATTGTGTTTGTTTGTACATTTATATATCCATGCATGATATTATATTTGAAGTTGCTATATGTGTATGTTTCAGTATACAATAATTATAATATTCGTACAGAATGAATGTGAACTGGTTGTTGAAAAAGTAAAAGCTACAGCTATAAAAATTGGTCCAAAAACATTTACTGAAAACAATTTTGCAGCAGATGGTTAATGTTTTACCTTTATATTGTGAGTGTAGATATGCGACTACCATATAGGCATATACGAAGTGTAAAATGTTTTAGACATCTTTAACTTACATGTACACTGCTTAAGATCCTGTTGTGAACGTGTTAACATATTGTAATTTTTCTGATATATTATGTCAAAGTTGTGACAATAAATAAATGATAAACTTATTTCTTCAAGTTTGTTGCTTTGCACGGGTGGAGAGGTCCAGTGCATCACTGCAGGAAGGCTTATGAGAAGAGGTCGAGCAGAGTAGCCTTGAGGATGTTCACATCAATACCAGATAAAATGTAGTTCTCATATTGTAAAACAAACCTGTATATTACATAAGGGCAAAGGTTAATTAGAAAATTGACAAAGTTCCGGTACTATCCTATACTAGTGTAGATCTGCAGGTACTCGTGTTAGTTGTGTTTTAGGCAAGTACTTCTTGTTACTATTGGTAACAAACAGAAGTAGTAATTATGTAATTGCTAATGAATATTCATTAGTAGCAACATTGCCAATTATGCATTTAGGCCTATATGTTCAGCTGACAATGCCTAGCTAAGCTAAATAAGGCTTGGAGGCCCTTTGTTAACAAATAAAACTAGAAAATTGTGCCTTTTCACTATTTATAACATTATTTAATTCACTTGAAGTGACACATTTAAATTATTCTCAAAGAAATGCATCTACTGAATACTGATAACATTTAACATTTGGTTGGCCTCGCCTCTATAATGGCTTTGTACTGATAACATTTAACCTTTGGTTGGCCTCGCCTCTATCATAGATTTGAATATATATAAATATATATATATATATATATATATATATTAGGCGCCCGTTAAAAATGAACTTCTGAATTTCTTCGGTGGTACCCTCCCATATTGTTGTCTATCATGAGAGAAGTTCATGGTAATTTATATATATACATATATATATACTTACCTCTTCCACACTCTTCGCTGTGACCGAACTAAACGCACTGGTGGCGGTTGGAAAGTGGGCAATTGCAACCGCCGCGATTACAGCAGGCGCAGTCTTTATCGAGGTCTTTATCGAAGTAGCAGGGGCATCCAGTCGGAGTCTCAGTCCAGCGGTCTATTGTCTGCGCTTAAACAGCACGAAAATATCATTAGAACAACAGGATATGCGACGTGGAAGTTGCTGCTGCACTGTACAGAGCAAATACAAGTAAATCTTCGATGTTCCCAAATGGGAACATTGGGCACAAATGTAGTCTGTTCCCATTTGGAAACATGATGGAGAAATTCATTGAGTTATTGAAAACTCCGCATCGAGTGCATTACTGCTGTCCATATTTATAAAAGAATATGAAATAAATTAGAATTTTAGTTTACACAGCAATCACACCTTATATAAAGCCTTTTTCAGTTGTAAAGAAAGGTCTCCTTGTCTGAGGCGATCACCACTGATGTAGATGGAGACAATGATGACACTGAGCAGCTTGTTCACCTAGCACAGGCTTCAGATGCAGTGTCTGCTAATATTGAGAGAGATGTGGAAATAGTTATTCCACCAGAGATAGGGGATGGTGCGTCCAATGAAGAGTGTGTGGATGAAGATGCCCTAAATGCTTTCGGCTGTCGGCGAGGACAACCGAGGTTTGGCATCGCACTTTGGAACCAATACGCGCGTGTAGCCTACTTGAATATTTGCCTTGAAGCAACAACGCCGTTTAAGGTTGGCACAATGCCTTCAACAACGTTGTTGGCTTTGCCCATCCAACAACAACCAAACTTGCGCGTAAGCTGTAGCAAGAACAGCACAGTATGGAACTCCTGCGTCGCCAACTGCAACTTAATTGGAGTTCAACCAGGAAAGAAGTAGAAGGCATATATAAGAATCAGTGAAGCTCTCCACACTCTCGTTACAGACTACAGTAACACAGACTCCATTGCCTATTTGGGGGACATTGCAAGAGTTCTGAATATAAGTGTTGTATGAACATTTCAATAACTTACACACGCACTATAATCGCTGGACAGACACTATTATTCAGCTTTGTATTAGTATTCAGTAAGCTGATTTTGCTTTTGACTGTAACTTTTTTTCGAGGTTTTCTTACCGTCAAAAAGGTTTTGTTACAATCACTTGACACTAATATTAGCCTTTTTACACGATTTTGCTTTTGAACTTATCAATTATTAAAATTATCGCTTATTTACTGATTTATACTTATGACATTTTGTCGGCGACATTTTGTCAGGTGACATTTTGTCGTTATGACATTTTGTCGGTGACATTTTGTCAGGTGACATTTGGTCGTTATGACATTTTGTCGGTGACATTTTGTCGGTGACATTTTGTCGCATGATATTTTGTCAGGCCACCGCTTTGGGCATTCTGGACCCTTCATGTATATCTATCACCCCGTATTTGGCTCCAAGAAGTGGTGGTGCCACTGTTTATCAACTGTTGTTACTGCCTAGCCTCTTCACGTGGAAGTCTTTGGCTTGCCTGATCAACTGGAGTTCTGGCGGCAAATTGTGAACAATACTATACAACGGTTGGTTTAAGTCGGTCATCATCTGGGTTCAGAGTGAAAGACAGACAATATGTCGATTGTGTAAGAAGAATACATGGCTGTACTGTGCAAAGTGCATGGTTCTACTTCATCTGCACTACGAGCAGTAGCCTAGTATCATATCATCGCATTTGAGACAGAATATTGTCAGTCTCCTGGAAGGCAATGTAGAGAAATACCTGGAATATGTTGATGTAGACAATGCTATCGTTGACACTACTTTATGACTTCTGAAAACTAGCTACTTCAACATTGATGTGTGGTTTTATTGCTCTAGCAAAAGCAGCCTATATGCTGTGCATAAAGTAAAACTAGTGTAGTAACTGAAAACTGTAAATTTAGCAGATTATCTTCAATAAATTTGCATGGTGTTCCCAAATGGGAAAAGACTCCTTATGTGTCCAATGTTCCCAAATGGGAACAGCACGCCATCTAGCGGCTGCTCGCGGAATCACATAAATACAAGTTCCAAGGACCTTATTTTAGCACCCAGATGATGACCGACTCAAACGTAGCGAATGTCACTGACTGAGTGGCTTTTCATTTGTTATATACCCAAGTAAGCTGAAGAAGAGAATGGTAAAGACACTAGTGTGGAGTGTTGTCCTATACGGCTCTGAGACATGGACAATGAGGCAAGAAGACATAAAACGACTGGAGGCCTTTGAGATGTGGATATGGCGCAGAATGGAGAAAATCAATCAGCTGGGTGGAGCGAAGAACGAATGAGGAAATCTTACAGCTGGTGGAAGAAAGAAGATCACTTATAGGCACTATACGGGGGCGGCAGAAGAAATGGATAGGACACATCTTAAGGAGCGACACCCTACTAAGAGACATCATTGAGGGAAGAATGGAGGGGAAAAGATGAGAGGTAGGCCAAGAACAATGCTACTGGACTGGATGTTGGCAGAGGAGGGATACAGCGGACTGAAAAGAGAAGCAGAGAACAGAGAAAAATGTCGTCGTTGGACATATGAACCTGCCTGAGGGCAGAGAACGTGAAGAAGAAGAAGATTCCCAAGTATCATAAAGATTGGCCCTTGGGGAAAAGTTTGGGCATTAATGGGTTAAGACAATGTTCGACAGAGTAACTAAAGATATGTAAAAATAGAAGTAATCTGATCACAACCCTGAGAATAAACTGAGCATTCATTTTTTGTTTAGTGAGTAGGATTGACCAAGAAAATACGATTTATATGTCACAATGTTCATTGCCTTACCATGGACAATCACCAGAAGGCAGAACACAAGCACCAGGAATGTCTTCATCTGAAATATTCAGACATTGCCAGATTTTATTATCATATGACGTATAATATTATGCTTTATGCAAAACACATTCAAAGAAACGTACTGGCAGAATGTCAAGACGAAACTGCTTCAGTTTAAGTTCGAATGTTCATCCAGAAATTACAGTTTTTAACAAATCCAAGTGCACAAAATTAACATTCACGGTTTTATGCTTCACACAGAGATAATAAAAATGCAATTTTAATCAAAGAAGAATTTATTTGAATTACTTCGTGTGACCTGCTACTTATTAATTACACATTGCTTTATATTTCAATGGGAAAACTGAAAGCTGCTTACGACAATTAAATCAATTTTGTCTTAGAGAAATCTCATTCAGAGCTCCAAAAGATAGAACAAAACACTTAACCAACCTTGTTCTCAACTTGCCTAGGAAGAAGAATTGAAAAGTTCGCCTCAGCAAGTTTTCAACAAACTTTCGTCACGTGTCAAAGTAACTGACGAATTACCTGCTGCAGAAGGGGCCTTTTATTCAACTCTTCGAAATAGATATATGTTTATACTTCTTATAGAAAATATTAATTTCTTCTGAAACCGGCAATATTTCTGTCAGCAAAAATTTATAGTTAAAGTAATTATTGGACATTAGCAGTCGCTGAGAGGAATTAATTCAAGCCTGAATTCGTCTAAGACCGACAATAATCCGTTCATCAAAAATTAATATTAGAATGAATTATTGGCTATAGCCTATAAGCACCCTGTGGGAAGGATTGACTAAACTGCCGCCTCTTGCCTCAATATGGCTACGCCTATGTAGGCCTATGCTTATACTTCTTATAGAAAATATTAATTTCTTCTGAAACCGGCAATATCTCTGTCATCAAACGAATTAATGATTGGCAATACATGTCACTACGCGGGAGCCGCTCATTGGCTCAATTAGTCACATGTATTCTTTGCGCCAGATCAACGACGCTTTTACAACACTATACGTGAACTAGTTGTCCAATAAAAGGAATAAACATTCACACGAGACTTGCTCAGAGGCTCGATTCGTCATACGTGCTCTTAGAGTCATACGTGCTCTTAGAGCCATACGTTGCTATTGATTTGCCATAAGAAAGTGCTCCATTCCAAACATCAAACACACATTTAATGTCAGGTTAACGGGGTGCTCGATGGTGTGGTGGTTATTGTGTTGGACTGTCAATCGAGAGGTCGAGGGTTCAAAACCCCGTCAAGGCAAAAATTTGCAACGAGATCTCTGCTCCACCTTCACCCCCTAACCAGCTCAGTTATACTGAGTACACTGACCGTACACTGTTGGTGTTAAGATGAGACGGCGAGGTTGAGGATTGACCTGCCGCTTGCACATACCGACGCTCATAAAATGAAATCGCCAACACTTCATACCCATGGCTGTCTGAGGACTAGCTTAAAGGACTGCTCTACTCTTCTTCTTCGAAGGACATGTTTGCTGAAATAAATAAATTACTTCTCACAGCTATTCAGGTGACGACAATGGCGTCATTGGAAGTTGGAAGAGAACATAAAGAAAGAAGAATGGCGTGTTAACACCATACGTGGCTATCAGTCTGACCTCAAATATCGTTTTCCATCTGACTTACACCTGCGTACACAGAGCCTCTGAGAGGAAGATGTGCTTTACAAGTTTTCTGAAACTTCTACATTACATTTACAATTATAAGTGTTCATATATATATATATATATATATATATATATATATATATATATATATATATATATATATATATATATATATATATATATATATATATATATATATATATATATATATATATATATATATGAACCTTTCTGAAAGCACTATATTAAAGTATCTATATATATATATATTTCTAATACGACGAATTAATTTCGATTGAAACCCGACAATATTTCTGTCATGAAAAAGTAATATTGTTTCAAGAAATAAAACTTTTAATAACATTAATTTGAACGTCGCCATCATGTCTGCCATTCTTTTGTGCTCCTTTCTTAATAAAATTTTATATCACTCAGGTGCGGCAGAGGAGGAGGGCTCCTCCGTTTAATTTCTGATGTTTGCGCTGTGAAGGAAATAAATGAAGAAATAAAGGAAAGTAATTGGCAGTAAACACGCGTATGCAGTGTTTCCACTAACGCCCAAACGGCCGTTTTTACGACCGTAAAAACGTCCAGAACGTCCAAATGTGTCGGTGTGATAGTCGATGTGGATGATTAATGATTGCCATCGACACAGTCGACCACGACGTCCTGCCCCAGTTATAGCACCTGTATTTTGGCATGTGAGCAAGTGAGCTAGAGTGGATGTCGTTCTACCTGCATGACTGACAGAATTGTGACCTCAATGCCCCTCTTCTTGCGCAGCCACTATCCTTACCTGTGGCGTTCCTCAAGGTGTAGTCCTAGAACCCATTAATTTCAAGTTCAAAATTACGATATAAGTGAATTGAGCTGCAGTATTTCCAAATAGGGATCGTAGAAGTTGGATAGCGGTGAAATCAGGACCTCAGCATTCATAGAACTGGGTGCATCCGAATAGAGATTCATGACCATACAGACGAGATTTGCATATTATGGTTCAAGATGTCGGTACTTTCAAAATTAACATATGAAACGAAGATTCGTTCACATGTGCTTCTAATGTGAATTATTGATTTTGACTGAAACTCGACGATATTTCCTTCATCAAAACGTAGTACTAAACCTTTACAGCATTAATTTGAAAGCCGCTATCAATAGCATCATGCCTACCATTCTTGTGCTGGTTCCTAATAACAGTTTATGTCAATGAGGTTAGTGTAGATGAGGGCTCCCCGGATTAATATCTGCTGGTTACGATATTATGGAATAAATGAAGAAATAAAGGAAAGTTGTTGACAACAAGCACGCGTATGGCTATGCCTACAGCCGACGTTGGTATTGATTTCTCTTAACTGTGTTGCAGCGTAACACAAATTTATGAAATGTTAGGTGAAGGACATTCTTGATGAAATACGTGAACTACTTGCGCTGTTTAGAAAGTAGAAAGCTAAACGATCTAGAACAACACATGTACCACACAGAAAGGACAACTTGCTGCGAACGTCGAAATTGATCGCAAATAAAGCAAAAGTTATTTTCATCGTAATCAAAATCAGTTGTTAAGACATTTTATGCACCAGAATAAAAAGTTTGAAATTGACGTGCTCGGTGATTCTGACCCTCTGAAGCTGATCTTTTATCGCGGTTGTAAATGTGATTGAACTTTTTTCGTCGCACACCCAGACTAGCAGAAGCGTTGATAACGGCCTGAAGCCTAATGATACTCCGCTGTGGCAAGCCAGCAAAGGCGACATTGGAGAAATTAATTCAGCTCAGGCTCAAACTTTTTACACAAGATGGTGAGTCACATCCTCTAGGAGAGACCGAGAAACAGACCTAATCCGTCTCAGCATTGTAATTACGTTTGTAATTGCCGAAATGTCGGTCTTTAATGGCGCAATTTCCGAAGTAGATGATTAATGACGTTCTGCTCCAGCGATTGCACCTGGAGTTTGACGTGTAGTAGTGTGAGTAGGGGGCTTTTAAAACAGTCGGTCGCTCTAACGCCCCCGGTTTGAGGCCCAGCCGAGCAGCCTCCCACGGGGCTGGGCTCAAAAATGCTTTATGGTTAGGTCAAGGGCGTTTTAATCTGGAGTCATGTTTCATTGTTTTTGACAGTGTCTTTGGTTTGCGTCTAGGCGTGTGTTTGTTTTTTCCGACCCGAGTCTTGTTTGTTAATTATACTGATTGGTTTTCGTCAGGTGCTTACTTTGAGTAGTGATTATAATTTTTACTTTGACCTGCGTCAAGGATTTATCTGACTTTCGTTGATTTATCGATTTTATCGCTCGAAATGGAAATATTACCGCAGTCGCCGACCAACCCTTCGACCGCCATTTTGAGCTTTGTTTACGATTCTGCTACCATTCGTCCGTACTTCAAGCCATCGTACACAATCAGTCGTACTACGCGAAAGACTCTTTTCTCTCTTTACCTCTGGCGTCCAGGATGGCAGAGACATGACTCGCCGTTACTGACCGACGGACGGGAACCGCTACTGCTCGGCACTCCCTCGTCGCCTCTCCCTCAACGGGTTGAGGCTTGCATCACCGGAGCTTCGTCACCTCCTCGATCGCCGTCACCGCCATCTCCTCTGCTACCAACCATACAGAGCAGCTCAGATGGACTGCAACTTGGCTCACTTAACTCTCATTGTTTAGGAAATAAAAATATTGAGGTATCTAACCTAATCTCTCTACATTCGTTGGATATTCTTATAGTGACAGAGTCCTGGCATTCTACTGTTGCTGATGTCTCGGTACGCCGCTCTGCTCCACTTCAATACTCGTCTATTGATGCCCCGTGGCCAGTTCCTCCTACAAAGGATCCGCTACGGGGGCATCGTCGTTTACTTCCGAGATAGCCTTCGGATCAAAAAGATCTCTATTGAAATTGAGACGACTTCGTTCGAAACTCTCGTGTTCTCCTGTGCTACGTCCAGAGGGCCGCTTACTATTCTTGCTATCTACCGTCCTGGCTCCGTACCTCTAACTGCCGTCTTCTTCTCCGAGTTTTCGTCCCTTCTAGAAGTCTACGCCACTTTCAACTCACAGCTACTCATTACTGGGGATCTTAACATCCATTTGGAGGACACTTCCCTGCCAGAAACCACACGTTTTCTGGATCTTCTCTCGCAGTTTGGTTTAACTCAACATGTCGCAGAACCTACTCATGCCTTGGGTGGGTGGCTGGATGTCATCATCACGCGCGACGACTGTACCATCTCTGATCTAACTGTTTAACCGCCGTCCATTTCCGATCATGGTCTTCTACGCTACACCGTGCCACTCCTCTACGCCCAGCCTACCTTCGCTCTCCGTCACTCCCGTGGTTGGAGGTGCCTTGATCGAGAGGCGTTTCGTGATGGCCTCCTCAGCAGTCGTCTCTGTGGTGACCTTTCGCCTCTGGACGATCGTCCATGTGAGGACCTCTTCGCTCTCTACGACTCAGCGATGACCTTCTTCCGCTACGTCAGCATCGAACTCGAGTCAGACCGTTACAGCCATGACTGGACCAACATTGCCGTTTGCTTCGTCGGAACGTTAGACGCTTTGAGCATAACTGCCTTGACCAACACTCTCTAATGCCTCCTCTTCAGTCTGGATTTAGGAAATTTCACTCGACAGAATCTCTTATGGCGAGTCTTCTGGCTGATGTATTTCATGCCGTTGATCGTGGCCGTGTCACTCTACTTTCCCTCTATGACATTAGCGCCGCTTTCGACACTGTTGATCACACCATCCTTTTTGACCGGCTCTCTAAGTCATTTGGGATTACTGATTCTGCTCTTCTCTGGTTCCGCTCATTTCTATCTGATCGCTCTGTCTCAGTAGTCTTTGGTCCGACCCGCTCTGCTTGGGTGCCCCTCTCTTATGGCTTACCTCAGGGCTCGGTTCTTGCTCCCTTTCTGTTTGTCCTGTATACTTCGGATCTGGCTGGGGTCCTTGGTCCACTGGGTGTCCTTTCCCACCAATATGCAGGCTTACCTTCATGGACCTGCAGACACAGCTGCTGTTTATGGTCGAGCGTATTCTAGAGGCTTCAGCTGCTCATTGACCGATGGTTATCCTCAAATCGCCTCCGTCTTAACCAAGACAAGACTCAGTACATATGGCTCGGTAGTCGTGCCCAGCTTACCAAGATTAATTCATCTTCGGTTTCAAAATATGCTCTTCTCTTCCTCTGTCCGTGATCTTGGATTCATTTTAGGATCCTGTCCTCTCTCTGTCTGATCACGTCTATAGTGTCTCTCGTTCTTGCTTCTACTACCTACGCCAACTCCGTGCCATCCGCCAATCACTACCACTGCACGTATCACGACTTTGGTCCATGCATTGATCTGTTCCAGGATTGATTATGGGAATGCGGTGTACATTGGTCTCTCCTCTAGAAATACATCTAAACTTCAGTCCATTCTAAACCCTGCCGCCCGCCTCATATGGGACATTGCAGGTTTGACCATATCTCTATTTTATCCGTGACTCCCTTCACTGGCTCCCCATCCGCCAGCGCATCCAATTCAAGGTCTGTTCCCTCATGCGAAGCTGTCTTGCTGGCTCTGCTCCTCACTATCTTAGGGCCTTTTGCAATCCCAGTATCTTCTCTGCAGTCGTTCCTCCCTTCGGTCCTCGGCCCGTGGTTGCTTGGTTGTCCCGCTGGTGCGTACTTCTACGGCCCAATCTAAGAGTTTCGCTATTATTGGTCCCAATAGCTGGAACCAGTTACCTCAGTCCCTCAGGACTGACCTTTTCATTTCTTTTGACCAGTTCTGCAAAGCGCCTGAAAACCTCCCTTTACCAGTGACGAGAGACTGGCCCGGGTCAGGAGCGCCTCTGTTTCTGAGTGGCGCTATATAATTTCTTGATTACAATTACAATTACAATTACAGAGTACAATATAGCACTTATCAAGGGATTGATTACAAAAGCCTATCCCGCTGATATTATTTTGCGTTCTCATTTCGAATTGCCTCCCTATCGGTCTTTAATTGAACAATATCTTATGTAGATGATTAATGATTGCCTTCAACACAGTCGACCGCAACGTTCTGCTCCAGCGACTGCACCTGTTTTGTTTCATGACATTACACGCACGAGAGTGGATGCGTTCTACCTGACTGACAGTCAGTAAAGTGTTCACAATGTTCCCCTCTTCTTGCACAGCCAATATCCTTACCTGTGCCATTCCTCAAGGCGTCGTCCTATGACCCATTTATTTCCTCCTTGATACAACCGGCATCTTAACCATGACATACACATCTGGTGTGTATGGTCATCTCTGTGCCATAATAAAAACCCAGGTCCATGACCTCTGAGGTCCTGATTTCACCTCTGTTTGAGTGGCGCTATATAAATGCTTGATTACGATTACGATTACGATAATTAGTAGCTTATATTATAGACTGTTTTGAATATTGTATAAGCTTTGTTTTCAGTCAGCGACACGAGTTATCATAATTATGCCGTTAATTACAGTCACTCACTTGTCTTATTATCTGATTCCATTTGTTACACGTTTAAGGTTAATAATTAACTAAATAAGTATAAGAGCGGAGGTGAAATCCTCCAACGGTGAAGGCCGGAGGTGAAAGCCCCTGGAACCGATGGGTGGACGGATGGATAGATGGATGGATGGATGGATGGATGGTTGGACGGATGGACGGATGGATGGATGCATGGATGGATTGATGGATGCATGGATGCATGGATGGATGCATGGATGGATGCATGGATGGATGCATGGATGGATGGATGGATGGATGGATGGATGGATGGATGGATGGACGGACGGACGGACGGACGGACGGACGGACGGACGGTCGGACGGATGGATGAATGTATGGATGATTGATGGATGGATTGATTGATGGATGGATGGATGGATGGGTGCGTGAATGGATGGACGGATGGATGGATGGATGGATGGATGGATGAATGGATGGATGGATGGATGGATGGATGGATGAATGTATTACAGAGTATTAAATATGTGATAGATGGATCGATGGATGGATTGATGGATGGATGGACGGATGCATGGATGGATGCATGGATGGATGCATGGATGGATGCATGGATGGATGCATGGATGGATGCATGGATGGATGGATGAATGGATAGATGGATGCCATGGGTGCGTGAATGGATGGATGGATGGATGGATGGATGGATGGATGGATGGATGGATGGATGGATGGATGGATGGATGGATGGATGGATGGATGGATGGATGGATGGATGGATGGATGGATGGATGGATGGATGGATGGATGGATGGATGGATGGATGGATGCATGGATGGATGGATGCATGGATGGATGGATGGATGGATGGATGGATGGATGGATGGATGGATGGATGCATGGATGGATGGATGCATGGATGGATGGATGGATGGATGGATGGATGGATGGATGGATGGATGGATGGATGGATGGATGGATGGATGGATGGATGGATGGATGGATGGATGGATGGATGGATGGATGGATGGATGGATGGATGGATCGATCCCGATGGATGGATGGATGGATGGATTGATGGATGGGTGCGGATGGATGGATGGGTGGGTGGGTGAATGGATGGATGGATGGATGGATGGATGGATGGATGGATGGATGGATGGATGGATGGATGGATTAATGGATGGATGGATGGATGGATTGATAGATATATATTGTGCCACACTGAACAATATTCTAAAATAGCACATTTATGCATCGAGTTAATAATCGCAGGCTACCTCTAAATCGCAGTTAACCCTCGGGCCACCAAATTAACCACACACACACCCCTACGTTTTTATGCATACACTTTTTCATATAGAATATAATTTTTGCATTTTGGGTAGATGTAGCAGATTCATTTGGGCACATTGTGAGGTAAATGTCGGTATCTCACACCTTTCAAAAGTTATACCCGATGTAGCCGAGGTACTAGGGGAGGGGTGGATAACCCTTAGTTCTTCGACCATAGCGTATTCATTATTCTTCCTAGAAGAGAAACAAATAACCTTTCTTTAGAGGGAATGCAGGGCTTCATTTGCGTCCTTACTTATTTGTTTTTTGAACACTGGAAGTGATAAAAATAAATAATAATACGCGTTATATGTGGGAAAATGGCTGAATGCAGCATTACAACGTAAACCGATATTTCTACGGAAACTTTGTCAACAGCTACAGATTTAGAACTTATATTAGCTCGAACAGATACTGAAGATGAAGTGAGAAGCCAGTTTACAGGAAGCATTCGCACAAAATAATGGGAGTAACTTGCAATAACTGCAATGACAACCTACATATTTGACTGCCGTGAACAATAACGTGAAGTCTTGTTTCATGTTGCCTTTAGATTTCGCTGTAGGCTTATCTAATACAGACTATGGACTAGTTTGTAGGTTACAGTTAAAAATCAGGCATCATTAGGCCTATGTTTAAAATGTTCTTGGATACATAGATCAGTTTCAAAACACACGTAATTTTATATTTGTTTATCCAACAAGTACAAGATGTACGCAATAATATAAAATATCGCTAATTATCGGTTCCGTTGTTTAAAATGACGTAATTTCGAGGTGCATTCAAATAGTGTATAACTAAATACACCATTTTGTTCAGAAATGAATGCTAATTAAAATCCATTGGTGTTCTTGGTAGTCCGTGTCACACAAAAACATTGTTAGCCTGAGGGTTAAGTCATAAGAAAGCGTTAGCTTATTAGGAATATATAAGATGCTGACAACTCCAGTGTTTAACGTTTTGGCCGATGACGTTGCCCTCATCCTTTTCCAGGCTTCGAACTGGCACTATTAGCATTCCGTGTAGTAGACAGAGTTGTGATAGGCGTATACAGCTTATTTTGAAGTCCTTACAAATCTGTCACAGAGGCGAAACAAATTGAGACATTCAGATGCTGTTTAAATATAAAATAGGCACGCAAGTCCAATGTTGACCTGTCTTCGCCTCACTGGAATGTGGTGACGATTGCATTTACATGCGAAGGGTTCTATAGCTATAGGATTTTGGGTCAATCAATCAATCAATCAATCAATCGAAGAAGCTTGAGATCATGGTCGATGCAATTGTGTTGCACATTTCTCGCTGATTAGATTTTCTGAACAGGTTTCTGGGCAGAAAGGCTTTGACAAAGTCGTGGCGTGACGACGATTTGCACCCAGACATAGAGTGAGTCCTAGAAAATTAAATCAACCCACTCTCGCGTTTGGAAACTATTACGTGACCAGACCAACGCCACAATCATAAAGCCTCTCAGCCGCAGGATTTGCGTTTTAGTCTTGGACTCATCCAGATTTACTGTTGTGACTGGTGACTCTTCTATAAGTTGTCTTTTTTCCATTGGTTAGCTTTTAGCCAACTGATTTCTGTTGTTACCATTAATGGACATCGACTTAGGCAGACCAAGTAGAAGCAACAGTAAGATTAAACAGTTCGTAGTTTGAGTTTAGTCTTACCTGTAACTGTCATTCTTCATGAATAAAGTCTTCATCTGCTGAAGGTCATCAGACTATTTGGTTCTGCCAACCGTACATTATGGACTCTACCTACATGCTTCATCACACTGCACCCACTACATAGGTATGTATGTATGTACGTATGTATGTAGGTATGTATGTGTGCATATGTATGTACGTGTGTATACATATATGGATGGATGGATGGATAGATAGATAGATAGATAGCTAGATAGATGGACAGATAGATAGATAGATGAACAGATAGATAGATAGATACATAGATAGATAGATAGATAGATAGATAGCTAGATAGATAGATAGATAGATAGATAGATGAACAGATAGACAAACAGACCCTGACAGACAGGACAGACAGACAGACAAATACAGACAGATAGATAGATAGATAGATAGATAGATAGATGGATGGATAGATAGATGGATGGATAGCTAGATACATAGATAGATAGATGAAATAGATGGATAGATGGATGGATGAATAGATAGATAGATAGATAGATGGATGGATGGATGAATAGATGGATGAATGGATGGATGGATGGATGGATGGATGGATGGATGGATGGATATATGAATGGATAGATGGATGGATGGATGGATGGATGGATGGATGGATGGATGGATGGATGGATGGATGGATGGATGGATGGATGGATGGATGGATGGATGGATGGATGGATGGATGGATGGATGGATGGATGGATGGATGGATGGATGGATGAATGAATGAATGAATGAATGGATAGATGGACGGAAGGATGGATGAATGCAGTTGTTTTTATGTAGGCCTTTGCATGTATGTAATTAGTTTCTATGTATATATGTATTTATGTACGTACGTATGTATGCATATGTATGTATGTATGTATGTATGTATGCATGCATGTATGTATGTATGTATGTATGTATGTATGTATGTATGTATGTATGTATGTATGTATGTATGTATGTATGTATGTATGTATGTATGTATGTATGTATGTATGTATGTATGTATGTATGTATGTATGTAGGCTATGTATGTATGTGTGAATTATTTATTGGGTTATCATTCTTCATCTTCAACAGATAACGAAAATTCGTTTGTAGGTCTCTACGTGCTGATGCGAGACTGCCAGTGGAGACATTCTCCAACTGCCCCGATATCATTCACTCTTACATTTCCTTTATAATGGGAACCGAGTCTGTGCAGTTTCAGTTTTAGTTAAAACAGAACGATCAATAAAATGCTGAGAAGTTTCTTGGAAGACATGAAATACAGTTTTACAAAGTGTCACATTGATAGCTTACAATAGAACTAAGGTTAAAATAATTTGCGTTAGCAAAAGAATCCTCTACAATTTAGAATGCGCGACAAAAGCCATTACACAGAGTACACTATTCTTCATTCCTATTCCATCTGCATCTGATCAGCTTTTCGTGAACGGACACATATATACTGAAGCAGGCCAAACATTCCATAAACTATAGTTGCTCTCTAATAAATACTTTGGACTGTCGATCTTTAATCTATAGTATCTACTGCATAATGGCTCGGCTTGTGACTTTGACGGTGACATGTCAATCTCAACAGCTTTGAACCCGGTTAATGCGTTCAGTTACCGCACAACCAATGAGTAATTTATTATTTTCTGGTCGTTGGCTTATAACAGAACTAAGGTTTGTATTTGCCTTAACAAAAGAATCCTCTACAGTTTAAAACTTCTAAATGCGCGACAAAAGCCATTACACAGAGTAGGCCTACAATATTCTTCGGCTGTTGTTCATATGCGTGTTGACCCGAGACTGTCAGTGATGACACTATCCAACTTCCCGTACATCATTCGCAAATACATTTTCTGTCTAAAGTGTCATAATCGTAACACTTAGTAGCATTAGTAACAGTTAAGATGCTAATAATAAAGAGTAGCATTTTCCATACTCGTCTTTCGAGCAAAACTAGAATGACAAAGAAACCGAAACTGTGCAATTTCTGCTTCAGTTACGTAATATTAAATGAGGAAATGTTTGTAATGGGACACGGGGTTATTTTTACAATGCTTTACATTGTACGGTATGTACAATGCAAGAGAAATATAAAATGCTTGGATGGCGTGAAACAAAATATGTGCAACACTGCTTTTACAACAGAATCATCGCCTATCAGAATGTCTAAATTATTATTTTGAATATTAGAACGAGGAAATAAATGAGAAAAGTGTCTTTAAGAACACAAAGCCATCTACCCAAAGCGTTAAATGTGAAAAGTGTCTTTAAGAACACAAAGTCATCTACCCAAAGCGTTACTGTATGCAATTATAATAGTATGCGCTGACGGCATGAAACAGAAAAAACACCTGCAACTGTAACAAAGGAACCTTCCACCATCAAAACTGCTGTGCGAAACAACTCATTGCAATGAGTCTTCAGGTCTTGTTCAAATGCGTCTGATTCTCATACGCGCTCTTTGAAGATTGCCCTTTGACGGCAAGTCACTAAAGCTGTGCTTAGACAAAGTCTGAAACTTTGATTTCAACATCCACGGCGGGAACTCCTGTAAAAGAAAAAAAGATCGCCGTACAGTGGCGGCGCCAGCTATACAATTTCAGCAGGTCGCGTCAGGATCATGGGAGTTATTCAGCAGGTCGAACATTGATTTATGTTTGAGTTTGAATCATCAAGCAGCATAACTTTAATATAGGCCTATACATACATGTATAACGAAGAAAATTATTGTTGAACGCTTATAGCCTAATTGCTGTAGCATATTCAAATAAATCTAGAAGAATTCAGCATTAAAACGTTAAACTTTAGTTACTTTACTAGATTTGGAAGTACTGATCATCGATGAGCTACTCAGAACATAATGAACATGTATGCTAATAAGAAACACGAGTCGCATGACCCACGTTTTCCACATAAATTTTACAGAAACATCGTTTAACTCCTGCGATTCACTAGCATTACTATCGTTCAGAACTACACCAACGTCGACATTAGGCTTACAGTCATATCATTCTGCTTAACGCGTTTTCCGCCAGATTTATTTCCGAAGAAATCTTCATTGTTGCAGCGCCTCATTGTTTTTTTTATTCATTTCTCTGCTAATGTACAATAATATTATAACGTTGATGCAATTCGTAAAAAACTGAAAAGGCATCGACGCGAAACATTAGTTTCGCGAAGTAATCGACAACGCCTTATTGTATTTATTTCCACTAATTTTGACGGTAAAGACTGCATAGGCATTTCAATTAGGGGAAGGGCTTCTAATATGGGCCCCTAAGAAACTTTTTTTATTTAAAAGCACAGAAGCAATTGAACGTGTAGTTTATTTATTCCATGCATTACTTGGCATGAGTTGTTGCCAACTATGAAGGAATGATTCCTTAATGTGTAAAAATAAATTTTTAACGAATTTTTTTCAAAATACGGAAATTGGCACATATTACACTACCGGGTGTGTAATATGAGCCACCATTTTAAAGATGGAATTGCAATGTTTCCGTGCCGCAGACTAATATTAAAACAGTAAAAAACGATTTTCTACGATTAAACTTACTAGGATAACCATTAAGAAACAATTTTGCCCATGCCTAATGTAAACAACACTGAGAACCGGTTACATGGAAAAAATAGCCATAACGGCCTATTTCTACTGTCTCATTCCATAAAGATATGGCCCATATTACACATTCAATCACAGGACCATATTACAAAAACGGTGTGCCTCGGCGAAATCTGTTATAGCGTGATCGACGAATGTATTATAGATCAACAAAGTTGTGTTTTTATATAATAAAGAAATTGTCTATCTTCTGAAACATCAGGGCTTACCATAGATGAAATCCTAAGCTATATAACACTTTTTGAAGTTCAACAAGTCTTATAAGCAACATGTATCAAAACACAAACATTGATGCTTTTCGGGCAGAAGTTATTAGTAAAGGCACACATCCAGAACAGGAAGTTGAAATCAGTATACGGATGGTTTCCCACAGTAAGAGCTCTCCACAGACATGATAGGTGGGAAATATAGTCGAGGCCCATATTACACAGTGGCCCATATTACAAGCCGTTCCCCTAGGCCTAGATTTTAGTTTTTACAATATAGGCTTCTGTTGACATAAACGTTCAAATGTCTTTTAGATCTAATTATTGCAATAGTGATCCCATGGGACAGATGTTGATGTTTGAAATGAAAAGAACATATTAAAATTCCAAAGAATTTTTAGCAGGTCGTTAAGCAGGTCGGGAGCAAAATAGGCTGGTCAAATGCCGCCACTGTCGCCGTAGGAAATATGGAGAAATCACCCTACGTCACTGGCTCCAGATTCAAACGAACTAAAAGAGTAGAGAAACTCTCAAAAGTCGACTTCATCCCTCACCAGCTCATTAAGTAATTCTATGTTCAAACTAGGACCAGTCGCGTCGATTAACTATTAGGTCAAAATTATCTGTCTAGAATTTACGAGGAGAACAGTAATTTTTCTAAGTATGAATTTCTCATATATGCAATACAATGCAAGAGACAAGCATTGCAATATGCTTCAATGCCTCGAAGCTATAGGTCAAAACCGACTGCTAATCACATTTCCTTTCAGGAAAAGGGTAAATTCCTATAAACAGGCCTAAGTTTTTACAGAAAATTCAATTTTCCGGTATTACAATATAGGCCTACATAAGTACACACTGGTTTTAAGTGATTGAGAGGATTATGTAATTGATATCAGAATCACAGAAAGTTTACCCCCATTGCTCAATAGCCCATCCATCTTAGCTTCCTCTGTGATAATGTCCACTGGAATACTACTATCATTCAAACTACGTATTCCTCTACAACACTTCTTATTAAAGAATATTTCTGTCCTGATCTCGGTTTATAAACAAATATCAGCGGCTTCTAGTTGCATTGTCTGGTATGAAAAAGTTAGTCAACAAAGAAAATTGTAATATCGCAAGTAAAGTCGGTAGGTTGTGGGAGATTTATTAATGTTTTTCTCGTATAGCCATGATCCTTCAGGCCCTAATATTATGTCAAGAGAAAGTAAATTCACATTTGGATGGTTTATAAATAACTAATCACATTCTGACTGAGTGTCACGGAGTCAATGAGGAGCTTAATGATATTTGCTAGAGGAGAGGTAGCAAGTTTCTCTCTTGTTCTTCATCATCTACTTCTGGTTATTATTATTATATGGCCGGTAATGAGATAGCCTCGTTGAAACAGTTGGAAATTTAAAATGTCCATATATCGGCGTTTAAATAAAATTGCGATGACCTAGACGTGACGTAATAATGTTTTGTAAAATTTTCTAAATCGCTAAAGCTTTCCGTTTCGGAGCCTTTCGACTACAGACAGACAAACAAACAAACATACAAACAAACGAAAGGACAACGTAAACAGACTTAGACTTATAGTATAGATTATTATAATTATTATTAATATTATTATTATTATTATTGTTATTGTGAACAAATGTTTTGCATATATAATGAGCACAGGTGTTATAGGTTGATATATATATATATATATATATATATATATATATATAATGTGTATCGATTGTTAAGCGGTTTTAGTCTTAGGCCTTAGTTGCGCGGTCGGCTGGCGGGCGCTTGGCCTAAAGTAGCCTAAACATTGGCTGACGGTAGATTCTTTTTGCACACGCAGTTAGCGCGCCAAACTTAGAAACTGATGATGATAGTGAATTTGAACATATACAGTGTAGTAGTTGTTTTAATGCAGTAGAGAACTGTATGTTAGAAGTTACCGTTGAGTTGTATTGATAAGAACTTTGATATTGAAGTGTACGTTTCAAATAACTGTGTTTGAAGAAAGAAGAAACATTCAAAGAACTGTGTTAATTTAATTCTAACAACAGTTAAAAGACGTTGAGCAATTTATATGTAGAGATATGGAAAAGTGTTTGAGTTAGGTCACAACTAAGAAAGAAAAGAGTTGTTGACATTTGGTGGCAGCGGTGGGATTCGAAACAACGTCGGGGAGATTCGAAACAACGTCTGGGTTTCGAAACAACGTATGTGATTCGAAACAACGTCTGTGATTCGAAACAAAACGTCTGGGATTCGAAACAACGTCTGTGATTCGAAACAACGTCTGGGATTCGAAACAACGTCTGGGATTCGAAACAACGTCGACTGGTGAATACGCAATTGAATCATTGGTAAATCTACGAAAACGAAAGCCTCAACGACAAAGGTATAAACATTTGTTGTTTTTTCAAACAAAGAACAGACCCCAATACTTCAAACACAAAAGAAAACTCGTGTTTTCCAGAAAGGAAATCACGCAAGTAAAGGAGTAAGATGGAGAAATTAAGTGTCAAAAAACAAGCAGAACTGAAGATGTCTTCTGAAAGATTAAAACAGCGCTTGTTAAAGGCTGGTTTTGAAGAAGAAAAACTGGAAGATATGTCACGTGAGGACATGTTAGAAGCGTTAGCTGAAGTCTGGCTTAAAGAAGAAGCAGAAGAAGAAGGTGCTGTCGGTGGTGCTGTGGAAAAGGTTATTGAAAAACCGCCAGGACTTATGTCTATGTAGATGATGATGCAGTGGATGATGATGACAGAAGAAAGAGAGGAGAAACGGAGTCAAGAAGAGAAAGAAATGCGACAGGAAGAATTACGTCTTCAGAGAGAGAAAGAAGAGAAGGCAGAGCGTCTTCAGAGAGAGAAAGAAGAGAAAGCAGAAAATGCAAGACAGGAAAAATTATGTATTCAGAGAGAGAAAGAAGAGAAAGCAGAAAATGCAAGACAGGAAGAATTAAGTCTTCAAAAAGAGAAAAAGAAGAATTGCAAAGGCAGCAATTTGAAATTCAATTAGAGCAATTGAGAAAAGATAGAGAAGATGCTGAAAGGAGAAGATTATAGCAGATGATTGAATTTGAAAGGGCGCGGAAAAGTGACGAAGAGATACGTCAGCAACAGATTGAAGAGAAGAGACTACGTGAAAAAGAAAAGGAAAAAGTGCGAATTTCCGAGTTGGAACGAGCAGAACAGATTAGACAAGAAGAACTGAATTACAGAAAGAAAGTATGGAGAGGGCGGAAGAGGAAAGACAAGAACGTTTAAAGTTGAAAAAAATGAAAATAGCATTAAAAGAAGCACAACTCTCAAAGAGGAGAAGCAAAATAAAGAAGCTTAAGAACAAAGAAGAAAAGAAGAACGAGAAGAAGATAAAAGGAAACAGGAAGAAAGTTAAACGATGGTTTCGAAAATAAAGAAAATTGGTGATGCCATGAAACATGTGTTACCTAAAATGCCAAACGATATGATGAAGGTGCCATTATATTTCGAAACGGTAGAGAATGCGTTTCGTAGTTTCAACGTGCAGGAACAATTCTGGGTGAAGTTACTATTGCCATTGATGACTCCGAAAGCTAGAACTGTTTTAAACAGATTGTCATTCGATGATTTAGACGATTATCAGATCGTGAAACAGCACTTGTTAAAAGAATTCAAGTTGACACCGAGAGAGTATAGATCGAAGTTTATTGATGCGAAGAAGACAGCTGAAGAAACGTATACAATGTTTACAGCAAGGCTGAAGAACTTGTTGAACTATTATGTGAAAAGTCGCAAAGTGGATAAGAATTTTGAGAAGTTGTTTGATTTGTTAGTGGCGGATAAGTTGAAAGAATCACTACCACCAGGTCCACTACAGTTTGTATTGTCGAAGGAAGGAACTGATTGTTACGAAGCTAGTGTTGTGGCAGACCTAGCAGACATTCATGTGAATAATCGAATTGGTATGGCAATTCCGAATAAGACAAGTTTTGGTTTTGTTCCCAATGTAAAAAGAAATCAACAGTCCACTCCAAATTTTAGTTTTCATTGGAAGAGCAATCAAGAAACAGGGAATCAGTTCAGAGGTGCAGAAGTGAAAGAAAATTCTCCGGTAGTACACGAGAATAGAGAATCGATGATGGTCAGACAACGTCAGATATATAACAAGTCA
This sequence comes from Aporrectodea caliginosa, assembly GCA_020284085.1. Lineage (NCBI taxonomy): Eukaryota > Metazoa > Annelida > Clitellata > Crassiclitellata > Lumbricidae > Aporrectodea > Aporrectodea caliginosa. The sequence continues at coordinate 1,503,763 of JACEVL010000490.1, read as the reverse complement.
CCACCAAGGTTTGTCGCAAGAGAAGGCAATGCATCGTTTACTCCATATAAGAGAAAAGAAAGCATTGAACAACGAGGTGCAGTGGTGAAATGTTGTCACAACTGTGGATCAGACAGGCATTTGATGAAATTCTGTCCAGTTCCTGTTACAACCTCTTGTTTTCCACCACAGTTAAAACAAGAACGTTCGAGGGTGAATTGAATTCAAGTGGTTGATAATTCTGAAAGTCAATCTACAGAACATTAGAATAATGAAACCAAAGTAAAGTCAGTGATGAAATGTCACCTTTCACCTGATATTCAGAAAGAAATTCTATTGCACAATGGAATGCAGAAAGAAATGGCTGGAAAAGATGAAAGTACAGCATTGAAGAAAGTGTTATTGCAGCACGTCGAGGTAGAGATTCTAACTTGAGAGAATTTAAATGTCTGTTGTTTACATAGAAGTGGGACGCGGTGGCGTAGGGTTATGTTCGGTGCCTTGCAGCCGCAGGGTTGCGGGTTCGAATCCACCTCAAACCGCCGCGTAGGGACCTTGGGCAAGTCCGTCACTCGCAATTGCTCGTGCGCTTCGGCGTGAAACTCCGATTCAGTTTCCGCGATGTGAGCGTCTCTGAGTATAAATCTTGAAGGGGCGCTATTACAAGTGCTCATACATACATACATCCATTTATATATATATACATATATATATACTTACCAATTCCACACTGATCGCGGTGATCGCACTGAACGCACTGATAGCGGGTGAAAAGTGGGCACTGGCAACCGCCGGGATGACAGCAGGCGCAGTCGTTCCTGCTTTTATCGAAGTAGCAGGGGCATCCACTCGCTTTACTAGTCCAGGGGTCTATTGGATCTTAAACAGCAAGAAAGTATCATCAGAACAACAGGATATGCGACATGGAAGTTCCTGCTGCACTGTATTGAGCAAATACAAGCGTTAGACAGGTAGGACATATATTTTCAGCCATGACAACAACTGGAAAGCTGAATTACGAAGCAGAAGAGCTGATCATTGGTAGAAATGAAAACAGGAAGGCACGAATGACTATTATAGTTGTAAAATCATAACTAAAAGAAACGTAATCCCTATGTATGGGATACTCTGTAAGATTAAGGTACAATGTCAGAGTTCAACAATATTTAGCAAAAACCTACAAAGTGTTTTAAATACATTCGTTAGATGTTAAACAGCAGCATTCTATTTTATAAAGGTTAAAGAATCAATGTTAATATTCAACAGATGGCGATCGTGTAATGGCAAATCACATTAGCTACTACATACGTTGCAATGTTATTAATTTAATCGCTAGATGGCAATAGAATACAATTTTTCCATTTCAACTGCAGGTATAAACTGTCCATATCAATGCCATTTATTTGAGTGGCAACAAACACGTCAGGTGAACATCTCAAAGTCAATCAGAACATGATAAAACACTATAATGACGTCTTTATTATCATGCAGCATCAATGTATATTATATTATTCTAGACATATAATATTGTAGGTAAGTAAAAATCTTTCTTTTATATTAGTGAAGTTATTCGGTCTATTTAAGCACATAAACGCATTGGTCCCAAATGACAAGGACAGGGATTAGAAATACTAAACGGTTGAAGTGCATAGACTTATAACATACATAGAGGTCACACCAGACACAGGCAAATGACGGGAAAAGTGTAGTACAAGTTTAAAAAAACTACTAAATTGTAACCGGCTTAAACTAGTAAACATTATAACATAAAAATTATACTGGTAAAGTAACATTATTATTACCACAGGTGTCTATGAATACATCCATCTCCAGTAGGTATCGGCCCGCCGTAATTATGAGCGGTGTCTTAGCTTAGCCGCAACTAGAGCTTATTTGCGACTAGTTAGTTATCCACTTTGAGTTTACGACAAGCGATAAGCAAGAGGCTAACTTAAGGGTCCGACTAGTTAGTCGGCCGCTACGATAATCATGATGCTGGATTTTCCCAATATTTATGTGGTTGTAGTTACCGCGCATGCGCAAGAGTATCATTAGTGGGTCGACCGCGTGCAGAAATAAACACAGATTGAAAGACTCGTAAATTTAAATACCAATCATATTTAATTAAAGTAAAATAAAAAGAAAACAGGCGTATACTAGGGTTTGCGGTAAACCCGTAGTTTAGGTTGCTAAATTATTTTATATCGTCAAATTGAAATGGAAGCTGAATTGAGGAAAAAATTGTTTCACTAACTCGAAGTGGGATTGATGAAACTATTTCTGTCTTTAAATAGAAGTTGGATTGATGGAAATAATTTTTACCGTAAATAGAACCTGGATTGATGAAACTGAGATTTTGATGCAATAGAGGCAGGAATAATGAAAATAATTGTTGCCGTAAGTCGAAGCTGGACCTATGGTAAAAGCTATTTGCTTACATAAAAGTTCCATTAATGAAAAATATTTTTCTGGTTAAATGGAATTTTGATAATTTTTTTTCATGAAATGGAAGCTGGATAGATTAAAATAAATTCTCGATGAAATGGAAGCGGGATTGATTATAGTTATGATAGACATAGGTAGAGTGCTTACTTACCAACATCAAGTACGGCATTGAAGACATTAGAATAATTTAGCAACCTAAACTACGGGATAACTATGGTTTGCAATAAAGGCAAAGTCAGAAGATGGCACACAGGACGTTTTAGTTTGTTCTGATGTTAAGAACCGACGCATTAGCAACACGAACGATGCTGTTTCTAATATAATTATTAGGTGGGTTATCCCGTAGTTTATGTTGACAAATTATTTTAATGTCTTCAGTGCCGTACGTTTACGTTGGTAAGTAAGCAGTCTACCAATGTCCATGATAACTGTCATCAATCCAACTGTCATTTCATCAAAGATTATTGTCCCAATCCCAATCTAAGCATAGAATTATTCTAATCAATCCAGCAGCTGTTTAAGGAAACAATTATTTTCATGAATTATTATGTCAAACTAAGCTTCTATTGAAGCAAAGACTTAGTTTCATCAATCCAGCTTCTACTTACGGAAACAATTATTTCCATCAGTCCAGCTTCTATTTAAGCAAATAATTAATTTAATCAATCCAACGTCCAAGTAGACAAGGAATTATTATACTACGGTTTAACCTTAGTTTAAGAAATGTTCTTCAGTTACCACATACTTTAATGTCATAAAGCATCAATGTAGAATAAAATTACTAAAGTATGTCATTATTTAGTCAGTCTCTTGCTTCTTTTCCTGCATTTACTCATGCCTAACCAGTGATGGTATGGATAGTGACAACTGCATCATTGTCCATTGCAATATCAGCAGCATGCAGCAGCATGGTTTATATTCGAGTAGTACGGTGGAGCAGGACAACACACTGAGCATTGCATCCTTCCCCATGGCAACTCTATCAGCTTCTTTCTGGTTCGCGAGATTAACCCATCTCTGATCTGTCTCACAAGTACTCAGTAACATGACTGTAATGCACAACTTGCAGTTGACCGATTAGCACGAAATAACTCACCTGCAATTGCAAACAAGATTTTATGGTTATCAACAAAGCAAGTATTATTGTAAACATAAATAATAATACAAGAGAAATTACTGAAGGTTAATTCATATTCTGCTGTGCATTGTTAATAATTGCATACAGGTTTTGTAAAAATAATATACACATGTAATTTGTGTAATGCCTATAAGTATAAGTGGCTTAAGCAAGAGAAATCAAAGTTATCCACATTTCTGGCATTAATTAAAATAAATTATAAGATAGAAAACACATGTAGTTAACGTAATTGATTTAGTAGTAATGCCTTCAGAGCAAACCTATACACATTTGTCAAAATTACACCAAGTGGGCTCATGAGCAAAATTCTCCCTCATAATGCCAACAAGGTTTTGTTGGTTTTGGAAAATTATAGTTTCACATGGCATGGTTTAATGTACACTGGGTTACAATGAGAACAAACTAATGACAACAATATTATTGATTTAAATCAATGGAAGACCGTGAAGACCTACTTGCATTGCCAACGACAGGGATTTATAAGGCGGCCCATTAAATGCGATCGCCACGCGTCTTGTCACGCATTAATGGCATTTTGTGACGGCAAAAACGAAAGGCATAATTAAGTTCATCGTCCGACAACCAGCAGAGTGAACTATGGTGCCTCTGAAACACTCTTTGACGTCTTAAACTTCGTCGAAGTGGACGAATCGCGAAGGCCGCCATGTTGTTTATCCGCTACGACAGCGACTAGGCAACTTACACCACCCTCACAGGTGGACTAGCGCTAGTCGTCACTTACGCTGACTTAGCGGGTTAAGATGTCTTCGTGCTTACCGAAATAACCGCTAGTCGAAAATAGCCCGATTTAGTTGGCGACTAAGAGTTAAGATGTCGACATAATTACGGCCCCCGCGGGTAACAAAAAAAAATAAATAAAGAACTCAAAGCCCCAATACAGGAAGAATAATCAAGAATGCTATCAGCATCTCAAGACAAGTATGTTTTCTTTTCATTTCAAGGAAGACCATGTTTAACCCTCGGGCTACCAAGAGGGGTGTTAACCACCCCCCCTACGTTTTTATGCATAATTTTTTTCTCATAATTATCGAATATAATTTTTACATTTTAGTGAGCTGTAGCAGCATCATTTGCGCACATTTTGAGTACTGTTCCTAAACATCATGGTGGAGTCTCACGCCGTTAAAAAGTTATACCAGATATACCCGAGGTACCAGGGGGGTGGATACCACGCCCTTGGTTTTTCGACTATAGCGTATTCATATTTCTTCATGGAACAGAAACAAATCTACCATTGTGTAGAGGGAATGCATGGCTTCATTTGCTTGCATACATATTTGTCTTATGAAAACCGGATGTTATCAAAATAAATAAAAATACGCGTTATCATCACAATATAAGCCTATATTTCTACAATAATGAAAGTTTTGTGACGCCTGTGATAAGTATGTATGCATGTATGTATGTAGGTATGTATCTATGTATTCATGTATATATATATATATATATATATATATATATGTAAGTATGTACTTATGTATGCATGGATGGATCTATGTATGGATAGATGGTAGTATGCATGTATGTATGTATGTACGTATGTTCGTATGTACGTATGTACGTATGTACGTATGTATGTATGTATGTATGTATGTATGTATGTATGTATGTATGTATGTATGTACATGGGCGGAGTTTATCAGGGGCTAGGGGAGCTAAGCCCCCCCATGAACCCACATACGTTTTCTTCCTTGCATGGCTCTTCTGAACATCGAATGTATTCCGATGGCTGCTTTAGTCCCTGTTTCTCATGTATGCAAACAGTGAACTCGACGCTTACAGCTGCATTAGCTTAGTCGACTAGTCGCAGTCTTCGATGTACGGCCATTATGTATTTTTAAGCAGTAGAATCCGTCTTCTCACCAGAAGACCTAAATTAGTACCAAGTATGCTCAAAATACGTTTGGCAGCTGGGGCTTCGCCCAAGACCCCGACTGACAGGCTCAAATTGTCCCAAACCCCTACATTTTAAAGGGGCCGCTTTGCGGGGAGTAGGGAAGGTGAAGCATAGGCGAAACCACCCTATGGGACCTGTGGGACGCGTCCCCCAACTATCGAACAGGTTGGGACGGTCCCATCGAACTTTTGCAAATTTTAAGGTAAACAAGAGCCCAAAACGCACTCCATTTGGTATCAAATGCTCAAAAATGCGTCGGCTCCCCAGACCCCGTTGGGAGAGCTTAGGACGCTCCCTCGTAACCCTAGTCGTTATAGGAGCTTCTTGCCTTTTACAACTGCGGCTGTGCGCCTTCCGCCTTCGCAGTTCTTACCACTCGGACGTTCTAGTAGGTCTCTCCCACAATAAATCGCTGGCTTTTTAAACATTCGACAAAGGCTCGCGGTAGAAACCTAGCGGGACATTTCAGTTTTAAATGCTGCGACTGAGAGTGGTGTTCTTCTAAAACCTAAAATTTAAGTTTTTTTATATAGGCCTAATATATCACGTTCTTTGATTGTAATCTTTTTGATAGGGAAGATATCATCTGTAGCAGTTAATATAGTTGAGTAGAATATGTCAAAGGATTCCTGTGTAGATTGACTATTGTTCATAGAACTCCAGTTGAAATCTGAAAGGAAATTCTGCATCCGAGACATACGGTCAGGAGTACGGAGACGCATCTCACAGACACGACGATAGGTATACGTGTCGAAGCAGTCCGATTTTGGGTAGTCATCAGAACGGCAGAGTGATGGGTTTTTACTGAAGATTTTGTGGCGGAGCATTGGCAGTCCAAGCGTTCCGAACAATAAGCACGGTCGAGTGGATGACCTTCGTGAGAGGGACCCTAGAAAACGACGTGGATGCCCATTTGAAGAAGCTGTTGGGATGGAAGACGGTTGAAGTCACCGGCAAGTAGTATAGTAGGAGCTTGATGTTGTTTAGAAATCGTATCAAGAGTTTCTTTGAGATAAGATGTGAGGGTTTCAGTTTTGGAGGATGGTACAGACCACCGATGACGAAAACTCTGGATCCAAGTGTTACGTTAATCCATAAAAGCTCAATAGCAGGTCCACAGGGAACTGCAGGGTGGAACACATTAGGTCTGAAGATTGTTTTGCAGTAAATTGCTATACCGCCTCCACGCCTTTTTGTCCTGTCTCGACGGAACAGTGTGTAGCCAGCGATGCTGAAGTTGGAATCATCATAGTGAGGTTTTAGCCAGCTTTCTACCACGATGGCTACATCAGGAGAAAACGAGGCTAGGTCAGCTGTAAGATGATCGATTGCGTGCGGTTTCGCGATACTGGTAGGATTAAGCAGCAGGAGCGAAGAAAAATCTTTGGATGGAGAAGAGGAGGCTGCCACGAAGGGGGGGCCGATGATCGTCCACTTTTGGAACTGTAATACGAACAGCTGGTCTGCATCGCTTTGTTTTTAGATATCATATTATACAGGTTTCTTTTTCGCTGTATGACAGGAATAGGTATAGGGTTTAGTTGATTCAGAGTACTGTCATTTGCTTTGTCGGCTAGAGCTCTAAGGCAGGAAGAATATCGTACACGATGATGTAATCCAGCACGAGATCCCCGATAGCGTAACAGTCCACATGACTCAATTCTTCCCAGCAGATCACAGCTAACCGCTGCTTTAACCCCTTATTGCCAGCAGCTCTTTTCTCTTGTGTTCAAACATGCTATATAATCAATCAACAACGTGTTAGAAAAAGTAGTTCCCTTGCGTTCAAAACGTAGAATTGGTGATGACGTAGTAAAACCCATATAGCGGCAAAAACGCTTCAGTTTGAAACAAAAATCGTTCAAAAACTGCTAAAAGGACTTTGGATTCTTTGTTTAAAGTTCTCACAAAGCTCCCACAAACAACGAAAATGATCAAATCCAGAAAAATATATTCAGAAGCTAAACTGTGGCAGTCAACAACAACGGCGCCGGAATACTTCTGTTAATTAATCCAACATCTACTCAAGCAAGATTTATTTTCATCGATCAAGCTAACGCGGATTACGGACTATCGACCTTTCGGACTATCGAACCTTCGGACTATCGACACGTAACCCAGTTACATACTGGGCTGGAGTGGTGAATCAGGTGATGCTATAATGTTAACAGCAATATAATGCAGTAGACAGATGTGACAATGAGCAATGAGAACTTCAAGGAGTACATCTGGTCTGAAATTCAACTAAACAGGTCTCAGATGCTGGTTGGAATTTGCTATAGGGTACCAGATGACACCGAAGAAGCTGATCGAGGGATGTGCAAACTGCTGGAAATGGCTAAAAAGGAAACGTCTTTGATTATGGGAGACTTCAACTATCAGATTGATTGGGGAAAATCAGAAGGGGAGAGATAAAAGATATTCCGCAATAATTATATTAGGCTGGACCCATCCATAATGGGGTCGTCCATTAATTATGTCAACAAATTGTAGGCAGTTTTTGACCCCTCCTTCTTGTCAACAACAACTGTCAATGTCAAACATTGAAGAACCCCTAAAAAATTATATCAACAATCCCAGCACAACCCCCGCTAAAAAAAAAGAAACACAATGGCTCATTACATGTAGAATCATTTTTAGATTTATTCACACTAAAAATGCAATCTCGAATTTCAAAATATATGAGTTTAGTTTATTACCAGCTTTTTAGTAGTATTAAACATTAAGTACTTTGTGCATTTTTAGCATTACTTAATGTTTCAACTACCATTTTGAACGGCCTGTTTTGATTCATTGGAAAAAAAATTTTGACATCAAATTGTACCGAACCCCCCCCTTTTGTCAACAACTGTCAAACTTTTCCAAACCCCTCCCCTATTTTGTTGACATAATTAATGGACGACCGCAATGACAAAATTGTTGTTTCTTTTTTATCCTCCAACCCAGCATTTGGTGATTTGACTTATAGAGACTCCTTAACCAAAATATTTTCAATAAATAAAAGTATTTAGGACTTACTCAATAAAGCTGAAGTTACGATAATTGCACATTTTCCTTTGCAATTTCAGCTATTTCTTACTTTTAAATTATGAACTATATTGCTGCCTACTTAGTGATATGTATTGTATTCATGCATGGTAAGTATAATCTAATTCAGCAGTGGCTGAAACAGTGGAGGACAATGATGAACTTTCATCAGACACTGACTCTAACAGTGACGGCAGTACTACTTATTCACCAGAGGGTGATCCGTCAAAACCAAAATTCCATAACCCAACGCAATGCGTATTTAATACTCCAGGCCACTCATTCTGCAGCCCTGACATAGCAAAATTTTGAGAAATACTTAATTCACTCTCTCAAAACCAAATCGAAAAAGTGTCTAATCTACTTACATCTACGATTCCGTAACGCAATGCCTAAGATGGTCAATTCAAATTAGATCGCAATTTAAACATCATAAGTAAGTAAGTAAGTAAGATCAGAGTAAGTAAGCCAGCTACGGTGGTTCTGCATTGTTGCAAGCAAACGCTCAGCGCTTTGCAAAGTCAGAAATAATTTATGTACAAAGAAAACGATAATTCAAAATTTTGAAATTAGGTAAACTAGAAAACATATCTCTAACTGGTCCAACATCCTAGCTAAGAAGCCACGCCTGGTAAGGGAATCAAATCTAGGGAGAACACGGTTATGTGAGCGTGGGCGCAGGTCATGACCAGTGCAATTGACAGGAGGGAGAAGTTCGTGGAGGGTGTGGCTAGTATTTGTTAAGATGTTTCTAAAGAGGTCTATATCAGCTTTTTGCAAAGCTCCTCAAAGGTGGGGAAAGATTTAGGTAGGAAACCAAGCCGTACCAACTTGCGGACCAGCTCATATTTGGAATGACTGAAGCACTGATACTGGGAACTTGCATAGAGCTATTTATCCCATATGAATTATTGAGGCTATAGCGAACGAACTCGCGAGAATTTAAATGTCTGTTGTTTACATAGAGATGTTACATACTATATAGAGCGACATATAAGGAGAGACATATAGACATACATATACATTCAGAGAGAGAGAGAGAGAGAGAGAGAGAGAGAGAGAGAGAGAGAGAGAGAGAGGTTGGAAAGAGAGCACTGGCAACCGCCTGCATTACAGCAGGCGCAGAATGCTAAGTTTCTCAAGTAGCAGGAGCATCCACTCGCCTCACGAGTCCAGGGGTCTTTACGTGGCACTGTCCAGCATAGAAAGTATCATTGGAACAAGAGAATATGCGACATGGAAGTTGCTGTGGCACTGTATATGAGCAAAATATAACATTATATATATAGCGTTAGAAAGGCATATATATAAATCATATTTTCATGTCATCAACCAGATAGCAGAATTACACAGAAGAGCTGATCTGTTGGTATATATGCATATACATGAATATATATATATATATATATATATAGTTATATAAATCACAACAACTGTCCAACATAACCCCTATCATTAATATGGGCTACTCTGTAAGCTTAACCCTCGGGCTAATAAGCTATTTTGTACATATATATACCATATATATATATATATATTTAATTTTGGTAATTACATATCATATATATATAGCAATGGATTATTAGAATTCATTTCTGCACAGAATGGTATATTTAGTTGTGTGACATAATATAATGATATGCATATCGAAATATAAATCACTTATATACATACGGAAATATATATATATATATTTTATATTATTTTGTACATTTCTACTTTTGGATAAACAAATATAAGATTATGTGTGTTTTGATGCTGATATAGTGTATAAAAGATACACACAATCATCCCTACACATGTTTATATAGTATATATATACATACTTACATATATATCCATACATATGTTCGGTTTGACCGCACTGAACGCACTGATGGATTCAGCCATTTTTCACGCCATATTACAACAGGCGCATTTACTGTTCCAGTGATCAAGTCGCACTCGCATCCACTCCAAGTACGAGTCCAGGTATCCAAATGAAGCCCTTAAACCCTCAAAGAAAGGTATCTTCAGATCCACAGGATATGCGACGTGGAAGTTGCTGCTGCACTGTATAAGCAAATTGAAGCGTTAGAAAGCTACCACACATGATGTTTAGCCATTACATCAACTGGCCAGCTGAATTACGATACAGGAGAGCTAATCATTGGTAGAAATGCAAACAGGAAGGCATGAATGACTACTATAGTTGTAAAATCACAACTAAAAGAAATGTAACCAATATGTATGGGATACTATGTAAGATTAAGGTACAATGTCAGAGTTCAACAATATTTAGCAAAAACCTACAAAGTGTTTTAAATACATTCGCTAGATATAAAACAGCAGCATTCTATTTTATAAAGGTTAAAGGATCAATGTTAATATTCAACAGATGGCGATGGTGTAATGGCAAATCACATTAGGTTGCAATGTTATTAATTTAATCGCTAGATGGCGGTAGACTACAATGTCCATTTCAACTGCAGGTATAAATCGTCCATATCAATGCCATTTTATTGAGTGGCAACAAACACGTCAGCTGAACATCTCAAAATCAATCAGAACATGATAAAACACTATAATAACGTCTTTATTATCATACAGCATGAATGTATATTATATTATTCTAGACATTTAATATTGTAGGTAAGTAAAAATCTTTCTTTTATATTAGTGAAGTTATTAGGTCTATTGGTAAGCACATAAACGCATTGGTCCCAAATGACAAGGACTGGGATTAGAACCTGGTAGAAATACTAAACTGTTGAAGTGCATAGACTTATAACCTACATTCCATTCTCAGTGACTCCTGGCATTTGTAGAAAAGATCATCACCTAAGATACATAGAATACAGACTGAGCAATTAACATATCCCACAGTTAAATTGTCTCAGTTATCAACAGAGGCATCGCCATCATGAATGTCATCATCATCGTCGCTATGATCATTACCTCCATTATCGCCATTGTGATAATCACCATCTTTGTCACCGCTACCGTCATCATAATCATAATCATAATTGTTTTCAAAATTTAACGATTCTGATTAGTTTGGGAAGTTATTGGCGCCATATAAATGTTCAGCTAAAATGACCAAAGAACCTCCAGCTTTCACCGCATCATCGTATCATCATCAGCATCATCATCATCATTCTACATCAGCAAAAGCATCATCATCAGCATCATCAACATCATACATCATCAGCATCATCAGCAGCATGCAGCAGCATCATTAGCAGCATCATCATGATCATCATCAGCATCATCATCATCATCACAATGGTCAACGCTGTCGTCGTCATCGTCGTCATAATAATCATCATCATCGTCACCATTTTCAACATCGGTTTCGTAATCATCATCATCATTGTCGCCGTCGTCATCATCGTCACAATCATCATCATCACAATCATCACTATCATCGCTTTCATCATCGTTATTATCATCGCTTTCATTGACATCATCATCATCTTCATCACTATCGTCATTGCATCATTGACATCATCATTGTCGTTCGTCATCATTATCGTTGTCATCACAATCATCATCACCATCGTCATCATCGTTATCGTTGTCATCGCCGTCATCATAGTCGTCACCATCATCATCATCGACATAATCATCGCTATCATCGGAATCATCAATGGAATGACAAATGACAAAATTCTGCTATTTCTGTGTCGTAAATCACTTACAGTAAGAGATACAGTCGTTCTGCCAGTCTGCGTCATCACAACTCCTGCCACACTCTTCACTTTTTCTGTCGCACTCATCAGTTTGCTTTTTTGAGCGATGTGTAGACCCATCGCATACTGAAATAATAAAAAAACGAAGAAGCTAATAAGCAACTATTTTAAATAGCAAAATGGTTAAAAACGCTGTTCAGTATATAATATATTATTATTAAGTATAATCTGTGTTGAAACCATTACTCAGAGCATCGAAAAGTCTACTCCCCCAATCAAGCAATTCAGCCATTAAATGCAATCACTACTTACTACTGCTACTGCTAGGCCTACTGCTACTACTACTGCTACTGCTACTGCTACTGCAACTACTACTACAACAACAACAACAACTGCTACTACTACTACTGCTGCTGCTACTGCTGCTGCTGCTGTTGCTGCTGCTACTACTACTACTGCTACTGCTACTACTACTACTACTACACTACTACTACTAACTACTACTACTACTACTACTACACTACTCCACCCGAACTCTAAAGTGCACCGCGGCCACAATGAGTTCCGAGCATATTCGACGAGTTTACTGTTTTCAAAAGTGCTTGAAGCAGCAGCACAAACAGCAACAGGACCCAACAAGATGCCCTCTTGGCTTCTGAGCAGAATGGCACCCACAATATCAGAGCCTTTCACGATGCTCTATTGTAAAACCTTTAGAGATTCATATGTGCAACCACAGTGGAAGATCAGCACCATTATCCGTGTGCCATACGAGCAGAGACGGTGAGAGACCAGAGAGCGAAGCTGGTCATCGAGCAATCTTCATTACACCAATATTATGCAGAATCTTTCAGAGTCTGGTTGTACGGAAATTGTTACCGAATACTGACAGATCAGTACAAACGACAGGATATCCTTCGATCAATAAGCATACCGACCGACTGGCTCAGCATCTGCTGCCCTAATTTCTATCGCGCACCAGCTGAAAAATGATAACAGCGAAGCCATAATGTCCACCTGATCGCTTTAGACTTCTCAAAGGCATTTGACAGTGAGGCTCTCAGAAATGCATTAATTCATTCAAGTATTTACGGAGCAACTCTTCGAGGAAACTACTCAGATGTGCTCCCGCTTGCAGCACAGTAAAAAAGAACAGTTTTCAAGCGCTTATTTAAAGTGTCAGAGAGTGATGTAGGGTACAAGCGCAGCTCAAGAGGGAGGCCATTCCATACGGACGGACCCACCACAGAAAAAGCACGACTGATTATAGCTACTTTCTTATTCCGGCGGAAAATAGCGCAACGGTACAATCATAAATGAACCATGTTAAGCAAGTAAGTAAGAATGTTCTTTATTAAACGCAAGCAAACGCTCAGCGCTTTACATACAAAGTTAGAAATAATTTATGTTTGAAGAAAACGATAATTAGAAGGAAATTAAATCAACTAGAAAACAGATGTCTAACTATACAACATCCTAGCTTAGAAGCCGCGCCTGGTAAGGGAATCAAATCTAGGGAGAACACGGTTATGTGAACGTGGTCATGACCAGTACAATGGACAGGGGGGGTAGGGATGGTGTGGCTGGTATTTGCTAAGATGTTTCTAAAGAGGTCCATGTCAGCTTTCTTGCAAAGCTCCTCAAAGGTGGGGAAAGATTTAGCAAGAAAGTAAGGCGTACCAACTTGCGGACCAGCGCGCTCAAAGAGGCATGTTCCTGCTTACTGACGAAGCCCCACCTTACTTGGGAACAGTACATGTATAGCATGCGGTTGATAGTGATAGCCCTGACCACGTCCTGAAACCTGACCCCCGAAAGCCTATGTGAGATCAAAATGCGATGGGCATGGAGACCTTCTTTGGCCCGAATGCAAAGTCTTTGAACATACGGGGGAACACCGACCTTTCGGTAATCTCAATACCCAGTATATTCAATGACACAAACCTTTTAATGCCAAGCAGGACTGGAGGGACTGTAAAAGATTCACTTTTGGTTTGGTAAATACAATCTCACAGAATTTTTAGTGGTTCAGGTGGAGATTACATTTAGGAGCCCAATATGATCTAATGTGATCTAATTATGTATCTGTAGTGGAGATGCTAGAAGCCAAGATCACAAGAATGCAGTCATCAGCATACTGGTTGCGTTATGGGCGGAAAAGTGCAGTAGATATTGAATCATAACAAGGGCAGTGAAATGATAGTCAGGCGGACCAGGAAGCAGACGAACCAACAAAAACCCAGGGAATCAAAAGGGTGAACCAAATGAAAACCCATGTCTGAACGCCTCAGTTTCGATCGACACGTGCGCAAAATTTATCCGACCCAGCCCAGGATGTTGATCTATTATATGCGGCTGCAGAGACCCGCCTCTTCAATGCCTTTTAAATAATCAATGGCATGTACAACTACGGTAGCGAGGATGCTATATACGGGCCCGGCCTGGTGGGGTTATATCGGGCAGTGGGAACGAGCACGACTCCAATCTACGATGCGTCGACCGGTTCGAGCAGGCGATATATGTGACCCAGTCCAGGATGTTGACACAATTATATGCGGCTGCAGAGACTCGCCTCTTCAAAGCCGTTTTAAATAATCAATCACATGTACAACACGGAATTCGGCCACCGATAAAATTCATTCTTACTGCGCCCATTATCCCACAATAGGATGAAACCGCAAGCACACACCTTGGCAAGCAAACATTTATAGAAAAGATTGGTGATGACTAATGCATGCGCTAATGCCGAGGATAGGCAATACGTAACCGAACGAAGCACTGA
>JACEVL010000490.1:1220000-1488703 GCA_020284085.1 Aporrectodea caliginosa | reverse complement strand
AGTTTTGAAGAGTAAAGTAAGTAAGTAAGCATTGTTTCACGCTAATTTTAATTGCCGAAAACTCCATTTATGCCATAGAGACGTATCTTAGACATGCATCACTTTGGCTTGTATAAATTTAAAAATTTGGCACTCACGTACTGCCAGATGGACGTATCTTCTTCGATATGCAACCATTCTGGCATGAGCACTGCATGGGTTTACATCCTTATGGCATAAATGTGACCCATACTTTGTGTTGTATCTTCGCAACGAACTGGTCTTATAGCTACGGCCTTCTGGCAGTACCTTCTTTGACGTCAGTCGATTCAATTTCGGTCAAAATCTCCATTTGGCAAAAAATCGTAGATACGACGTTCTGGCTTAAACCCTCGATATGAACACAAAATAGTGCAGAATTTTCCCAGCCAGACAACCGCGAGCTTTCTGAGAATCAGTGATGGGAACTAACTATTTTTTAGTTGAACTATAACTATTTTTCAACTAAAATAAAAAAGTTTAACCTAACTAAAAGTTTGCAACTAATTTGGTATAATAAACTTTAAAATATTTAGTTAAAATTTTCGCAACTTTTAAACAAAGTTTTTCACAAACATTTTCACAATAACAGACGTTAAGTGAACTGTAGTAATGCAGAGCGTCAATGGCAATTTCACTTTCAAACTAGGCCTATGTACTGTGTACTAGACAGTACTATAAGAAAATCATGAAGACAGTTGCTAAACGTGCAATGCAATGCAGTTCACTTGACTTGAGTAATGAAACCAGTTACTCATAACAATCATTGCCGAAGATAGTTGCTGATTTTGATACTTAAACTTTCTAGCTAATAACCAAAAATATTAGTTAAACTTTTTTAGTTTATATCTAAAAAATATTAATTAATCTTTGGATTTAACTAAACTATTTTATTTTAGTTGAACTTCTGCCCTAACTAAATTTTGTAGTTAAACTAAAAGTTTTCAACTTTTTAGTTAACTTTTGCCCATAACAGCTGAGAATACATCGAAAGAATGAGTTGCATATTTCTTATGATTTTATTTCGTCATTGTAATGATTGTAGAATATTTTTAGAGAAACCTTCAAGTTAAACTAAAACCAGGTTCTGATATAATATCATGACAACCATTCGTTTAAGTTTGACAAATTAGCAATTTTTCAAAATTAATATTTTTAGGTACCCGCTATTGCCCTGAAGGATACCCTTAAAACCTTATGTACTCTTATGCCCAAGATCTGCAGCAACATTCGGAAACTTTATAATTCATAATTTCCCTTTTCATGATGAGACGTTTTATCATAAGCAAAAACGATATTGTTATCAGCAAATAAGTAGGCTAGGCTTGAAGTATTGCAGAAATAAGTTATGTAAATAAAGACAAGTAAGTATCCCAATATCGAGACTTGAGGAACTCCACATTCAATGTTCTTTTGTCTGGATCTTAATACAATTAGCAGCAGCGCTTCTTGCCTTCTGTCATATAAGAATTTGGATAGCCAGTTGAGGCTAATCCTGTAATTATATTCCAAAGTATTCTGATTTATAAAATGAAGAAATATGTCAATCTTTCAATAAGTTCACCTCGACAACAACAACAAAACAGTTTGAAATAAACATTCTGAGAAGTCCATAAACACTAACCATTTTGATGGATAAATGACGTCTTGGCTTCAAAGTTTCCAACACTTGCTGAGGAAAATGTTCAGTTATGTCAACGCTTTATACTTTTTGTGGTTAACATGCGTCGTGAACCCGGAACTTTCTTCAGGCTTTAGCTTCGGTCAACAGGCACCAGTGCTATCGGCCCGTGTGCAGTAGGACGGCCTAGCTGATAGTCCTAAAGTAGCTCTAGATTACGCCCAACTAGTTATCTAGTTCAGGCGTAGATGAAATAAGAGTATATTATCATCGATTTGAAGCCGATTTTGGACTAGAACATCTGTGTGACATTTCAGCGACGAGCGTGTTCATAATTGACTGGGAAACCAACGCATGTCGTTGTTACAGTGCTGTTGACCTTCGGATTCCACTCCGTTAGTTCTGAACGACAACGTTAAAAATTAAATTGAAGTCCTAAATACCAGAAAAGTATTTAGGACTGAAGTAAAATAACTTTAAGTGCAAAGGCATAAGCAGAGGACATAAAATTATCAATTTCAAGCATTAAGAGCCTTAGGCCTACATGTATACGCTATGTCAAGCGGGTTTCGTAGAGGATGAGAGAGCCTGGAAGGCAGATGATCGCTTTGATTCTTATAGTAGGAATTCTAGATGAGATGAAATTTCATTTAAAGTGAATAGGAGTAGTGAATGAGGAAGGCTGTAGTGTACAGTTGTCAGACGAATAAAATTAGAAACTTGCAACAAGAAAAATACGAACGGAACTAGAATAATTATTTGTACATTCAACGTGTTTTTCTCACAACCAAGCTTCTGAAGCAGATGAACAAATTTTTAACGTCATTATTTTGTTAGTAATGCAGATCGAAGAGTTAGTTTCATACGCGCTAGAATAGAATTCAAAATCGAAAATAATTATGAAATATCAGTTTCATGCGAAGCAGATAGGCCTACGTTAGATTGAAGACTCTTGAAAGTCAATCGAGATAACTTGACAAAAACATTTTCAAACGACTTTCAGTTACAGAACTTGCATTGCTAAATTTTTCATTATTATCAGTTACTGACTGCAGAGATTGCACGGCGATGGGTATTCTACGAGTGAATGTTCCACTTTGCCTTCGGTCATTTGTGAGGCCAGGTATCGATCTTTTCTTCTCTGAATGCTCGCTCCACATCTTGTTTCTTTCTGTGTTATACCATTTTGGTTAAAACTTTTCCTGTAAAGATCTGTAGACCAATGCCTCTGTAATTTTATCAGTCTTTCGTCCTCTTTTCTATTGCATATTATGCATATATTTTTTTCCAATTTAGCCTACCCTTTCTTCTTTTACTTCACACTCTTGTTGAATCCTGTTTGTAGCAAGAATATGCATAGCTTTCACAACTCTTCCTCCGCCTCAGTGAAGTATCTCCCTAGTGATTTCCTCATTTTCCATTTTGCTAATATCATATCTTCCCTCTTCCAGCGCACATTTCTGCATCTGTTTTATTTGCTATTATGCTTAGTGCCTTTGCGATTGAAATTTTGCATAGTTCAGGAGTGTTACAAATGGCTGCTAAACATACAAGCATCCATGCATACATGCATACGACTTGCAACTAAGTGTGGAAACTTACATATAAATTTCTCAACGTCTTCTAACTGTTTAAGAATTAAATTGACACAGTTCTTTGAATGTTTCTTTCTTTCTTCAAACACAGTTTAATAACAACAAACTCAACTCTTGCCTTAAAACAACTGTACTACACTGTATAGTTCAAATTCACTGTCATCAGCAGTTTCTAAGTTTGGCGCGCTAACTGCACGTGTAAAGAGAATCTACCGTCAGCCAATGTTTAGGCTACTTTAGGCCAAGCGCCCACGAGCCGACAGCGCAACTAAGGCCTAAGACTAAAACGCTTAACAATCGATACACATTATATATATATCAACCTAAAGAACACCTGTGCTCATTATATATGCAAAACATTTGTTCACATTACCTCCTTCCCTTTCTTTGGATTGAGCAAATTAAACTTAAAAATTTGCGAAATCATCATGTACTAAATTATGCAATAAACTTAATACTATACAATACAGTAAATGAACAATCTTATAATCTAGATAAACAATCTGCTACAACATTTAATCGTCCTTTCTTATAATTAACTTCTACATCAAAAGTTTGCAGTGCTAAAGCCCAACGCACCAGTTTAGCAGACTTAGACATAGATTCAGTCAGATAAGTTAAAGGATTGTGATCGGTAAAGATGTGAACTTTAGATCCAATTATTATCTCTTTCAACTTATTTAGAGCCCAAACAATAGCATAGGCTTCTTTCTCTACAGTTGCCCATCTCTTCTGGGTGTCAGTCAATTTCTGACTTATAAATGATACAGGGCGTTCTATTCCCTTATCATCCAGCTGTGTTAAAACAGCTCCTACTGCAAAATCACTGCTATCACAGTACAAATTAAAAGGTTTTCCAACATCAAAAACATATAAAACAACTTTAGAGCGTACAGCATCTTTAAGTAAATTAAATGCCTGTTGATGTCTATCAGTCCAATCAATCTTATCTGGAACATGTTTGCTTGTCAAATCAGATAGAGGCTTCGCAATCTGTGCAAAATCTTTGATAAACTGTCTATAGTAACCAAAAAATCCAAGCAACTGCTTAACTTGTTTCTTCGTTTCTGGGGTTTTCAAATTAATTAAACTTTCAATTCTATCTGGATTCATTTGAATCGTTCCAGAACCAACCACATGACCGATGAACTTTACCTCACTCTTACCAAAGATACATTTCTTTAAGTTCAGAGTAATGTTATGCAGTCTCATTTGCATTAAATATGCATCTAAATGCTGTAAATGAATCTTCCAATCATCTGAATGCACAGCAATGTCATCTACATAGGGCTCAGCAAATTCATTTATAGGCTGTAAAACCATGTTAATTGCTTTAACAAATGTTCTTCCTGAGTTGATCATTCCGAAAGGAACACGAGTAAACTCGTACAGTCCATTGTGAGTAACAAAAGCAGTTTTCCATTGATCAGTTTGCTTAACAGGACAAGTCCAGTAAGCACTTCGACAATCAAAAATCGAGATCACATTTGATTTTCCAACTTTGTGCAAAACATCTTTCACAATCGGCATCGGATATTTACAATCCACAGTGAACGAGTTAATGTATCTGTAGTCGCAGGCAAGTCTCAGAGAACCGTCTTTCTTTTTAACAATTACCAACGGACTTGCCATTCTGCTCGAAGATGGTTTTATAATGTTGGCTTGAAGCATTTCTTTAATTTGTCGTTCAACTTCTGCTCGATAGATGAGTGGAATTCGGTAAGCCATAAATTCTTTTTCACGAAATTCCGGTTTCAGTTCAATTTCATGTTCAACCAATGTACATAATCCAGGCTTTTCAGAAAATCGATCGGAATATTTGTTCAGTATTTCCAGCAATTGTTTTTGTTGAGTCAATGTCAAATGGCTAATCTGTTCAGGATCAAGATTCAGTGAATTCTTTTCATTTTGCCAGTCATTCTTCATCAGCAATTCAACCACTGAACCAAAGTCTTCATCTTCTTCAACGATTAGTCCACAACTCATTGCTCTTGTAATGTACTTTCTGATTTTATTTGCGTGAATTATCTTTCGACAATCGTCACCCATGTCAATCAAATAAGAGTACTTTGACCTTCGTTGTATGACAGTACATGGACCATGCCATCGTGAAATCAGTTTATTTGTTGACGTCGGATACAACACAATAACTTTTTCACCCGGTTCAAATTCTTTATGTTTCGCTCTTTTGTTGTATTGATTCGTATACTGTAATTGCTTCTCTCGTGAATATGATTCTGCAAACAGTAATGCTTTTTCCATATTTGCTTTCATGTCTTTCAAGTACTTTTCTGGTTGGATTCCAATATGAGGTGGTAAATTAATTTCTCTTGTCCAACTTTCTTTTAAAATTGCCAATGGTCCACGCGGAATCTTTCCATACACCAACATATAAGGAGCAATTCCAGTAGTTGCATTCGGTACTTCTCGTAATGCCCACACTGTAAACGGAATTACTTTGTGCCATTGCCTTGGATTGTCAACAATTACATGATGGATCATTTTCTTGAATGTTTGATTCCATCGTTCTACTAATCCAGCTGCCTCTGGATGACCTGGCGTATCAAATCTTGGACTACACCCCATTAAATTCAGAAATTCTCTTGTCAGACTCGCAGTAAAATTTGTTCCTTGGTCACTTGTGATCACTGAAGGTACACCAACGTTCATAAACAACTCCATCAAAGCATCACACACAGCTTTCGCAGTTAATGATTTCAACAGAAACACTGTAGGCCATCTTGTGCAAGAATCGACAATACATAAACAGTACTTGTGACCTGCAGCAGATGCTGGCTCGATTGGTCCTACACAATCCATTGTAATTCTTCTAAAGGCTACATCTTCTCTTGGAATTGGAGTGATAGGAACCCTGTCCATCACCAAACTTCTTGCCTTTAACTGACATTTCTCACATGATTTGCAAAATTTCACTATATCTCTTCTCATCTTTGGCCAGGTAAAAGACAACTTTATTCGTTCTCTAGTTTTCTCTTCTCCAAGATGTCCTCCAAATACTGATTCGTGAGCCAACTCCATCACTTTCATTCGTCGCTCTTTTGGTAACACCAATTGATATATCGTTTGCTCTAATATTCGATATCTCTTGTACAGTAAGCCATTTACCACGCAGAATTCAGATTCTTTATCTGGTGCTAACGTCCACCATGCTTTCAATGATTCATCTTGTCTCTGCTGTTCTTCGAATTTCTTTGCGTCTGCAATCTGCATCTGTTGTTCTTCGTCTTTCTCATTTTCTTCAAACAAATCTCCTATCGCCACATCACAATCATTATCCTCTTTCGTTTCATTTAGATTACCATTCTTGCATGCAGCCATCTCTTGTTCACTCATCTCTGCTGTTATACCGTCTTGCATTAAACTTTGTTGATCATCACTTTCGTTTTCCTCTTCGCTTGAACTTTCAGTTTCACTTTCCTCTTCGACTTCTATCACTTTCTTTCGCTGACTCTGCAATCTCGTCGTTACATTCGCTTGCACATCTCCTTGTATCATTTTCACTTGTGGCACGGCTTTAAGTTCTGCAATGATTTCTGGATGCAACAAGAATCTTTCTGTGCTTCCCATTTTTGCAATACTAGCACACATCAATGTCACATAAGGTGTAAGTGAACATTTGACTTTATGCGGAATTACCTCTTCTTCCACATCGTTACAACACAGCCTTACATCAACTTTCACTAACTTTGCAGGAATGGCATCTCCTGCCACGCATTGTAAGTTCACTTTTCCAATCTGCTCCACCTTCATGCCTTCCAGTAATTCTTCACTAATCACCGGAACCTCTGCTCCAGAATCAATCAGTGCTTTTACTTTCACTGGTTCTTTTCCTGCTGTTCCACGAATTTCTACCTCGACGTACTGTAATAACACTTTCTTCAATGCTGTACTTTCATCTCTTCCAACCATTTCTTTCTGCATTCCATTGTGCAATAGAATTTCTTTCTGAATATCAGGTGAAAGGTGACATTTCATCACTGACTTTACTTCAGTTTCATTGTTCTGATGTTCTGTGGCTTGACTTTCAGAATTATCAACCACTTGAATTCGATTCACCCTCGAATGTTCTTGTTTTCCACCATAATTGGAGGTTGTAACAGGAACTGGACAGAATTTCATCAAATGCCTGTCTGATCCGCAGTTATGACAACGTTTCACCACTGCACCTCGTTGTTCGATGCTTTCTTTTCTCTTATATGGAGTAAACGATGCATTGCCTTCTCTTGCGACAAACCTTGGTGGTGATTTGTTATATACCTGACGTTGTCTGGTCATCATCGACTCTCTATTCTCGTGAACAACCGGAGAATTTGGTTTCACTTCTGCACCTCTGAACTGATTTCCTGTTTCTTGATTGCTCTTCCAATGAAAACCAAAATTTGGAGTGAACTGTTGATTTCTTTTGCCATTAGGAACAAAACCAAAACTTGTCTTATTCGGAATTGCCAAACCAATTCGATTATTAACATGAATGTCCGCTAGGTCTGCCACAACACTAGCTTCGTAACAATCAGTTCCTTCCTTCGACAACACAAACTGTAGTGGACCTGGTGGTAGTGATTCTTTCAACTTATCCGCCACTAACAAATCAAACAGTTTCTCAAAATTCTTATCCACTTTGCGACTTTTCACATAATAGTTCAACAAGTTCTTCAGCCTTGCTGTAAACATTGTATATGTTTCTTCAGCTGTCTTCTTCGCATCAATAAACTTCGATCTGTACTCTCTCGGTGTCAACTTGAATTCTTTTAACAAGTGCTGTTTCACGACCTGATAATCGTCTAAATCATCGAATGACAATCTGTTTAGAACAGTTCTAGCTTTCGGAGTCATCAATGGCAATAGTAACTTCACCCAGAATTGTTCTTGCACGTTGAAACTACGAAACGCATTCTCAACCGTTTCGAAATATAATGGCACCTCCATCATATCGTTTGGCATTTTAGGTAACACATGTTTCATGGCATCACCAATTTTCTTTATTTTAGACACCATCGTTTCACTTTCTTCCTGTTTCCTTTTCTGTTCTTCTCGTTCTTCTTGCCTTCTTTGTTCTTGTGCTTCTCTATTTTGCTTCTCCTCTTTGAGTTGTGCTTCTTTTAATGCTATTTTTTGTTGTTCCAACTTTAAACGTTCTTGTCTTTCCTCTTCCGCCTTCTCCATGCTTTCTTTCTGTAATTTCAGTTCTTCTTGTCTAACCTCTTCTGCTCGCTCCAACTCTGAAATTCGCACTTTTTCCTTTTCTTCTTCACGTAGTCTCTTCTCTTCAATCTGTTGCTGACGTATCTCTTCGTCACTTTTCCGCGCCCTTTCAAATTCAATCATCTGCTCTAATCTTCTCCTTTCAGCATCTTCTCGATCTCTTCTCAATTGCTCTAATTGAATCTCAAATTGCTGCTTTTGTAACTCAAGTTCTGCCACACGAACTTGCTCTGCTTTCTCTTCTTTCTCTCTCTGAAGACGTAATTCTTCCTGTCTTGCATTCTCTGCTTTCTCTTCTTTCTCTCTCTGAAGACGTAATTCTTCCTGTCTTGTATTCTCTGCTTTCTCTTCTTTCTCTCTCTGAAGACGTTCTTCCTTCTCTTCTTTCTCTCTCTGAAGACGTAATTCTTCCTGTCTTATTTCTTTCTCTTCTTGTCTCCGTTTCTCCTCTCTTTCTTTCTCGTCTTGTCTTCGTTTCTCCTCTCTTTCTTTCTCGTCTTGTCTTCGTTTCTCCTCTCTCCTCTTCTTTCATCATCATCCACTGCATCATCATCTCCATAGACATAAGTCCAGGCGGTTTTTCAATAACCTTTTCCACAACACCGCCGACAGCACCTTCTTCTTCTGCTTCTTCCTTAAGCCAGACTTCAGCTAGCGCTTCTAACATGTCTTCACGTGACATATCTTCCAGTTGCTTTTCTTCAAAACCAGCCTTTAACAAGCGCTGTTTTAATCTTTCAGAAGACATCTTCTTCAGTTCTGCTTGTTTCTTGACACTTAATTTCTCCATCTTACTTCTTTACTTCAGTGCTGTCCTTTCTGGAAAACACGAGTTTTCTTTTGTGTTTGAAGTATTGGGGATTGTTCTTTGTTTGATAACAACCAACTTTTATACCTTTGTCGTTGAGGCTTTCGTTGTCGTCAATTTACCAATGATTCACCAATGCGTATTCACCAGTCGACGTTGTTTCGAATCCCAGACGTTGTTTCGAATCCCAGACGTTGTTTCGAATCCCAGACGTTGTTTCGAATCCCAGACGTTGTTTCGAATCCTACCGCTGCTGCCACCAAATATGTCACCAACTCTTTTCTTTCTTAGTTGTGACCTACCTCAAGAACTTTCCTTATCTCTACATATAAATTTCTCAACGTCTTCTAACTGTTTAAGAATTAAATTGACACAGTTCTTTGAATGTTTCTTTCTTTCTTCAAACACAGTTTAATAACAACAAACTCAACTCTTGCCTTAAAACAACTGTACTACACTGTATAGTTCAAATTCACTGTCATCAGCAGTTTCTAAGTTTGGCGCGCTAACTGCACGTGTAAAGAGAATCTACCGTATAAATACATTATAGACATAGAATTCCTGTTTGGAGCCATTGTAATGCAACTGTAGTCTATTAGTGGTTCTGGAGTTGAATGAAGATAATAGTGTATTGTGCTCTATTGTATCATATTTTCTAGTTGCGTTTTGTCGAATCTTTTCTCATCGTGCTGGATCTTTCGATTTACTGCAGCATTTACAAAATTACGTAGATTACGCCAGAAAGTAGCAGTCCTCGGCTTTTGGACGCTCAAGAGCACAGAAAATTAAAGTTGACCAGTTACATTAATTTGGTCTATAATGTTAGAGCAGTGGTGAATCATGTTGCATAGAGCGATATCGACCAACGGACCAGAAAACGCGAGTAAAATGGGCGACAACACATTTTGCTCTTCGATGGGCGCTCAAAGTCTCAACAATATTCCAGAAGATTGGACTTTCCAAGTAGCTCAGAGAGAAGGTCAAAGTTGTAATATGGCAGGAGAGGATTGAGTCTTGATTCATAAATGGAAAAGAAATTTATTAAAGCAAAGACCTACAGAAGAGATCAAAGAATGATATGGACGTTTTAACAAGTACAGTAGGATCTGGATTCGAGCAGCAGTGATAAGGACACACCAGAGGAAGGCAGTTACACATGTTGTGGTAGTCTATAAAAGAGGATGAAAAAAACAACAATCATCATCAACGCAGCTCAGCAAGAGACACTTTGTGACTAGGCAGAAACTAACTTCCTTATTGATAGCAGCAGAAAAGGTTGGCGTTTTCTGAAACTAACTTCCTTATTGAAACTAACTTCCTTATTGATAGCAGCAGAAAAGGTTGGCGTTTTTACTCTGGGCTAATGTGAAGGCGGAGCCGATGGAACTCATTAAACCTACACGATCTTCGATGAAATTCTTAGCCCTGTCATACAGCTTGTGTCCTGTTCACATCCCTCATCATCTAGTGGCAGAGATCGATGCCCCCGTAGTCTACATTGGTACTGGAGTTCATTGAAGGAGTTCATTGAAGGCTTGCATTGAAGGTCTTCCTGTCGCATACTCGATCTTATAGGACCATGAACGGACAATGGATGCATTTCAGATCCTAGAACACAGGTCCAATGCACCATGGAACTTGAACTTCTTGGTAGCAGAGACGTGCGCCAAATATTTCCAGAGGTCGAGTCTAAAGCGCAGATGTGAACGAAGAATAATAAACGTAGTTGTACTCAAATCGCCTGATGTTGAATCCCTCAATATAATACCAATGTGATAGTTCGTTTCATTGCGAATCATTGGCTATAATTATGTTAACAGTATTCGTGGTTGATAAATTGATCACAACGCATCCGAAGGCAAGGAACAAACTCAGAACAACGTATACTCCAAAGATAACAGTCGGCAAACGATTGAATGATTGAGCAGCCTAACTAAAGTAGCCTGATAACATACATAATAGCAGGAGAGAAGCGATTTCAAGCTATACCCATTGAATTATCACTGCTGCTATCAATAAGGAAGTTAGTTTCAGAATACACTTGAGCTGAGCTCTAGACAGATAGACATGTTTGATGTTAAAGTCCATATAATCAGCCTGTGACTTTTCAACAAAACACGAATCGTTGAGGCCTACAAGACTATTTGTTTAATACGTGATGACACCACAGTTGTGGATCAATACAGATTTAAGCTTATATAGGCCTATATTATCATAAATCAATTGCAGCGTTGCATAATAAATGAACCTGACAGTCCATCAATTTGTAAACTTAAGCTATTGGATCAATCAATAATCAATCAATGTTTTCCTTTAATCCCACGGGCACGCTGGCAAAAACGCAATTTGGTATTATATTAGGGCTTTAACGGTTTGTTGATTTTAGACTGCACATTAATCATGGTGCCACGGTTCTGTTGGATTTCTTTCTTATTTAGAGGTGGTTATCTTTTAGTAAATGTTTTTATATAAAACTCTGGATTTGAAGTTCCGACCTTCCTTTGCGGGAAGGGAGAAATTGTGGTCATCGGTCTTTCTACAGACATACCTGGACTCACAGAGGGCGGAAGGGAAGGACTGAGCTCGTTACTCATAACCTCCTGGGTTCAATGGTTCGATCTGGAGCGACTGTGACCGCTGACATTTCTCCAAGGGTTCTGACTGTATCCTTTCTTCTGAATGGGATGTGAATGCAGGCTTTCCGTCCATACTGTTTCATGACAAAGATGATTAACGTCGTTCTCCTTCTTTCTTCCGGCTTGGGACTTGCACTACCAGAGTAGAGGCAGTGGCGAAGTTAAAGCCTGTGGTTAGACACCAAAAACACCTATCTAGGTTGAGTAGTGCTTGAGAGATAGACTGTTTTAGCTCCAGGCAGCCATCTTGGATGCCATCTTGAAAATAGCCCTGTTCCAATGGTCAGAATAGAGGATACTTTTACTATGTTTATAGGCATGCCAAATGGTCACAGATTCTGTTGAGAAAACTTTTTTATCAATTTTCTAGGCTGAGATATAGACAATTTTAGTTCCAGGCAGCCATCTTGAACGCCATCTTGAAAATGACCCTTTTCCGATGGTCAGATTACAGGAGACTAGTAGTACGGTATGTCAATTAGCATTACAAATGGTATCAGATTTCGTTGAGAAACCTTTTGCATCAATTTTTTAGGGTTAAACCATATATTGACCCGTCTATTGTATCATCAGACTCACGATGGAGGTTATATTGGTTGATATTATGCAAGGTAATGAGAGATTTTGATTTGAGTAATGTTTTCAACTACCCCGCTTTTGTTAGGCGTCGTAGCATCATCAATTTATTCCTTGTTTCTCACGTGATGAGCTTTGGCAGAACAAGTTCACGTCTCCGTTTATCAATCAATCGGTAAGTCAGACAGTCAATCAATCAATCAATCAATCAAGGAAACTTTTGATATAGCGCCCCTTCAAGACATCTACTCAGTGGCGCTCCGATTTCTAATGAATCATTTAATGTTCTACGATCTCCTATTCATAGTGTATGTTTCACTTTCCCTTCGCAACTGATAAATACCTGCGTGCCGCTAAACTTATAATAGTTGCTGATCGAAATAGGAATGAGGCGTTACAATTTAAAATCTAATCACTCGTGTGAACTTTGCTTGGTTTGATTGGATCAAAATTTGATCACGTCTCGCATTATACCCATGACCTGTTTCCCAACGCATTGAATTTAGGATTTAGGTCTAGGTCTGGCGGTGACAGATAAGGAAAGCCTCGAATATTTGATTGAGCTTTGTGCCCCACCTTGGGAAATCTTCTTTCTGCATCTCAATTTGAGCTTGTTCCGTTTGCGCGCACTTCTAAGACGCAACGTCGTGCCTTTTAAGTGTTTTGAGTCTACCACATGGAATAACCTTTCTTCTGATCTGTGAGTTCTTTTAGCTACAGACCCTGGATGCACCTTTTACTCGCACCTGAAACCTTCTTTATCGCCGGAGTTGGGCTGGGAGTGCCACTGAGTAAGTATCTTTGAGGGACGCTATATTAGAGTCATCTGAATGAATGAATTAATTAATAAAAAAAGCACACAAATTTTTGCATACAAAGCTATACATTAATTCTACAAAGGCTAAATGAAGATTACAATATTTCAGTTGATTAAATTGATCACTGTCTCTATGTGTAAATAAATCTAAGATTCTGCCATCAGATTGGTAAATCGACGAATTTGAAAGGTAATGTCATGAAAATGTCTTGATTCTGGTATAAGCTTACGCTGAATTAATAATCACATAAATATCGGGCACTACTGTAACAGTTCAGCTTAGTTTGCATTAGCATACTCGTTGTTTAGTTAAAGTTAAGGATTGTATATAATTCTTTTAAAGGAATATTTCGTCCAGCATACATTGTAATATTTGAAGAAGATTTTTCATAGATGGACTGTTGCAACCGAGTTTCATCAGGTCGCCTGAGTTCCTCCTTATCCATTCGACAGATGCATCATTTCAGGCTGTAGGAAGTTCTGCTCTTTTGAACTGATTCTAGAAAAGTACAGTCGAAATTATTATTGCTTTATTATAGTTCTATCTGCCGTTAAAGATAAGAGGATAGTTAGTCTTAGTCTGCGTTCCATAGTTAATTACACAGTAGTACATGTTACAGTTTCTGGATACGTGTGCAATTATACAAGCATGTCTTAAGAAATATTGCCTTTTTTAAAGGAGGATGGACGCCTCTGCATGAAACTGGTCTGGTTTGGTACCCGACAGCAGCTTCTTAAGCTCGACGTCGCTCTGCTTGCAAAAACGTTTCCATCTTTCACTTTCTCGCCCAGTGTCCTTGACACCAAAATGATAATATTACCTTCTAAGAAAACATCAAGATTCTCACCCGTTCCCGCTACTTCCTCCTAAGACGCCTCAGAGCAATTCGACGTTCTGCCTCATCCTCGGTCTGTGCGTCTATTTTAAGAGACCATGCCTTTATCTGCTCCAGAATTGATTACTGCAACTCTCCTCTGTAGGCCTTCCTAGAGTGCGCCTCTCCCCTCTTCAATCTTTGTTTAACCCTTATAGGGTAACCGGGGGGTAAAAAATAACCCCCAGTCTACTTTTTTTCGTACGCTTCTTTTGAATAAAACAAAAAAGACTTTTGCTTTTGTGACTTTTCCTAGATATGTTTTTTCTTCACAATGTCGTTTTCAGCTGTGCCACATTGCGCTGCCACCTAGCGGCAGACTACTGTGAAGAATAAGGTTTTATATTCCGGTACGTATATTTATGTATGTATATATGCATAAATGCATATATACATGAATATATATATACATACCGGTACATATATATATACACACACACACACACATATTATATATATATGTATATATACATATATATATATATATTCAAACATAGTCAACATCTAGGGTTAGGGGCTCTAACATATACATAAATTTACATATATATAGATATTTATATTTATGTATATACATATGTTTGGATACATATATATACATGAATATATATATATAAATACATATATACATATATATATATACATACATACATACATACATGCATATATAGATATATATATACTCACACATAGTCGACATCTAGGATTAGGGGCTCTAACATATAGGCTACATACATTTACATATGTGTATATATGTATGTACATATATTATATACATGAATATATATATATACATACATATTTATATACACATGCATAAATATATATGTATATATATATACTAACACATAGTCCACATCTAGCATTATGGGTTCACACATATACATAAATTTACACATATGTATATTTTTATGCATGTATATATGCATAAGTACATATATATATGAACATATATATACATATATATTTGTCTATTGTCCTTGTCTATCAGATAAATTAAACATGACCAAAATTGGTTAAACATTTCCCTAGATTTGACGAAAATAAATTGGGGGTGATTTTTTACCCCCCCGGTTACCAACAACTGTAACCAAAAAACGGTTACCCTATAAGGGTTAATGAGGCTGCTAGGCTGATAGCCCTAGTGCCTCGCTTCTCCAACATTTCCTCCAATACGTACCGGTATGAACATCTTCATTGGCACCCACTCATTGCTCGTATCCAGTTTAAGGTTCTCGTTATTATGTTTAATTATTCGGTCGTAATGATCACTGACGACTAGTATTTTATCAGTTTTTTATTTGTATGTTGGCAATTAAGCGATAACATTCTCTTAAAGACACTATAGCAGAGCAGTGAAACAGGCATTCACATCAAAGCAACAACTTTACAAGGAAATGTCTATATTATATTTTGCAGAACAAGACTATAAATTTCCCATTATTTTCCTGAAACCTAGTTATGCATATACCTCTATCAACGCCTAAAACATCTTTTACCTTGTCAGGACATGAAACGCTCCTGTGCAGACAGTAAGTTTTTATATAATATATAAAAACTTGCTGTCTGCACAGGAGTGTAACAGTTGTTCATATGTTATATGAACCACTGACTGACTGACTAACCAATGTGACCTGTGACTTCGCAACGATGTGAGAGGTAATCTGAGCTTTATCATTTAGAAGAATCTGATAAACATTAACATCAAACTTTTCAAAATATTTTTTTAATTGCGATAATTATTTTCGAAACTTACAGCATTCTGTTACACTTTTCTCACTGGTTCCGTTTGGGAAAATAACATTTCCTGTGTAATTTGACGAAGCTCGATCAAAGTACGTAGTGCAATGATATATGCCATTGGTTTTAACATTTTCGTAGAGTCGTGGGCAATTAGCATTGTTATCAGCTCCAACCCACTGGTACAATGCACTTGGGTAACTGTTTGCATTACACAATAGAGTATATCCGTCATAGCCACTAGAACAGGCACATGTTCCGTTATAACAGTCTTGAATAGGTAAGGCAGCAGTCCATGTAATTTCATTTCGAGGAAATCCTGTAAAATAAATTTTCAACAAAGATTCTTTATTGCAAAGTAATTCAGCATCATGCAAGTTAGAGCACGAGGTTCGTCCAAGTATAAATGTGGATGACAAATAGCCTAACTTTGTGACTGGTGAGGTAAATGTTAGCAGCTAAACTTCCTCAGCATGCGACGAGCTCATTATTACAGTACACAATTCGCATTGCCTGCAATTATGCCATCACTAGTCTTTGCTACCCAGCTTCGCACGGGTCATCTCTACCTCTAGCCTATAATATAGGCTAAAGGTAGAGTTCAATTCATTGAAAAATGAGCAGGGTCCATGCTACAATATTATTCGGTCGCTATAGAAAAAAGCGAGGCTTTGCAAAGTTTGCATTTTACATTTTCAATTCCAGCGGGAACGACAGGCCTATATAGGATGGAGCAAATTCAAATACACGGTCGTACCTGGTGAGTACAAGAGAAAGCAGCCAACGTTAACTACGCAAATCAAGCATATTCGGTTCCGATAGCGCATAGGATAACACACTGGGATAGAGAGCGAGAGATACCGAGTTCGAGAACCGTAGGCGGACAATGCTTTGTAGGCTGCCCAGAAATCATATCAATTGCCAACCTCCAGAAAGTTTCCTTTTGCAGAGCTGATTAAACTTGGCTACCAACTTACAGGTTACAACTAGATTGAATATGATATTTATTGGTCGTTGGGAATAAAAACAGGCTTTATGGTATCTTAAGGTCTGATGTCAACTGCTAATCTGAGATACAAAATAGTAGTCTTCATTATGATTCGCTTGATTAGCGAACTTCATTCTAAGGGCACTCTGAAGACAGTGTTGGTTCGAAATTGCGCAGTCAATGATGATGAACGAATCACAATAAACATCAATCAGATAATTATGTGAAATAATCTTACTGCAGTCTTGTGTGATGCTGAAATTCATTGGAACAAACCAGCGAGCGTGCTGATGCACCTCATCTCGAATCGTATTATATGCTACGCATGTGTAATTTCTATTAATTTCAGCAAGGTCCAAAACTGCATCGTTACTGATGCTGACGCTCTCTTTGCTATCAAACCATTCGTAACTTGGCGGAGGATTTCCAGTTGTAATGCACGTCATGACTCCGATTTCACAAGTAATTCCTCCAATCGCTATAAGTTGACTATCGATTGAAAAACCAACGCCAACAACACCGTCTGTGAGAAAGACAAATAATTATTTTACTTCATTCTCAAATTGCATTCAATGCATTGACAGTGACAAACGCAGCAATGGAATTCTAGAACTTATTGCATAAGTTTTACCGCAATAATTTGCGTTTAAAAATAAAATTATTACAGATCATTTTACGGTCAAATTCAATTACCCCGTTGACTTTCAACTTTGAGTCCGATTTCTAACCATAGTGCATCATGCAAAATGAATGGAAACAGCACAAAGCGACGTCGCTATGGCAACAGGCGACATGCACTCATGAAAATAGCTATTGAGTATATAATTATGTTTCTGGAAATTTAAATAGCTCGTTTCAGGTAAATAATGTAACAACTTCGAACTCTTCGCATTTAGGCCTAATGGTAAAAGTGCATTTTATTGATAGTGGAGGTAAACTTGTATTTTAGCGTATTTACATTCTTTTCATCGATCCAACTTTCGAGTTAAGCTAAATTATTTTCATCAATCCCACTTCTATTTTATGTATTTTAGCGTATTTAGATTCTTTTCATCAATCCAACTTTCGATTTAAGCCAAATTATTTTCATCAATCCCACTTCTTTTCGTCAATACAACTTGTATTCAAGCATCGCTTAAACCCATGCAATGGGGATTCACTTACGACGCTAAACTACCGGTACACGCTTTTTCATCAATTCAGATTCTATTTTAAGAAATAACTACTTTCATCAATCTAACTTCCATTTAGGCACACAAGTATTTTTTATCAATCCAGCGTCCATTTTCGCAGACACATAAGAGAAATAATAAAATACGCTAAAATACTCGGACGGCAGCATCATGAATTAGGGGCCTAAATGGTTACGCCTCGATAGTCCGAAGGTTCGATAGTCCGAAGATTCTGTAGTATAACATTACTCCGACATAAAATCGTTGCATGAATTCAACTTCTACTTACACTGCAATATCTTTTCATAATTCCAACTTTCATTTAAGCAGAGATTATTTTCATCAATCCAACTTCTATTTAAGCAAGAATTCTGTTAATTTAACCAACTTCTACTCAAGCAAGAATTATTTTCATCCGCCAAGCTACTACGAATCTTTGGACTATCGAACCTTCGGACTATCGAACCTTCGGACTATCGAACCTTCGGACTATCGAGGCGACCTGTTACCGAATTAAATACACTAAACTGCACTTTTACCTAATTAATTATACTCAATAAACACGCATTGTCAGTAAATTTGAATCTGTGTAGCAACTGTATTGCCGAAACCTTGTCCATTATTGTTATCGGACTGAAACCTACAATAATATATAGGCCTACAACAAGTCTGAAAGTTTGTCTTTCGTTTGTTTGTTTGTCCATCCTACTAAAGGCTCGCAAACGGAACGCTTTAGCGATTGGAAAATTTTACAAAACATTTTTATTCGAATTTCTAGGGCAACGCGAAAAATTCTCAATTTAATTTAAATTCGGATATATGGAAATTTTTTTATTTCGAAGTTTTCATTTAATCAAACGCCTTAAAATCTAGTTCGCGCCGTAATCTCGTAACTAATCACGATGACCGTTGATATCAAATCAGAAGTCAACGCGGGGAATTTCTAGGTCAAGGCAACTCAAAACTCGCCAATGCAATACCTTAGCGATTTAAAATTCTAACGAACGTAGTTTACGTTGATAAATTATTTTATATCGTCAAATTAAAATGGACGCTGGATTGATGAAATTTTTTCCTCAAATGTAAGTCGGATTGAGGAAACCATTTATGTGCTTAAATGGAAGTTGGATTGATGAAAATAATTTTTACCGTATATAGAAGCAGGGTTGATGAAACTAAGTTTTCGATGCATTAGAACCTGGATTGATTAAAATAATTGTTTCTGTAAGTAGGCCTAGATGCACCCATGAGAATAGTTCTTGATGAAAAGTTGTTTCGATGAAATGGAAGCGGGATTGATGATAGCTCTATCATGGACATAGGTAGACTACTTACTTACCAACGCGAAGTACGGCATTGAAGACATTCAAATCATTTAGCGACGTAAACTACGGGATAACCATCAACCCAACTATTTTCAGCTCACAATATGCTTTAAATTCCATTTTATGGACATTTTTAGTTGATTTTCAAACCCATAGTCCAAATCAAGCGGCAAAGATGGATTTCCGTGGAGTTACACGGAAGCACATTCGATAGGTGGCGGATATTAAATTAAAATGCAAAATGGCGCAGCTATAAATGTCGTTTTCATTCACATAATATGGACATCTTAAATCGTTTAAACCTTCAGCAAATTAAGTAAGTAAGTAGCATTTATTTGCATCAGTTAAAAATTATGCCTGGGAAAACCAGGGAAAAGCCGGGGACAAAACGCCAGTTGGATTATTAAACCAGAGTGCCACCGAAGGGACCACTGTTAAAGAACGAGTGCATATGCATAAGTTTTCTTTCAGTTTTATTTATTTACTGTTTCAACTTTTTACAACAACAGTCACTGTCAGCGGCGCCGCCAGGATTTTAATTGTGTAGGCCCTACGCACAATAAGCCGGAGACTAAACATAGGCCGGGGCCCGGGGACGAAGGTAAGTGGGGGATACGATGAACGGGCGTCCGAAGGACGATCGCTGTGGCACGATGCACCGAGCAGGGGAGGAATTTATGGAGGGGACGTGCCCCATCCCCACTTAAAACTTTTTGAATTTCCACACTGTAATGGTAGCACTTTAAGCAGTCATCTGAACAAAATTGCTTCATTATTTCAATGATTGTTGGAACCAGATGTCACTCGTTGCTAAGATGTAGTTTGAGTCGCATTTGAGTTTGATTGCAGACAATACTAGCAAACCAGACACTTATTGAAATTAATATAAATCAAGAAAATACGTTTAATTTCTAAGAGCGCTAAAAGCCTTCAGGTAAACATATTTCTGACCGGACACAATTAGCAGTTAGGCTAGTTTACAAATGCTACACAATCCAAACAAGGATTCAACTACCGAATTGTGAAGCCATGAGGTTGGGCCTAACGATGTACAGTAGACTAGTTTTACTAAATGTTCAAGGAACACAACATTTTGAAATTTGATACTTTGAAATTTGAAAGATAACACTCGAGAGAAGTCATTTAGGTGTTCAAATATAATATTTGTACAAATATAATTTCAACAGTAAATTATACCCATTATTATATGATAGTGTCATATTCTATAATAGTAAATAGTTAATAGTATCATAATACCATCAATATCGATAGATTATATTTTAAGTCGATAGATTATTTTCTGAGTCGACAGATTATTTTCCTAGTCGATAGATTATTTTCCAAGTCGATAGATTATTTTATAAGACGACAGATTATTTTCTAAGTCGATAGATTATTTTCTAAGTCGACTGATTATTTTCCTAGTCGATAGATTATTTTCCTAGTCGATAGATTATTTTCCGAGTCGATAGATTAATTTCCTAGTCGATAGATTATTTTCCGAGTCGATAGATTATTTTCTGAGTCGATAGATTATTTTCTAAATCGATCGATTATTTTCTAAGTAGATAGATTATTTTCTAAGTCGATAGATTATTTTCCGAGTCGACAGATTATTTTCTAAGTCGATAGATTATTTTCTAAGTCGATAGATTATATTCCAAGTCGATAGATTATTTTATAAGACGACAGATTATTTTCTAAGTCGATAGATTATTTTCTAAGTCGACTGATTATTTTATGAATCGATAGATTATTTTCTAAGTCGATATATTACTTTCTAAGTCGATAGATTATTTTCTAAGTCGATAGATTATTTTCCTAGTCGATAGATTATTTTCCTAGTCGATAGATTATTTTCCTAGTCGATAGATTATTTTCTAAGTCGATAGATTATTTTCTGAGTCGATAGATTATTTTCTAAGTCGATAGATTATTTTCCGAGTCGATAGATTAATTTCCTAGTCGATAGATTATTTTCCGAGTCGATAGATTATTTTCTGAGTCGATAGATTATTTTCTAAATCGATCGATTATTTTCTAAGTAGATAGATTATTTTCTAAGTCGATAGATTATTTTCCGAGTCGACAGATTATTTTCTAAGTCGATAGATTATTTTCTAAGTCGATAGATTATATTCCAAGTCGATAGATTATTTTATAAGACGACAGATTATTTTCTAAGTCGATAGATTATTTTCTAAGTCGACTGATTATTTTATGAATCGATAGATTATTTTCTAAGTCGATATATTACTTTCTAAGTCGATAGATTATTTTCTAAGTCGATAGATTATTTTCCTAGTCGATAGATTATTTTCCTAGTCGATAGATTATTTTCCGAGTCGATAGATTAATTTCCTAGTCGATAGATTATTTTCCGAGTCGATAGATTATTTTCTGAGTCGATAGATTATTTTCTAAATCGATCGATTATTTTCTAAGTAGATAGATTATTTTCTAAGTCGATAGATTATTTTCCGAGTCGACAGATTATTTTCTAAGTCGATAGATTATTTTCTAAGTCGATAGATTATATTCCAAGTCGATAGATTATTTTATAAGACGACAGATTATTTTCTAAGTCGATAGATTATTTTCTAAGTCGACTGATTATTTTATGAATCGATAGATTATTTTCTAAGTCGATATATTACTTTCTAAGTCGATAGATTATTTTCTAAGTCGATAGATTATTTTCCTAGTCGATAGATTATTTTCCTAGTCGATAGATTATTTTCTAAGTCGATAGATTATTTTCTGAGTCGATACATTATTTTCTAAGTCGATAGATTATTTTCTAAGTCGATAGATAATTTTCCGAGTCGATAGATTAATTTCCTAGTCGATAGATTATTTTCCGAGCCGATAGATTATTTTCTGAGTCGATAGATTATTTTCTAAATCGATCGATTATTTTCTAAGTAGATAGATTATTTTCTAAGTCGATAGATTATTTTCCGAGTCGATAGATTATTTTCCAAGTCGATAGATTATTTTATAAGTCGACAGATTATTTTCTAAGTCGATAGATTATTTTCTAAGTCGATAGATTATTTTCTGAATCGATAGATTATTTTCTAAGTCGATATATTACTTTCTAAGTCGATAGATTATTTTCTAAGTCGATAGATTATTTTCCTAGTCGATAGATTATTTTCTAAGTCTATAGATTATTTTCTGAGTCGATAGATTAATTTCCTAGTCGATAGATTATTTTCCGAGTCGATAAATATTTTCTGAGTCGATAGATTATTTTCTGAGTCGATCGATTATTTTCATAGGCCTTCTTGAAAAATTATTAGAAACGATCTGTTGTAAATTATGACGTTACTGACGTGCTTGCACTACAATGCTTAGTAAGTTAGTATAGTTTCCTTAGCCTACTACTACCAATTCACCAAATGGAAATGTAAATGTAAATCTTTGAAAATTCCTCAGCGCCCACAAAACCCTTAGTCTTTCTTAATACCCCATTGTTAAGTCTTCATTGCACACCCCAACTTCATGTGGATCAACGTCTGACCACCCACTCTTTTTTCTATAATTCTCATAGGCCTACCGGAGAAGAGTTAGGTACGGGAGAAGTGAGATCTGTTGGACAAAGATCAGGAGGATAGGTTACTTTGTTTGATTGCTCGCGAAATCCAATAATGAGGAAATCTGTTTTTGAAGGGTTATGACATAGCAGGTTAGCGGTCATCCAGGCTGAAATCTGAGTGATAATGTTGCGTAAGTGATTTATTGCAACTGGAAGGGAGTGAGGGTAGCAAGATACGAAGAGTCGTGTGTCGCCGGCATAGAGATGATGATCGGCAGAGGATGAGGAAATGAGTTTGCTGAGTGGGAGATGTACAGATAAGAGAATTAACATCAGACCGAGTACCGAGAACAGAACCTTGAGGAACACCGCAGGTTAGGGTGTGCAGAATGCAGATTAGACGAGAGACCAGCGGCATTGACAGTGAAAGAACGAGAGGAAAGGTATGAGATATAAACCACTGGATGGTGTTAGACTGAGTTTACCTACTATTAAAACTAGTAACTAAGTTATTATAATTTTGCAAATTAATAATATTTCACTTTTTTCATTTGCAATTTTTATTTATTAGCCTTTCAGCGCTGTACGCACTTGCGTAAGTGCGTACGCCTAACGGCGCCCCTGGTCACTGTATCAATCAAATCAGATTAACCCATTAATGCCCAACTTTTTTTTTCGATCTCAAACACAATTTAAGGTAAAATCCCATGCCAGAACACGAAAAATAGCTTCAGTTTTGAATTGGTTGCTGCAGTTTTGTCCTAATATGGTTTTGAAATCATGTTCCACTTGTGGAACATTGGGCACATGTAATACCAATTATTTGCTATATGCAACTTCAACATCGCATTGATCAAAAAGATTTTTATGATCACAACAGAGTATATAATAGATGTTCAATAATACTGTTAACTACACTGTTTTCATGGTTCGGGGCCGCTATTCCGGGGGGCCGATATTACGGGGGTCCACTATTCCGGGGGTCCGCTATTCCAGGGGTCGGGCTATTCCGGGTCCACTATTCCATGGGGTCCGCTATTCCGGGGGTCCGCTATTCCGGACTAATGAAGACAAATATATATGTATATAATTATGTACAATTGTACATTGTATGTATATATATATGCATGTATATGTATCGATTTATATATATACATGTTTGAATATGTATACATATGTATATATATATCTGTGTGAATATATATATATAAGTATATATGTATATACATATATGTAAGTATCTATATTTATGTATGTATGTATGTATATATGTATATGGATTTAGGTGTATATGTACATGTATATGTATATACGCATATATATGTACTTATGTAAATACATATATGTGTGTGCATGTGTATACATGTTTGTGTACATATATATGTATTTGTGTCTGTATGTGTGTATAGTTATGTGTACGCATATATATATACACCGTGAGGCATAAAAAAGGAAGCCCCTACAAAATCGTTATTATTTTTAACAATATTCAAGCAATGTCAATGAAATTCATGAAATTTATAGCTAAATAGCAGGCAATGTAAAAACATTTACAGTTTCTACTCAAACTGTCCGCCTTCAGCTTCTACGCATGCGCGAAGTCGCTTGCCCCATTCACGCGGCTTTCATTCACCAAGTCGCCGTTTGTTGCGTCGCTACCCAGCTAGCCTAGTGCATTTCATCTGGTTGACTGACGAAAAATTATTCACACTTGCTTCTCCTAGCAATGCTCAAAATTATCGTCTGTATATGTAGCAGTTGGAACTCGAAAGAGTGATATTGCAGCCGACCGCCTTTTACGCACACGTCCGACGCTTAGCAAATCCCTGATGGTGTCAGTCGGTGTTTCTTTTCTGGGGCGCACGTCAATTCACTTCGTTGAACCGGGGTAAAAATCAACAGCCAATACTACAGAGATGTTTTACTCATGGAAGACCTTCTACCTGAAATTCGAGAATTCTCTGAATTTTACATTTTCCAGCAAGATGGTGCTCCAGTGCACAGAGCTCGAGAAACGGTTGCACTTCTGACGAATGAAACTCCTGACTTCATGCTTCCAACACTTTGGCCCCCCAACAGCCGAGATCTGAATCCCGTCAATTATCAAATCTGGGGATGCATGCAGGAAATGGTGTACAAAGCAAAGGTCCGTGATGTTGAAGATCTTCGTAAGCGAATCATGCAAGCTTGGAACGATCTTGACCAACGAATTATTGACTCGGCGGTGCGTGAATGGCGCAAGCGACTTCGCGCATGCGTAGAAGCTGAAGGCGGACAGTTTGAGTAGAAACTGTAAATGGTTTTACATTGTCTGCTTTTTAGCTATAAATTTCATGAATTTCATTGAGATTGTTTGAATATTGTTAAAATAATAACGATTTTGTAGGGCTTCCTTTTTTATGCCTCACGGTGTATATATAATGTATTATGTATATACATGTATGTTTGTAGTTATACATATGTACATACATAAATATATATATATACGAGTACTTACATGTAAGTACATGTATATTCATGTGCATATATACAGGTATGTAGGTATTTAAACACATATTCATGCATAAACATTTATTTACTTACACATACCTATGCATACATATATACATATACATATATATATGTATATCTACATATATATACACATATATATTTTTACATAAGCACATTTATATACGTATTTACATATATATTATACATGTACATATACACATACATCTATATACCTATATACATACATATATACATATAGATAGGCTACCTACATATGTATGTATATATTACATATATAAACATATGTACATATACACATATATATGTATGTATACATATGCACACAAATATCTATATATATTTACACTAATATCCAAATATATAACATGTACATGTATATAGATATAAATACAGTATATATATACATATACAATATATATACATGCATATATATACATATAATGTACAATTGTACATAATTATATACATATATATTTGTATTCATTAGTCCGGAATAGCGGACCCCCGGAATAGCGGACCCCGGAATAGTGGACCCGGAATAGTGGACCCGTAATAGCGGTCCCCCGGAATAGCCACCCAAATGTTAAATCCTGGCGCCGCCACTGAACCGGATATCAACAAATTCCAACTACAACCTTCAACTCATCCACTGTGACGTCAAATGATGACCTTGGATCCTGCTGTGCAGCATAGAGTTGTGAGAAATTCTGAATTTTCTGAAACAGGACATCATTCCAAAAAAGGTATTGCTAGTGCCCAATGTTCCACAAGTGGAACATGTCAGACATGCGGTGTTTATATAAAACCAGTGGTTGTAAATCAATATATGCCGAACGGAGAGTGCTCATAAGACAGGAAACATCAAATTACAACAAATCTTACAGTTGTGGATAGCTTACCTCTTTTTTCCTGCGATTGAAATAAATGACATGTTAAAATTGAACGTTTACATACTTATTAAATTTGAGAAAACACTTATTTATCGCTCAACTTGGTAAACCATAGATGAAACTATAAACACCAACATAGACCAACAATATAATGTAGCATACAACAGCAAAAAACAAAGTACAGGTCGTGGCCACCACTTTTAGTGGAATGTTCCACTTGTGGAACATCAGGCACTAATGGGTTAATTTAAGTTATCGAGTCTGCTTTGTATTTGTCCCACGCTTAATGCAAACAAAAAACAGTAATACATTTTTAGCAGAGCTTATCGAGGTGGAATGTAAAGCAGGGTTCTAGGACATATCCCCCGGACATTTCTCTCCTTGACCCTCGCCCGGACATTTCCCTCCGTAGGACAATTCCTGCCGGACATTTCCCCCTTTGGTCACCTGCCCAGCATAAATATTGATGAGAAAGTGCATTATTTTGTCTAATTCTATTAATTATTAATCGTTTAATTCCCAAACTATGTTTGGCAAACGTGTAGTTTAGCGTCGTAAATTGTTCGCATTTGCATGGGTTTCAGCGTTGGTCGAACAGAAGATGGATTGACAGAAAGAATATTATTCTTGTCAACTAGAAGTCGGCTTGATGAAAATATTTTTTACTTAAATAGAAATGGTACTGATTAAAAAAGTCTTAGTTAAATTGAGGCTGGACTGACGAAAATAACTTTAAATTAAATGGAAGTTGTATTAACGAAAATAATAGTTGGTGAAATAGAAGCTGGTTTGATTAAACGAAATTCTTGCCTGAACATCAGATGAAATGATTTGAAATTCCTGCCAATGTAGAAGTTTTATTGATGAAAAAGAACAATGCGACAATGTCCGAATAATTTACGACGCTAAACGAGCTTATGCCTTTACCCTCTATTTAATAGCAATCTTATTTAAACCGTAGTTTGTAAGCCTATGCCGTAGTTTGTAAGCCTAGGCCTATGCTTGCGGTGTCACGACAATTCGTCTACAGACTTTTCGTCGACGAACTTCGTCTACAGACATTTCGTCTACTGAAATTTCGTCTACAAAGTAATTTGATATTGTCACTTTAAAATGGATGCTGGATTGATAAAAAAACTGTTTCCCTAAATGGAAGTGGGATTGATGAAAGGTTAATTCCTTTATTGAAATAGAAGATTGATTGATCGAAATAATTTTTCACTTAAATTGAAGCTGGATGCCAAATTTTATGGATGAATGAAACAAAGCTCCCATTCAATAGAATGATGAATTGATGAAATAATCTTTTCAGTAATTTTGAAGCTAAAATTGAGAATATTTAGCAACGTTTTAGCGAAACTATAAGAAAGCGGCCTCTGTTGATTAGCCCTAAAGGATACAGATACACATGTAGGCGAAATGTCTGCGGAGGAAGTGTCTGTATACGAAGTGTCGTAGACGAAACGTTCTTTAGACGAGTTGTCGCGGAACCATGCCTGCAGCCATTTTCTTGCACATATCACGCGCTCTCAATTTGAACTGAAAGTTGGATTGCTAAAAAAATTCTGTGCTTGAATAGGATTTGTCTTTATGAAAGACATTCTGTGTCAAAATAGAAGTTGGATGGTTGACAATTATCATAGGCATTGGTAGACTGCCTACTTACTGTTCAATGAGCAAAGAGGGAGAAATGCCTGAGGGGAATTGTCCTAGAGGAAAAGTCCGGGAGAAATGTCGGGGGAAATGTCCGGGATAAATATCCGGAGAAAATGTCATGATACCGTAAAGTAGGATACTAACAGTTTGTGCAACCAGGCCTATGCCAGAAAAAACAGAAGGAAAGACACGACAGGGTCATTGGAAAAGGAAGATCGAAAGAGTAAAGTTTTTGTGGATGATATGAGGTTTGATGAAGTACTCAATAAAATTATAGCAAAATGTTTACTCACAGAGAACTTCAATAGTAGGAGAGCTAGCGCTGCTGCTCACTGGAGGAGTGTTATTAGCGTAATACTCAGTGGCTGGTGGTGAAAGTTGCATCTGGACATGACATGTATATGATGTAATATTTTGTCGACCAGCTGTGACTGTAATCTGAGAAACAGCCGTTTTGTCTGTCGTCGAATCGTAGGAACTGTTAACATTATGTCCGGTAAAATTCTTCCAGTAGAAGTACGGTCGTAGTGTCGGAGCTGGTGCCACAGATCCGTTATGGTTTAAAGAACATGTGATGATGACGTTATCTTTTTCCACTACTACATTTTCTGTAGTGTTATATGTTGCAGTTGGAGAATTGTCTAAAAGGAGATCAGACCTTCAATCATTTTGCTCACTACAAGATAGCAATTATAGACAATTAACGAACAAGATGCGCTATGTTTAACCTTAACCATACCGGGTGAGGTAGTTTTTCACCCCACACGTATGATTGTTGTTGTACAACTTTTAAGACTAAATATCTTTTGTAAACACTTTTACGAATTTGTCACATTTCCTTCCAGCTTTGAGCAGAAGATATCGGGAATGGGTTGCGTGGTGATGGCTAGGGGAGGCGGGGGCAAGCATGGCACAAACTCACTACATGTTGAATAAAATTTATATTATTAAAGATATCAAGATAAAACTTGTTTTGTAGTATAGATAGAACATATGTGCTTCCATAAACTTGCTTAAATTGCTACTGGATATGATTTTTTCATCAAAATCTGGCTTGGGACAGAGGTACCCTAAAGGCCACACTTGCCCCACTAG
Organism: Aporrectodea caliginosa; assembly: GCA_020284085.1. Classification (NCBI taxonomy): domain Eukaryota; kingdom Metazoa; phylum Annelida; class Clitellata; order Crassiclitellata; family Lumbricidae; genus Aporrectodea; species Aporrectodea caliginosa. Next base: position 1,459,616 of record JACEVL010000490.1, on the reverse strand, counting down.
GTGGGGCATGAATATCATGCCATGCTTACCCCTTGTTGAGGGCAACACTGGCATGCTCTTCTTACCCCCAGAAACAGGAACATGTGCATTCATATTCATTTTTTTCTTAGAACAATAAGCAAGAATTTCTGTTTTATTTATAAAATGAAACAATTGTGCACAGCAGTGCATTAGTATGAGGAGAAGCTATTAGTTAAGAAATTGGCAAAGTAGCAGTTTTGCTTAACACTCTAAAGAATTAACACTCAGTAGTATGCTTGAATCACAAAATTACAACAGTGTTCAATATTTTCTCATGTCTAGGCAAGATTCTTAATCAGAAAGTAACAAAGACGAAAGAAACCAAGAAATAAAAATCTAATGTGACTTGTAACTTATAACATAATAAAGAACTGGATGCAGAAAAGTATTAAAAAGATTCTGCATGTTTGTCTAAATACGATTTCTTTATCCCAAGCGCAGGCAATAGTCACATACAAACTTTTCTCCTGGTTCAGCTGGAGCACAGTATTCATGACACCAATTCTGACATTTGTCACATTGGAGCCAGTCTTCAGTTATTGGTTCCGTGTACAAATCGCGGCAATATATGCATGCCAGCAGCCCTTTTGGTGAAGTCTTTCTGACCTTTTTACATGTGCTTTTTCTGCATGTTGGTTTCTTGGCTTCAATACAGGCACTTGCTTTTGCAGTATACAGGTAACTTCCTCTTTGCTCTAGCTCTTGCGCTTTTTTCCTCTAGACTTGCTTTGCATGGACTTGCCGTGAGCACTGCTGACCTTTCACTCTTTCTTTTACGCTTGCCAGCTGAAGTTTCCCTGTAGGCAGAAGAACATGGTAATGGGCTTATCTGAACAAGAGAAATATACTCTGAGCCTTTACATGAAACCTGACTTTCTTCGCAGGTCAGGATAGGCTGAATGTCAGTTTTATCACTTGTTTGAATCTCCTCACACGTGGGGATAGGCTGAGCTTCGATGTTATCACTTGAATTTCTTCACATGTGAGGATAGGCTGAGCTTCAGTGTTATCACTTGTTTGAATTTCTTCACAGGTGACGATAGGCTGAGCTTCACTGGCAGCATTTATTTGAATTTCTTCACAGGTGGATATAGGCTGACCTTCAATTATATCATTTTTCTGAATTTCTTGGAAGGACTGGAGAGGAGCAGCCTCTCTCTGATCACTTGGCCTTATTTCTTCACAGAAGAGAACATGAGCAGTTGATTCCCCAATAGTCCCAGAGGAGCACCTCTCATGAGACGGTCAGACATGAGCTTTCTCTTAAAAATAATCATTGGTGGAACAAAATTTCCAGACGCGCTCACTGCACAGACAATAATTATTGCTGTTGTTATCCCTTTCTCTGCACAAACAACGCTTCCAACTTGCTTGCAGCCTCTTCTCGAGATTACTTTACGAAGTTTCTGCACAGCGGTTATCCCACTTTCATCAATGTTATAGATTTGATGTGCTTCAAATCCATGTTTGCCCAATTCCTCCTTTAAGATGTCATTAAAACGGGAGACCTGAACACGATTAAATCCTGCTAGACATGACATGCTTGTTGGTTCAGGGCGACGTAAAGAAAGCTGATGCTTTCTCATAAACGACCTTACCCAATCTACGCCTGCCGGTTTTTCCGCTTCCGAAAACGGGTGGTCAAGATTGTTGCCCTTCGCAAACTGGAAGGCCAAGGATCGCAGATCATTTATTGTTACGCCATAAAAACGGTTCTGCATATAATTTGTGTAATCCACAAGCTCTTTTTTCAAACTCTTCAGTAAACACTCGCTTAAACTGTCCTAAGCGTGTATGCATAAAGCCAGGATTCTTAAGGCGCATAGCCATAGTGCTTCTTGGAATTCCAAACTTTATCATTGCTTGGCGTTTCGACAAATCACCACTAGCCACCATTATCATCGCATGACACGATATCTCGTCAGTGTAAATTCGTCGCTGAGTCCTGTGCATATAACTTCGAATCATGATGCTACAATTTCAATTGTAAACCTGAAAACCTATTATGTATAACATAAATGTGGGCAAGACTGGCATCCCACTGGGGCAAAAGTGTCAGTAATGGGGCAACAGTGGCACGTAAAACGGGGCAAGGGTGGCATTGCAGTGCCGCTTTTGCCCCGATTTGGGTGCTCATAATTACGAAGATCAGTCAGAATTACTGCGCTGACTATAGGTCCATCAAACATTAAATTTTATCACTAAAAAGAACACACTTTTCTGCGTAGTATAAAATAAAACGTTGACAATTGCGATCTTAATACTGAATGTTAGCAATATATATACGATACTCACGAAAGCTGGAAATAACACTAAAATTCGAAAAATGTATATAAAATTTTTCCAATTCAACTTTCGGAAACTTTCGGCCCATAGAAACATATCACTTAATGATAGTCAATGTTCGCACTAGGTATGGGTTTCACAAAATAAGTAAGTACTTCGGAAGTGGGGATGCCACTCTTACCCCACCCTGCCACTTTTGCACCACTTACCCCTACATGATATCCGCGAAAGATTGTTGGGGTCCTAAATGACCCCAGCAGTTTCTCTGTTTGCAACATCACTTTACTCAGCAATACGCCAGCTTTTTACAAAAGCAACTGAGCAGTTTTAGTGTTTGGGACACGTGGCAAGTGATCTAAGTTTTTACATTCGCTTTTTACCTTCTATTTGTGTTTTCATTTATCCTACACTATTAGCATTTCCGGTTCATAGTAGTGGAGGCAATTACGTGTGATAACTTTTGAATGATGAACTTGCTTATGTCGGCAAGGTAGGTCAAACAAGCCGCGGATCCCAAGTGAAATGAAGGCCTCTGCGGATAGACAATTGAATTCATCAATATTTGTGACGCCAGGGGTCAAACCTCGTCGCTTGTCGCTTCCTAGATATTGATCTAGAAGCTGAAATAGGCGAGAGGGGTCAAATATAGAATATTCTTCAATTCAGCAGTTGCCTGTTAATTTGCCATAATTTGCAAAGTAGTAATCCGATTTTGATACCGTTTGCTTTATTTTATGCACAATATAGCCAGCTATTGCCCGGAAAAATTGCATAATAAGGTAATGGATTATGAGGACTTTGATGACACGAATATTCTGAAATGTTTTATTCGATTTTCTCACTCTATACTAATGAAAGAATCAAACGTGCATAACTTCAGTTAGAAAAAGATATTTTCATTCTGCAAAAAGTATTTTGAAGCAAATTAATCGAAGAATATGACTCAATGAAAAAGTCAGAAACCGACATGTGACGGGTTTTGACCCCTGGCGTCACATCTGCTTTCAAGGGACAAGAAACCCTCGTGCGTTACTGGTTTTGTCATCTCTTTACCACGCCATTGAAGTCGAACAGGAACCCCGCAAACCATGTATCATCGAATACTACTTGTTCAGATCGCGCTCCTTTATAGTCTGTGTGCTGCAGGCGCTGCCTGTTTCAGGGCAGTGAAGTGCAAGACAATGCAGTATTGCAAGGCAGGAGACCTGACGGCTTGCAGCAGAGTGTTTGCAAGGCAATGGGCGTGGTCAAACAGAGGCGTGAGGTATGTAACAGGTGCTGCAAGGCAGGTGCTGCAAGGCAAGAGATGGAGAAGTCCGCGAGAAGAGGGTGCTGCAAGGCAATGCAACGCTGAAGGGTGTTGCGAGGATGTTGCAGGGCAGTACAGCCTGCGAGACGGTGCAGCGCTGCAGGGGAAGAGGCGAAGGAAGAGGGGGCGACGACGATTAAGAGGAGGAAACGACGACAATGAAACGGCGCTAAAACAATATGTCGATAAAAATTGACAAAATATGAAGAAAACACAAAAGGTTATAATAGATTGATTCATACCGATAACTGTGAGAATGGAGAATAAATTATTTTGTGCTTCAACACAAGTATAGACACCGGCTTGTTCCATGGTTATGGCGAAAACCTTTAGGTTGCATGTTGTTCTTCCTTCCAACGATTCTAATTCATAATGATCATCGAATTCAGGGTTGACTACGTAACAACCTGGGCCAACGATTATTGACTGATCATTGGAAGTTCCGTCTTTCGAAAATAACCAATAACCTATTGGCGTTTCAGCAGTGCAGGTTAGTTTCACTTCAGTGCCAATCTGTGCCACTGCGTTTGACGGCCCTTGAGTTATAGACTGTATCCCTACAAATGACACTTCATTCAAATAACGTGTTTGAACTTAAATTTTAATTATTTTACATAACTAGCAGTCTGAAGCGGTGTGCAAGGCAGTTTTAAATTAAAGACATTTTGAACCAGGAAATTGAAAATGTAGACAAACTTCCTCTGAACACTTTTTATTCTGGGGCGAACATAGCCGGTCGTTCCCGTGCAAAAATTGCGACGCACAGCTTACTCGTCCCTGCACTTATTCTTCCTTCCAGCTAGGTTGAATATCAAGTTTATCAGATTCTACTCAGCGATTCAAGTCTGAGCATAGTTGTAAAAAAACGGTAAAAACAAAAAAAAAACGAAATAAAACGTCGTTTTTTCCCCCAAAGGGAAAAAAGGGAAAAATAATCTACTTTGATACATCTTTTTTTCTGCCATTTTAAAATTAAAACCTTGTTTACACAATTTAATTTTAATCAGCAAGTAACATCTTTTAAAATAACATTAATCTACAACAATTATTTTCTTTTTCATAAGTTTGGTTTAATAAGAAATTGAGTTAAAAAATACTGAAATCTTTTCAAATTTAAATTGCATCACAAGTTCACATAAGTCCATGCTGACATAAACAATTCAAAACTAAATTTTGTACCTATAGGCCTAGAGTGTATACGTAATCAAAAATTGTACTTACAATTTTGACTTATATAAGAACGTAATAATATATTATGGAGTCAGGGTAATATCAGTACAAAGACAACATTTCGCATTTTAGATAACTTAGCAATTCAAATAACTTTTATAAATTTTATTTCCTGTTCTGTGCTATTTTATTTCTCAACTGATGACACTGAATCATAACGTAAATTAGATGAATCCTTGAAAGGACGGCAACGTAAAGTAAGGATATCAGACAAGAATTAAATTAAACGAATAATAACAGACAGTAAATAAATAAATAAAGTTACATAAAAATAAAAAAACGGAAAAAACGAGACGAGAAATAAAAACGAAAAACGACGTTTTTGGAAAACAATAAAACGAAAAACGTTTTTTACAACTATGAGTCTGAGTGATTATAATTTGTTTGCTGTCTTCTACAATCCTTCGGTGACTAATTCATTTAAGCCAATAAGGGCTTCATGCGTTCTCATCTTTCAACAAAGGTTCAATATGCACTTCCGGACTGTGGCTGAGACTGGTTTCTATTCCCCACTTACTCACCACGTCACCGTAGTTCCAGTATCATCCGGACGCCGCGTCTTCTAGCTATGAGGGAATGGCCGACCTAAAGTAAGGCAGGCAGATAGGCAGATAGACATAATTATGAGTAGGCTATAGTCACTAGTTCAGTAAGTCGGTCGCTCTTAGACAATCTGTAACTCAATCAGTTGGCCGTCTTAGTATAATCAAACGAGAAGTCAATCTTATCGTTGACTCTATTCAAACTCGTTCAATGAGTTTGTCACGGCTCGTTTTGTCATTCTGTCACTAGATCTGTCGGTCTCTAATTGACTCACTCAGCCAATGTTTAGTCATTCGCTCGTTCGGTGAGTCGGTCACTGTAATAATTGTAGCGGTAACTACAATTCCATCACTTAGTCGCTCATTTTGTTAGTCCATAACTCGGTCAGTCTGTACCTCCTTCAGTGTGATTCTCCTTACAGATTTTATTATAGTTATAGTTACAGTTATAGTCAATGTTTTTTTTTTATTTTAGTTATAGTTATAGTTATTATTATTTTTTAGTTATAGTTAAAGTTATAGTCAAAGGGTTTTTATTTTAGTTAATTTTAGTTACCTTAGTTACAACGATTAAGGCTATAAGCAAAAATTGTGTGTATTAACACGCTGTTTCACAATTTGCTCAGACTACGAAAGCCTTTAAAGCATGGGTACATCCAGGCATTCAGCGTTATGAATACACGAGTTTCCAAAGTAACGGACAAATTACACAATAAACATACAATAATTTTTCGTTCTCATTTAAATTATGTCGAATCGTCCATTATTCCAAAGTTACCTATTTTTATTGTACCGTATTAACGAAAATAAAGATGAATTTTCGTTATTGTTATTTTCGTTATAGTTAGTGATTTTGTAGTTATAGTTATCGTTAACGAAATTATTTTATTTTCGTTAACGAACATTTTCGTTATCGTTATCGTTAACGAGAATCACACTGACCTCCTTCAATAACTCAGTTAGTTATCAGTTCAATCATTGTCAGTCAATATTTGGCATTCAATCGTTATCAATCAATCAATCGTTGTTAACCAGTCGTCGATCAGTCTTTATCTATCAAGCGTTGTTGGTCAATCGTTAGTCAATCGTACGTGACATAGTTTACACGCTCATATTTATGCGTGAATCTATGCGTAATTTTGTGTACGTTTGCATGTTTGCATATAATATGCTGGCATGTATCTATTGTATGCATTTCTCGAATACCTTATATTTATTGTCAAGGGGAAATTTTATTTTGCTGCCATTATCGATTAAGAAGTAAAAATAATGATTAGTGTTACCATATTCTACTTTGAAGTCGTCCCCCTTTTTATTGAGTTCACCCCAAGAACCAGTCGCATCGTCGTCTTGTTGTGCAGAACATGATATAGTTAACAGAATCGATGTGATCAGTAGTTTCACACATATAGGCCTACTGCTTCCCTGTAATGAAAGAATCCACAATAAATTATGGGAATCTAAATGCACACCATGATGTTTTTAATGCCCAACAGTTTTAATTACCTAAAATATTTGAATCTAATCGCGACGAAAACAGTTAAACTTTTTCATGCTGTAGACAAACTTGTTTCAGCGCCGATAAAAGTTTCTAGCAGGCGCAATGCTGATATTCGGATACACTTCACCATGCACGAACACGTACCTGCATACGAGCATGCATACATAGCTACGTTTATAGGCCTACTGCATTGTGAAAGAGCAGTTCTGACGTACCAAAAGTTACACCTCACTGTACCGCAAAAATCAAATTTCTATGTCTCTATTATGAGCAGAAAATGGCGCGCAATTTCTTCCCAGCCAGACAACCGAGAGCTTTTTGAGAATTCATGGAAAGAATTGGTTGCATTTTTTATATTTTATATAGGCCTATCGTCATTGTAATGATTGTAGAATATCTTTAGAGAAACCTTCTAAGTATATATATATATATATATACATCAGTTTTTAGTAATTTTCCAAGTTTGATATTTTTTAGGGTACCCGATATTGCCCTGAAGGAGACCCTTAAAACTTTATGTACTCTTATGGCCAAGATCTGCAACACCATTCGGAATCTTTATAACTTCATAATTCCGCTTTTCATAATGAGACGCCTAAAGATAAGCAAAAACGTTATTGCCATCAGCAAATAAGTAGGCTTGAAGTATTGCAGATTATGTTTTGTAAATAAAGACAAGTAAGTATCCCAATATCGATACTTGAGGAACTCCACATAGTCGAGATCTTAATACAATTAGCAGCGCGTCTTGCCTTCTGTCGTATAAGACATTGGATAGCCAGTTGAGGCTAATCCTGGAATTATATTCCAGAGCATTCTGATTTCATAAAATGAAGAAATATGTCATGTCTTTCAACCAAGTGCTCCTCGATAACAAAAAAACAACAGTTTGAAATAAACATTATGAGAATTCCATAAAACTCACCATCTTGACTGGCTAAGTGACGTTTAGGCTTCAACGATCTCAACACGTCTTGCTGAGGACACTGTTGAAAACATTCCTTTGTATCAAGGCTTTATATTTGTTGTGGTTACATGCGTCGTAAAACCGGTACTTTATTCAGGTCAACAGGCAGCAGTGCTATCGGCCCGTGTGCAGAAGCACAGCCTAGTTAATAGTCCTAAAACTGTTGCTTACGCTGAACTAGTTATCTAGTTCAGGCGTAGATGAAATAAGGGCTGCCATCTATTTATAATCGATTTGACGCCGATTTTGGTCTTGAACGTCTTTGTGTCACTTTAGCGGCGAGCGTGTACATAATTGCCTGGGTAACCAACGCATGCTCGTTGTTAAAGTGTTCTGAACGACAACATTAAAAATTAAATTCAAGTCCTCAATACGTTTCTGAACTTAACTAAACTAACTTTAAGTGAAAGGACAGTCTCATAAACAGAGGGCAGGCATATCGATGCTTCCCTTCAAATTTCCCCATACCATTCTCAATACTCTGCTGAATAAACCATCCTTCATCCATATCAAACATTACGAGCATTATAATGTATATCAAGCTGGTTTCGTTGACGACGAGAGAGCTTAGAAGGCAGATGATCGCATGGATTATATTAGGAATTCTTGAAAAGGTTAAACTTCAATTTGAAGTGGATAGGAGTAGAGGAGCCTGAAGTAGATTATGGTGAGTGAATGAGGAAGGCTGTACAGTTATCAGACGAATAAAATTTGAAACTTGCAAAAATAAAAATATGAACGAAACTAGAATTATATATTCAACGTTTTTTCTCACAACCAAGCTTCTGAAGCAGATAATCAAATTTATTACATAGTCTGTTAGTATTGCAGATCGAAGAGATGGTTTCATACGGGCTAGAATAGAATCCAAATTCGAAAATATGAAATCACAGTTTCATGCGAAGCATGTAGGCTAAGCCTTCGTTTGATTTAAAACTCTTGAAAGATAATCGAGGTAACTTGACAACAATTTTCAAACCACTTTCAGTTACAGAACTTACACTGTCGCATTTTTCATCATCAGTTCCTGACACCAGAGATGGCGCGGCGATGGGTTCGAGTAAATGTTCCACTTTGTCATATGTCATTTGTCAGGCCAGGAAACCGGTCTATTCTTCTCCAAATGCTAGCCCTACATATTGTTTATTTTTGTGTTATACCATTTTGGTTAGAACTTTTCCTGGAAAGATCTGTAGGCCAATGTGTCTGTAATTTTTAGCAGTTCTTCGGTCCTGTTGTCTATTGCTAATCTGTATCTTTTCAAACTGGGACTGCGCTCCTTCCTAGCCGATAATATTAATTATACCGCTTGACAATCTTATTCTGTTTAGTCAGACCCCACTGCATGGTGCTTGGATCGGGACTATTCACTCTTTCCCTGTTTAACCAGACTTCCACACAATATACATTGCTGACTTTTTGTAATTAGTACCACCTCTTGTTGCAGGGTCTCGCTCAATACTATACAACTGCGCTTTCAAAATTTACCAAATTAATTTCTTATCCTCGAATGTGATGCTGTGTCTGGAGTTGGGTTGTTTTTGTTTATCTTTCTTTTTCGTTTTCTATCTAAATTTGATATAATTATGCCAGGACCACAGAAATGTCTATCCTCTTCTTATGGTACTACTGCTCAGGTGATCCAACCTAGCGGGGTTGTAAGACCCCTTTGGGGTCTCCTGCGCAACCGAATGTAAGGCCATTGCATGTGTATTGGTTTAACATGTTTGTAGATTCTTACAAATTCCGAATGTGATTGATTGCCTGTTAAAATTTTCTCATTTGATTCATTTAGCTGTGTTGCCACTGCATTTGTTTTGCTCTAATATGTCTGTATATTTTTTGGAAATTTTTGACTGGTTGCCACAATAAATGATTTGATAAATGATTTGATTGCATATGTGGACTATGGTCGAATTTACCATTCTTTTATTTCTTCCTCTTGAATCTTGTTTATAGCAAGAGTATGCATAGCTTTGACAACTCTTTCTCCGCCTCCTTGAAGTATCTCCCTAGTGATTTCCTCATTTTCCATTTGCTAATACCATCTCCCACGACATCCAGTGCACATTTTTGCACCTGTTTTCTTTTCTTTGCGTGTTTAATGTTTATGTGATTGAAATGTTGCACAGTTCAGGTGTGTTACAAATCGCTGCTAGACAAGCAAGCATCCATCCATACATGCATGCATGCATACATACGACTTGCAAATAAGTGCGGAAACTAAATAAAAAGAATTAGGCTAATCAAAATATGTGCAAACATTTGGGTTTGACAGGGCAAGTTTAGACCTTAATTGAATTATATTGATTGATAGTTGTAAACACTTCAGCAAGACAATGATATCTTATGACCTATATCGACGATGGCTTTAAAAAGCAACTTATCAGTTTGACCATCGATTTCTACTTTGCCTGAAACAGAACGCATGTATCTGACCATTGGCAATTATACTTGAACCACTTCTGCAGGATACAAACTAGGTCATATTATGTTCAACTGGTACGTTATCGTACCAGTTGTAGCTGAAATGCATACATTATATACAATGTACTTACTTACAAACGATCTCTGTGTGTTTAAAAGACAGTAGGCCTACTGTTGAAAACAGTTATTACGTAACCACGAGAATTACCATTTGCGCTGACAGTAGAGAGTTCTGTGCAGAGTCCTAGAAATAGCTTGCCACAAGCGATGCAATATAAATCGTCGGTATTACAATTACAATTACAATTACAATTACAAAATAACAATTATTGCATACAGATTCAATTAAATTAAATTCAATTTGTTAAATACTTTAGGCCAGAAAGGAGCAGTCCTCGACTTATGGACGCTCAAGAGCACAGAAAATTAAAGTTGACCAGTTACATTAATTTGGTCAATAATTAAAGAGCAGTGGTTAAACATGTTGTATAGAGCGATATCGACCATCGGACCAGACCACGCGAGTAACATGGGCGAAATACAGTGACTATCGTCACCGAGACAGTCAACAACTGTAAAGAGATCGACACCCTCTGGATTTAACATACTTGGCCTGCAAGGAACGGTATCGCATTTCGAACCTTGGTTGCGGCAGGTTGGCTTATTTACACAGCACTAATTTGAGGGCGAAGTGGCAGCGATCGTGGTCTACCTTTGCTCTGTATCAGTGAAGGTGTGCATGTCACATATTGGATCTTATGGGACCATGAGCGGACAATGGATGAATTGAAGATCCTAGAGCACAGGTCCAATGCACCATGGAACTTAAACTGCTTGGTGGCAGAGACAATGTCATGTTCGCCAATGAATTTCCAGAGGTCGTTACTCGGAGTCGAAAAAATCAATCGCATAATAGACGCCCAATTTGCACAGTATAGAAACGCAGTTTTATAAATTACTACTACTTTGATAAAAAAATCAATTTAATTCGAATTCTGATTTAATTTTCGCGCTGTTTTTTCTTCAAATTCGACGTTCCGTCCATTTTCCAAAAAAGGATATCAAGTTTGTTTTGGCTGAAATGATTATATTTTGAACTACAAAAAGTGAAATCCCTTCAAGAGATGTCATGATAAAACATTTTAAAAAACCAGAAAACAAAAAGACAAACTGTATTTAACCCTCGGGCTACCAAGGGGTGGTGGTTGCCACCCCCTAGGTTTTTTTCATCTCAAACTTTTTCCGTATGGAATAAAAATTTGGCCTTTTAGGTAGCTGTAGGGGGTTCATTTACACACGTTTTGAGGTAAAATGTGAGATGATATCTCACACCGTTCAAAAGTTATACCCAATATACCCGAGGTACCAGGGGGGTGGATACCCCCTCCTAGATTTTCGACTATATCTTATCCGTCATTTAATATTAAGAGACACAAATTATACTATTAAATAGAGGGAATGTGGGGCTACATTTCTATGGTCACTGAGTTGACCTGAGACAACCGAAAGTGCTCAAAATAAATAATAATACGCGTAATATGCGTAAAAATGGCTGAATGGAAGCACCCCCCCTTAGTTTTTTGTCTGTAGCGTATTCATTTGTCTTCCTGGAAGAGAACCAAAGATAACATTCTTTAGAGGGAATGTAGGGCTTCATTTGCATTCCAACATCTTTGTCTTTTGAATACCGGAAGTGATCAAAATAAATAATAATACGCGTAATATGTGTGAAAATGGCTGAATACAGCATTACAACGTAAACCGATATATATGTATGGATATATATGTATGGATGTACATTTATACTATATAAACATGTGTAGGGATGATTGTGTGTATCTTTTATACATAGATCAGTTTCAAAACACACATAATCTTATATTTGTTTATCCAAAAAGTACAAAATGTACGCAATAATATACAATATTGCTAATTAATGGGTTCCGTTGTTAAAAGTGATGTAATTTCGAGGTGCATTCACATAATGTATAACAAATATAGCCTACCATTCTGTGCAGAAACGAATGCTGAATCCATTGCTGTATTACAAGTTATGATATGTAAAACCAAACACGAAATCCAGGGGGTGGTAACCACCCCCCCTTGGTAGCCTGTGTTACAAAAAAGCTTGGTAGCCCTACGGTTAATTTAAATCAGTGATTGCAACGCTTTCTTATTGCCAAAGCATTTTAATTAACATTACTGAAATTTAATGTTCATATAAAGTAATACCTGAAAAAGAATATACATTTCTTATTTAAGATTTTTCACATAACTTAGGCCTATTTACATTTTTAGTCCCTAGTCAGAACTGAACACTAGGGTGTGTCTAAAAATATGAATTTTCAAAATTAATATCGGCTTGCTGTTTTCGTGTTCCACCTTCAGAAACATTGTCATTTGCCAAATTAGACGAAAATCGGAATAGATTTAGAACTTCCGCAAAGGTCCGGATGAATTATCACTTAGGAAACAATGTTATAGCTTAAATTGCAATTTTGAAAGATCCAAACAAATTTCAACACTTGAACATGCATGTAAAATAATAAGGCAAAGGTAAAAGATAAACCGTTAGTTATTTGTCATTTATCTATTCCCTTCAGTGCTTTTTGGGAACTTACAAATATTGTTTCTCTTCCTTATTTCGGACCAAGGCTTCATTGAAGGGCTGCAGGAGAGCTACTTCTTTCTCCGTCAAATCGTTCGTCACTCTTGGGGCGGATATGCTCCGGTTTGCTTCACTGTATGATTGTTCTGACTCCCACTGTCGCTGGTCCCGATCAAGAAGAGTCATCCAATCCAAGGATCTGAAATATTTTGGTGGTAGAATTGGTGAAGAAATCGTGCAGTGGTTGGTAGGTTGATTATGTATCGGAGGAAGCTTCTTTGGAAGTTCATTAGATCCCTGAAATTGACTTAAATGTAGCCGATAACATGACCGCTGCATTTCGATTAACTTTATAAGCTGCTTTATTTCAATGAGATTTTATGATTTGACAATAATGCATAATTCATCTAACTTCTATTGGTCACAATGCTTTCTTTCCTTAAACTGTTTTTAGAATGGCTTTGCCTGAGTGGAAAAATGACGTTTATTCGGATGCCAGATGCGACATCGTGATCGTATTGACGGGTACATTGGCAACTACAGAGTCGATGTGTGATAAACAAAAACAATGATGGTGTCCAGTTTGTGTATTCTGCATCGAGTCCTCTGTACACACAACTTGGCAACCGTTCATCAAGACTACTGAAGGAACTGAAGAACTCATGGATATCTGGGATTTTTCAGAGAAGAATCGCGAAGATTTATCTGTTGAAGCATGGAAATGGCTCAAAGACTGATACTCTACCAAAAAGCACCAATGCCATGGGACGCAGTGTACAGACACCTGTTTCATCGTACTACCCACTAAGTCTTCATGAAACCATCAATCAAGCAGAAGAGGTTAAATTAATGTGTTATAAATAAAAGCTTGACCTTCACGAAGCCATCTTCAGAATGCTCCATGATTATTAATTGACATTACCTGTCTGCATGATAAATGAACATCTGTCCGAACTGAACCATTAATTCTACTGAGTATCGGCTTAATCTTTGTCATATCAGTAGGCCTACAGTGATAGCTACCTGAACGCTTCTGCTTAATGACTTGACTTGAAATATTGTTCTAGTTGTTGGAGACACTGCAAAAGAGCGACCGACATAAGAGCGATATTGAGTTTATTCAGGCGACCGTACATGAAATGTACCTTTAAGATTCAAAGCAATCAGAAAGATATATCCTAGTGCAATGTATTCAACAAAGTGCTCAATTCCTAGTTCGACATAACCTTGGTCTTGGCATCATCCGATCCGGGGTCCCACGTGACAGACCCTTCTCCTCTTGTTTACAGTCGAAGACTATCAGGAATCGCAACCTCAGCTACAGTTTGAGGACTCCGATACGGAAGGTCTTTATTCTTCCTTTGTCGTTCGATTGTGCGTTGCGACGTTTTGTAGGCAGGCAAATGAAGTGGAACTTCAAGTGAATTTTCACTTCTGGCTTATTGTACTATCTGCCGTGGTTTCTCGACTCCTTCCACTGCGTGTCTCCGTATATAGCAGCCACGACTTGCGATGCCTCGTTTTTTGCGAGATCCGGAGCATGATTAACCCTATAGAAATAATAGGCCTTAACATGCTAATTGTTAAAATTGCCCCTTTTGTCGTCCCCTTATTAAGCCCCTTTTATAGATCCATTCGCTCTTTTGTCGGCGCTCTTTTGTCGGGCGCTCTTTCGTCGGCGTGTCAGTTGTTGAAGTTGGCATGGAAAGCAGTATTGTTTAACATACATTGCGCCTGTCTTCCAACATCAGCACATAATTTATGAATACGCAGCTGGGAGGGCTTTAGGTAAATGGTAGCAGAAGGTAAGCATGGATTCGATTCCCGCTACCCTCCCAAAGACCGACTCAGCCTTTCGTTTGCTATGTGGCGTTGGTAAATTGAGCATTAGGACTGATGGGTGCCTTTTGCATGGCTGTTATGACTTGCAATAATAATCCGTTCATACTATGACTCGTAATCTGGAGACGTTGGAGGAATATTGTTCATGATGCGGCCATGTGTCGCTTTGAATTAAAAATAAACACGAATCTTATATATATATATATATATAATATATATGTGTATAAATATATATGTGTGCATGTGTGTTTGCGTGTATGTGTGTGGGTTTGTAGGTGCATGTGTGTCCTTGTTTAAAATAACTAGGCTACTTGTTGAGTTAGGTTAATTGCGCTAGGGAGCGAAGACGGAGTCATGGAGAGGCCAAGGTCAAATAATGAGTTTTGACTAGTTGTTCGCAGAGGCGCCGACTTTTAGTAAAAGGTACTGGGGCAAGAATTTGAGGTGGGTTAGGTATCCAAAGTAAGGAAAATTTTAAGGTAAATGTAGGTTTAAATGTACGCGTTTTTATATAGCGACCGTATTATGACCTCGACCATGCTCATTTTTCAATGAATTGATCGGGTGAGATCCTTCACCGCCGCTGCCCACCTGAATGGGCGCCACGCCATTTAAGGTCCTCGTGTACGGACCGTGCCACCGTAAGGTAAAGTAAAACCAGTAGATGGCACTATAGCCCTTTGTTCTGCCGTATAAGCGTGCACGAAAATTGTTGCCCAGTGCTTATCTGGTAAGAAACGCTTAAGAAATTTCGAGACAATGATTAGGATTAATTAAGGTAAGGTAAGTAAGCGAGGTAATACAATGTAAAGTTAGTATAAGGTAAGGCAACAACTGCCACCACTCAACCAACTGTACCACTACCAACATTCAACCAAATACAACTGTCACCACTCAACCAACTATGCCACTACCACCATTCAACCAAATACAACTGTCACCACTCAACCAACTATAATGCATTATGCTGTCACGAGTCAACCAACTACAACTGCCACCACTCAATTAATTTATTACATAGACAAGTGCTGGACAGTGTAGTGGGTAGAGTGCTGGACTCAGTGGACTGTCAATTGAATGGTCGGGGTTCAAATCCCAGCCAGGGCAGATAATTTTATTTGGTTCAAGATTTTTTTCTCCGTCTGCACCCCTGGCCAACTCAGCTACGATGAGCACACTGACCGTATATTGTCGGTGGAAGATGGGAGGGCGAGGGAGAGAACTGGACACCCGTCCTCATATGCTGTGGCTAACAAAATGAAGTCGTTGACACTTACATAATATTATACCCAAGGCTGCCTCAGGGCTGGCTTAAGAGACTGCTCTTCTCTAATAATCAGATAATCCTATACAGTTGTATACAGTTCTTCCACAGATAGGCTAATCCAACAGAATGGACGTATACTACACAGTAAAGTCTAACCTATTGTTCTACAAAACACAAGTGAAAAAAATAAGCATGACCTTGACACAAGAATCTTCTTCCACAATTAATCCAAGAAATGGGAAAGAATTGAAACAGGCTCAATTTTAACATACTTTTAACTGAATACAAATGTACACTAAAATCTTCAAATGGAGATTAAGAATGCCTGAGCCATTATCCAGGGGTAGGCTACGTGCCTGAGCCAACAATGACTGCTGCAGTGATGGATGAATGCAGAGTTTGCATGCTGGTGTGGGGAATTTTTTACCTCGGGCCGACCTTTTCGTCCACCAGATTAATATCCAGAGATCCTTGGCTTCGGTTTGTCTTCTCAGTATGCCTGACCTGAAGGGATGAGGTCAAACCCCAGTCGGTGTGCTCCACCACTGATGTGATGAGTGAGTCCAAGATAACATGTGTTTTTGATAACATGCATGATAGATATATATCAGAAATGAACAACCCCCAGTTCATGTCCAAAAGCGTTAAATTCCCTACTTCTGGCAGCCGTGGGAGAAAGAAACTAGATAGAAGGGAAACTAGACCCATGTCTCTAATATGAGAGAATGTGGGCTGTTACTCGTCTGTGTATAGGCTAAATTCATACCTAACCTTTGATTTTCTACTGTCCTAGACTCCCAGTGACGAATAAAGATATATTATTTCATCAAATGCACTGACTTACACATAGATAGTTGATTTTCCAGAGCACACCCTGCCGCCCCAATTAATTGATTTTTTGATATTTTGAATGGCTAAAAAGGTACTGGGGCGAAACTATACCCTCGCCCCAGAAGCTCGGTGAGTACTGGGGCGAAAGTCCCTGTTGCCCCTGTGGAGTCGGCGCCTATGGTTGTTCGAGAGAAGGAATCGAATTGTCAATGATTGAAAATACGATGACGCAGAGGATGAACGCCTGTGAATTGTATAGGTTGTAGCAACAAGCCAGTATTATAGGTATAAGTCTAGAAGGGCAATATGGAGTTTGCAGTGTATTAAGATGTGACTGAAGTCTGCGTTCTGATTCATTAAAATTTGCTCAGCGTGCAGTCTTACACTTACTGCATCATTGAACAGGAAGCCAGTGAAGTTCACGAAAGCGATCTAATGCTCTTACCATCTAATGCTAATTTGGTGACTTAAGATAATTGCAAATTTTTGTGCATATTTTATACGAATGCAGAGCACTGCACCGATTATCCATGAACAGCATTATGCTTCCAACGTGGGTTAATAGGCCTAATATGAAACTTCAAATATTAGGTGCAAACACTTCTCAAACCGTGCTGGTTGCAATGAGTTTTGAGAATGAATCGCTTCGTGAATTACATTTCACTCGTAGTCTATGTGATTTTCCTATGGAACTGATTTCATTATCAATAACTATAACAGAAAATGCATAGGCTAAGTCTATTGTTTTGCACATACCGACAAAATTACTAGGCTACCGTAATAAATTTTATTGAAAGGAGACAAGCGCTGCGTTAAGATGGAAACGTTTATCTTCATAAGCAAAATAAATGATCGCTGATAATCCCGACTTTCTTCTTGAAGGACTAGGCCTAATTGATGCCATTTCTGGTGCACCTCTGCAGTAGACCTACATCTTTGGCTAAGGGGAGCCTGCCGAAAGGGGAGCCTGCCGAAAACAGGAGACGTTGGAGGAATATTGTTCATGATGCGGCCGACCCTCGAAACGAAGATAGCTGAGAACAGAACAGAACAGCCTGCCGAAAAGTTAGAAGCGTGCAATTATGGGGTAAATAATTGATAATTATTGTATAATTTTGTTTTGTATTTTCGTTTATTTCATAACTAGCTGTCAAAACGCAGCAAGTAGCATCAATGCATTATTATGCAGTTATAGTATTAGAGACTATACTATTATAAATTTAGATACTGCACTGTTCAGCACTATTAGGGCAACTTGAATTGGTTTACAGTGTTGAGAGTGAGACTAGGCGTAATTCCACAGAGGAGCTAGTCGAATAAGAATTAGGAAGATTTGGATGATTTCTGCTACTATCGGCCTGTATCAATCCTTATGTTTCTCTCTAGGTAATCAAGGAAGTAGGGTAGTTGTGTAGAAGCTGTTGCAATATCTGGAGTGATGCAGCCTACCGCTAAAACTGCAATCCGGCATCCGAAAAGGCCTTTTGTGATCGATGCCTATCACCTTAATATTATGTAAATTCTTCCTTCATACCACTGAGGTCTCTTACCAGTCTAGTGATGCTGATTCCTATTATTTGCCCTTTGCTCACACCAATTCTAGGCGCTTCTCTGTCAAATATGCTGGGGCCCAATTATGGAACGACATTCCTATTCCCAGTAGAAAGCTTCCTAATCTGTGGCTTTCAAATTTGGACTGCAATCCATCATAGCCGATAATATAAATTATACCTCTTGACAATCTTATTATGCTTAGTCAGACCCCGCCGCATGGTATTTGGAAAGGGACTATTCAATATTTCCCTGTTTAACCAGGCTCAATATACATGACTGGCTTTTCATAATAATTAGTACCACCTCTTGTGTAGAGTCTCGCGTGACACTATACAACTGTGCCTTCATAGTAATAGTTATTATGTTTAGTCATACACCCACCGCATTTACTATTTACGATTAGTAACGAGAATTCTCATTGGTTGTTGGGCGCTGGCAGTGAAATATGTATACTGACTTGTGATTGGCTGAAAGACCTACGGTTGCAACTGCCATGTACACTTTGGAAATTTGCTTCCAGTTTATCAATCAAACAAACAATCAATCAGTCAATCAGTCAATCAATCAATCAATCAAAGAAACTCTTGACATAGCGCCCCTTCGAGACATCTATTCAGAGGCCCGTCTAATGAACCATTCGATGTTCTACGATCTGCAATTCAAAGTGTATGTTTCCTTTTTGCATTCGCAACTGATAAATACCTGCTTGCCGCTAAACTTATAATAGTTGCTGATCGAAATAAGAATTAGGCGATGCAATTTAAAATCTAATCACTCGCGTGTACTTTGCTTGGTATCATTGGGTCAAAATTTGATCACGTCTCGCATTATACCAATGACCTGCTCCATTGGCTGCCTGTTTCCCCCAACGCATTGAATTTAGGATCTCGGTCTATATATCTGGCGGTGCCATTTAGGGAAAGCCTCTGAATACTTGCTTGAGCTGTGTGCCCAACTTGGGGAAATTTTTGTTCGGCATCTCGATTTGAACTTGTCCCCTTTATGCGCACTTCTACGATGCAACGTCGTGCCTTTTCAGTGTGTTTGGTCAACCACGTGCAACAACCTTATTTCAGATCTGTCAGTTCGTTTAGCTACTGTAAAGTAACAGACCCTGCATACACCTTTTACAGGCACATGAAAACTTCTTTATCGCCGGAGTTGGTCTAGGAGCGCCTCTGAATAGGTATCTTTGAGGGACGCTATATTATAAGTCATCTGATTGAATTAATTAATGAATGAAAACAGCAAATACACGGTCCTGTATTTTGCATACCAGGCTATGCATTTATTCAACACAGCAAAAGCTAACCAAGGGAACAATGAAGACAACTTTTCAGTTGATTAAGTTGATTACTTTTCACTGTCTCTACTTGTAGATAAATCTAAGATTAGGCCATCAAATCGATAAATCTACGAATTTGAAAGGTAATGTCATGTAAATGTTTTGATTCTTGCATGCATACTGTATACGCTGAAATAATATCACATAAATATCGAGCTTTGTTTGCATTAGCAAACTCGTTGTTTGGGTAAAGTTAAAGATTGTATCTAATAAATTCTTTTTAACGGATATTTGGTCCAGCAGACATTAGAGGATTTGGTGAACATTTTTCATAGGTGGACTGTTGCAACCGAGTTTCATCAGGTCGCCTGAGTTCCTCCTAATCCATTCGACAGATGCATCACTTCATGCTGTAGGAAGTTCTATTCCTTTGAACAGATCTAGAAAAGTACAGTCGAAATCATTATTGCTTTATAATAATAGTTCTATCTTATAACCCTACTGCTGTAAAAGATAAAAAAGATAGTTAGTCTAAGTCAACGTTTCATAATTAATTAGACAGTACATGCTACAGTGCTACAGTTATACAAGCATGTCTTAAGAAATACCTTCTTTGTAAATTCATCAGTACTAATAATAATAATTATAATAATAATAATCAGAGGCGCCGACTTTTAGTAAAAGGTACTGGGGCAAGAATTTGAGGTGGGTTAGGTATCCAAAGTAAGGAAAATTTTAAGGTAAATGTAGGTTTAAATGTACGCGTTTTTATATAGCGACCGTATTATGACCTCGACCATGCTCATTTTTCAATGAATTGATCGGGTGAGATCCTTCACCGCCGCTGCCCACCTGAATGGGCGCCACGCCATTTAAGGTCCTCGTGTACGGACCGTGCCACCGTAAGGTAAAGTAAAACCAGTAGATGGCACTATAGCCCTTTGTTCTGCCGTATAAGCGTGCACGAAAATTGTTGCCCAGTGCTTATCTGGTAAGAAACGCTTAAGAAATTTCGAGACAATGATTAGGATTAATTAAGGTAAGGTAAGTAAGCGAGGTAATACAATGTAAAGTTAGTATAAGGTAAGGCAACAACTGCCACCACTCAACCAACTGTACCACTACCAACATTCAACCAAATACAACTGTCACCACTCAACCAACTATGCCACTACCACCATTCAACCAAATACAACTGTCACCACTCAACCAACTATAATGCATTATGCTGTCACGAGTCAACCAACTACAACTGCCACCACTCAATTAATTTATTACATAGACAAGTGCTGGACAGTGTAGTGGGTAGAGTGCTGGACTCAGTGGACTGTCAATTGAATGGTCGGGGTTCAAATCCCAGCCAGGGCAGATAATTTTATTTGGTTCAAGATTTTTTTCTCCGTCTGCACCCCTGGCCAACTCAGCTACGATGAGCACACTGACCGTATATTGTCGGTGGAAGATGGGAGGGCGAGGGAGAGAACTGGACACCCGTCCTCATATGCTGTGGCTAACAAAATGAAGTCGTTGACACTTACATAATATTATACCCAAGGCTGCCTCAGGGCTGGCTTAAGAGACTGCTCTTCTCTAATAATCAGATAATCCTATACAGTTGTATACAGTTCTTCCACAGATAGGCTAATCCAACAGAATGGACGTATACTACACAGTAAAGTCTAACCTATTGTTCTACAAAACACAAGTGAAAAAAATAAGCATGACCTTGACACAAGAATCTTCTTCCACAATTAATCCAAGAAATGGGAAAGAATTGAAACAGGCTCAATTTTAACATACTTTTAACTGAATACAAATGTACACTAAAATCTTCAAATGGAGATTAAGAATGCCTGAGCCATTATCCAGGGGTACGTGCCTGAGCCAACAATGACTGCTGCAGTGATGGATGAATGCAGAGTTTGCATGCTGGTGTGGGGAATTTTTTACCTCGGGCCGACCTTTTCGTCCACCAGATTAATATCCAGAGATCCTTGGCTTCGGTTTGTCTTCTCAGTATGCCTGACCTGAAGGGATGAGGTCAAACCCCAGTCGGTGTGCTCCACCACTGATGTGATGAGTGAGTCCAAGATAACATGTGTTTTTGATAACATGCATGATAGATATATATCAGAAATGAACAACCCCCAGTTCATGTCCAAAAGCGTTAAATTCCCTACTTCTGGCAGCCGTGGGAGAAAGAAACTAGATAGAAGGGAAACTAGACCCATGTCTCTAATATGAGAGAATGTGGGCTGTTACTCGTCTGTGTATAGGCTAAATTCATACCTAACCTTTGATTTTCTACTGTCCTAGACTCCCAGTGACGAATAAAGATATATTATTTCATCAAATGCACTGACTTACACATAGATAGTTGATTTTCCAGAGCACACCCTGCCGCCCCAATTAATTGATTTTTTGATATTTTGAATGGCTAAAAAGGTACTGGGGCGAAACTATACCCTCGCCCCAGAAGCTCGGTGAGTACTGGGGCGAAAGTCCCTGTTGCCCCTGTGGAGTCGGCGCCTATGATAATAATAATAATAATAATAATAATAATAATAATAATAATAATAATAATAATAATAATAATAATAATAATAATAATAATTATAGTAATAATAGTGATAATAATCATAACAATAATAATAATAATAATGGCGCGCGGGTCGTCATCTGGCGTGGGACGCGACGGTGGTAAATACCCTTGCACCATCATACATACAGGCTACGGCAGCGACGGCGGGCGCGGCAGCCCAAATCGACGCGGACAGGAAAATGACGAAGTGCAATGCACTTTTTAAAACGCACTTTTTCGTGCTTCTAGCTCTCGAGACCTTAGGTCCAATTAACACCACTGGCCAAAACTTTTTATCAGATCTAGGTCGTAGTCTGACGCTGTCCACAGGAGACAACAGAGAAACCTGCTTCTTGCTGCAGCGTCTCTCTATTATTGTCCAGCGGTTCAACCGGTGGCATTCCGCGGCACTTTAGCGGAGCCAGACCTTAGGGAGATGTGACACTAACGGCACTTACACGTTCATTTTAGACAGCTACTGCATCCTCGTCTGTTGTAGTTTTCAGTATTGATGTTGATTGATGGAGATAATAATAATAATAATAATAATAATAATAATAATAATAATAATAATAATAATAATAATAATAATAATAATAATATGTATGTATGTATGTATGTATGTATGTATGTATGTATGAGCACTTGTTATAGCGCCGCTTCAGATTTCTACTCAGAGGCGCTCCCGACTACAGCGCGGACACTGAATCGGAGTTTCACGCATGAACAATTGCGAGTGAAGGACTTGCCCAGGGTCCCTACGCGGCGGCTTGAGGTGGATTCGAACCCGCAACCCTCCGGCTGCAAGGCACCGAACATACCCCTACATCACCGCGCCCCACAAAAAGTAATTATAATAAACAGCGATAATAGCTAGGGCGCCGTAACTCACAGTGAGTTAGAGATATGCTTTGGAGAAAAATGTCTTAATGAGTCACAGGCAATCTGTTCCAATAGCGGGGACCGGCGGTCGAGAAAGCGCGATCAACGAAGCGCCTCCGTCACCTTCGCAAGTATAGGTCGCCCTTCATTCCCGATCTCAGCGCAGCCCCGGCCCCCGATGAAGACGTCTTCACACAGTAAGTCGTACCCCTAGAATTATAAGGTTCTATGCCCACTTTTTTGAAAAATCAACCTAACGCTATATCCGTTACCGGGATGACAGGGCTATGTCCTGCATAGTCTAGCTTTACTGGAGACGCTTTCTTTAGCTCTATCGTCAGTGCTATAAAGTTCTATGTCCACAAATTTGGACCTGATTTGGACAGTTTCTCAAAGCTATAGAGGAACAAGTCAGTCATCCAATAGAATCATTAATTTTGCATCACGTGAATTGGAGATATAACCGTCATCGAGTGAGGTTTGAAAAAAGAATTATTGTCCATAGCCAATACCAGTGAGAGATCTTAACACGTGACTGGACTTAGAACCTACAGCGCTCACTTTGTCTGAAATCAATAATGTTATACAGCTCTATGTCAAAAAATAGTCACCCCTAACATAATTATAGCCAAATTACTCATAATCGGTTTACATTATGATCGAAATACACATATAATCATACTAAGGGAAAACGTTGTTTTCCAAAAAGTTTAATTTAATTGCCATCAATGAAACAGATCAAAAAAATTTCGTCAGCAAATCTTAAAAATCGTTTTTCTCCGTTTCGCAAAAAGTGGAAAGAGAACTATAAAGTTCTAGGGGTACGAAGTTGTGAGGTAGTCCGGCAACGCGCCATGCAGTGATTTGTACTCCAACACTGACAGCTTGTAATAAATGCGGAACGGCACAGGAAACCAGTGCAGCACGTCCAACAGTAATTGCGTCACATGGTCGAATTTCCGCCAATTATATACGAGCCTCGCCGCTGCATTCAGCACCGACTGTAGCCTAATCTGTCCAGCAAGTATCCAGGTGGTCCAGCCAGTAGGCTATTGGACCGGTCCACCTGCGAGACAAAGAAGCAGACCGCAGCCTCGAAAGACAGGGATAAAAGCAGCCCTTGATTAACCGCAGCTGACGGAAACATCTGCCCACCGTCAGTCCCACATGACGAAACATGGACAAGTCAGACTCAAGCATAACTCCAAGTACCAAGGTCTAAGGGTTCGTTCAGTACTGTATTAAGATTCAGCAGAGCAAGAGAATAATTATACGAGAAAACGACAGAAATAGCACTCAAACACTCACCTCACCCAGCAGCTACATACGGCGCTCTTAAACCACCAGTAATCGAGACGGCTTTGCCTTGAAATTATGCCTATAATTATGGAGAATGCCGACCTTGTTTGGCTCGCAGATAGATTGTAAAACCAGAATTGTTATGTTAACAGCGAAGGAGATGCCGAAGAGGACACACATTGCTATGGCCACATCACTGTCGTTACTGTCAGTCAGTTCAACGGGGTACATGTTGGTCATAACGGCGACTGCATCTTAATCGAAATACACTTGCAAATTATCTGGTTTGGTACCAAAAAGCAGTTTCTTAAGCTCGACTTCGCTCCTCGTGCAAACACTTTTCCATCTCTCACCTTCTCGTCCAGTGTCCGTGACCTATACGTTGTCCTTGACACCACAATTACCTGCTCAGAACATATCAGGAATCTCACCCGTTTCTGCTACTTCCTCCTGAGACGTTTCAGAGCAATTGGACGTTCTGTCTCATCCTCTGTCTTTACGTCTACATGTATAGTCCATGCCTTTATCTGCTCCCGAATTGATTACTGCAACTCTCCTTCGTAGGCCTTCCTAAAGTGCGCCACTCCCCTCCTCAATCTGTGCTTAATGCGGCTGCCAGGCTGATAGCCCGACTGCCTCGTTTCTCCAACATCTCCTCCAATACGTATGAACATCTTCATTGGCTTCTACTCACTGCTCGTATCAAGTTTAAGGTTCTCGTTCTTATCTAGCGGTCTCATTCTGGTCTTGCTCCCAAGCACCTCTGTTTCCTCATTCACCGACCTATCTCTGCCACTCTCACCGTCCGCTTCGCTCACATGATCGCCTTGACCTTCTTGTCCTACGAGCGAGGACTGCTATAGCTAAATCTCGAGTATTTGCCTTCGTTGGTCCTTCACTATGGAACCAAAATCATACATCAACTCGCTGTGTTATGACCACTATTTTCGCTCAGGGTCTATCACACTGGTAGAGCCTCAGATTGGTGTTTACTGTGAGAGGCTTTCTATAAATCTATAATTGCAGTACAATACAACACAATGCAATACAATACAATACATGCAAAAACACGCTTTTCAACTTATATTTAAATCTCAACCGCGTTCTCGATTAATTAAGGAACTGAGCAGTTTTACCTGTACAGTGTAACTGTATAGGCTTTATTAATATTGTAATATTATTAGGGACTTTGATAGAGCCTCCACTAATATATATCACAACATTTCGTTGCTCAGAACCTTGCTACATTTAAATCTTAGGTAAATCAGTTATAACTACACAGTTTCATCCATGCTACGTGAAAGTCTAAATTCCTAACTGAAAGGCATAATGCGGCAACCAAATAACTCCTTTGAGAGTTGATGTGGCATTCTACAGAAATACGTATATACAAGCACATGTAAGTGTTAGTTAAACATACATGTATGTACATTAACAGACCTATGTAGGACTGTAGGTATGTTAATGGCACAGACGTATTATGACGAAATTCTTGAATGACGTTTGAATGACGCTTTTAGGAATTTGTGTGCATCTCTTTCTGAGCTTAAACAGTTTTTTTAACTCATCTCCTGAACAGATTTTCTTATATCTCAGGTATACTATTTGTAGGAAGTTATCTATATAGTTTGATCGGCACTTACAGTATTATATTATACACATGAATATGTTTAATTATTCGGCCCTAATGATCACTGATGAATGCGATTTTTCAGTTGTTTTATTTTATGTTGGCAATTAAATAATAACATACTCGCATTAAGACACTATAGCAGTGAAAAACGCATACCCGTCAGAGCAATATGCTTGCAAGGAAGCTTCTAAATTGTATTTTGCTGTACATGACTGTACATTTCCAAATATTTTCCAGGAACCTTGTTATATAATAAATTGAGTCTATCAACGCCTAAAACAGCTGTCTTTTACCTGTGCAACCTGTAAGTTTTTATAATATAAAAACTTACAGGTTGCACAGGTGCGTCATTGGTTAGTCAATCATTCAGTGGTTCATATATTATATGAACAACTGAATGACTGCCTAACCGATGTGCCTTCGCAACCATGTGAGCGGTAATCTCAACTTTAGCATTTAGAAGGATTTGATTAACATTAACATCAAACTTTTCAAACTATTTGTTAATTGTGATATGTTCGAAACTTACAGCATTCTGTCACATTTTTCTCACTCGTTCCGTTTGGGAAAATATCATTTCCTGTGTAACTTGACGAAGCTTGATCAAAGTAAGCAGTGCAACGATATATGCCATTAGTTTGAACATTATCGTAGACTCGTGGGCAACTAGCATTGTTATCAGCTCCAGTCCATTGGTACAATGATGCACTTGGGTAAGTATTTGCATTGCACACTAAATTAAATCCGTCATAGCCACTAGAACAGGCACATGTTCCGTTATAACAGCCTTCGACAGGTGTGACAGAAATCCATGTATATTCCCTATGAGGGAACCCTGTAACATAAATTTTGAACAAAGATTATAGTAAAGAATTTCCTCATAAAGCAAAATCTGAGAGTGATAAATAATTTGTATGATAACTTTGTGAATGGGTGAGGTAAAATGTTTGCAGCTAAACTTCCGACAAGCATGAGACAAGCTCATTCTTATAGTACAAAATTCACATAACCTGCAATTATACCATCACCTGTAGGCCTAAGTGTTGACAAATAGCTAACTGCAGAGATGGGCGATGAGTGAATACATAATATGTATTATACAGACAAAGAAACAGACAGACAGACAGAATCATAGAAGCACAGAAATACAAATAGACAGATGGGCAGATAGGCAAATAGATACAGGCAGTAAGATGGATAGATAGCTGGAT
The DNA here is from genome assembly GCA_020284085.1 of Aporrectodea caliginosa. NCBI lineage: Eukaryota > Metazoa > Annelida > Clitellata > Crassiclitellata > Lumbricidae > Aporrectodea > Aporrectodea caliginosa. The sequence continues at coordinate 1,432,340 of JACEVL010000490.1, read as the reverse complement.
GGGAGCGCTCTAGCCTGTTGGCTACCGTACTTCAATATAGCGCTGTCTGAAAGCATTTGAATTTGTAACTATGCCATACGAAAGCCAGAGACACAGACGGACGGACGGATTGACAGTTGATAGATAGATAGATAGATAGATAGATAGATAGATAGATAGATAGATAGATAGATAGATAGATAGATAGATAGATAGAAAGATAGATAGATAGATAGATAGATAGATAGATAGATAGATAGATAGATAGATAGATAGATAGATAGATAGATAGATAGATAGATAGATAGATAGATAGATAGTTAGATAGATAGATAGATAGATAGATAGATAGATAGATAGATAGATAGATAGATAGATAGATAGACAGATAAGCAGCGTATTGCATGAGCTGTATGAAGAACAAACAAGCGATGGAATTTCTTAATGGAATCGATGAGCCCCAGATGAAGCTTAGGACTAATAGACAAAACATGGTTTGAATGCCAAGAAAATAATAGCCATAATTTCCGGGTAGAACATGCTAATATGAGAACACATTAGGTTGTCCAAATTCAAAGTTTTATATATCAATTATTAAGCTGTCAACAGTTTCCTCTTTATATAAACTGATAAAACTTGCCTACTTGCAGCTAGATTGAACATGAGACTTTATAGGTCACATAAACTTTGCATCTGCAACTGGGAATAATAACAGGCTGTGTTGTGTCTTTGGGTGCGATGCTCAATTGTTGAGCTTGGATAGCTTCTGGAAGACCTAGATACAAATATAGTCTACGTTATCATTTACCTGATTAGTGAACGTCATATTATAAGCGAAATCAGAAAATAGTGCTGGGCCGACATTGCGTAGTCAATAGTGATAAACAAATCAGAATAAACAGCTCTCAGATTTATAAAACAATCTTACTGCAGTCTGGGGTGGTGCTCAGACTCGATAGAGTAATTGAATAAGAGTCTCGATGAACCTCATTTCGAATCGTATTTTGTACTACGCACGTGTATGTCCTGCCGACTTCTCCCAGGTCGTAAGTTCCTTCGTAACCTACGGTGTCGTAACCTACGGTGACGTTCTCTTTGGTATCAATAAATTCGTAACTTGGTTGAGGATTTCCACGTCCACCGCATGATACTTTCAGGAGTTCACAGGTAGTTCCACCAATCGTTATATATAGACTATTCAATGCCCAATTACCGACATAAGCACCATCTGCAAGAAAGACAAATACTTCATTATCGAATTGTACTCAAGGCTATTGAAATTATTAGTGACTGACTAATGTAATGTAATGTAATGTAAGGCAACAGGATATTTATAAAGCGCCGTTTAGAGACTCTCAGAAGCGCTCAACATGTGGCCATCAAATAGCTGAAAAGAGTGTCACGACAATTCGTCTACAGCTTTTTCGTCTACGACACTTCGTCTACAGACGTTTCGCCGACAGACATTTCGTCTTCGAAGTTATTTGATATTGTCACTTTAAAATGGAAGTTGGATTGGTGAAAAAGGTTTCCCTAAATGCAAGTGGGATTGATTAAAACATTCCTGTGTTGAAACAGAAGCTGGATTGATTGAAATAATTTCCCCGTAAATAGAAGCTGGATAGCAAGCTGGATGGAAGGATGAAACCAAGTTTTCTATCCAACAGAAGTTGGATTGACGTAAATAATCTTTTCAGTAATTGGAAGCTGGATTTTTGAGAATATTTAGCACGTTTTGGTGAAACTACAAGAAAGCGGCCTCTGTTGGTTAGCCGTAATGGATACAGTTACACTTGTAGGCGAAATGTCTGTAGACGAAGTGTCGTAGATGATAAGTCTGTAGACGAGTTGTCTCGGAACCATGAAAAATGCGTCTTTAAGAGTCTAGAGAAAACTATGTATCGCGTGCAGCATTGATGGCACGCACAGAAGGCGGAAGAGCATTCCAGATTTGTGGTGCAGCAATCGAGAATTCCCGACGAGCACGGCAGGTGGTTCAAGTCATTTCGCGTGCCCGCCGACCAGCTTGAGTGCCATGTGGCAGGCGCAGTTCAGCAATGTAGTTCGGAGCAGTGCCAGTCATTGCCTTCCAGACCATCGTAGCGATGTTGAATTGCACACGATCAGCAACTTGAAGCCGATGGATCTCACGTCGGATGTAGGCGGATATGTTTGAATATTTCGGCAGGTCAGTCAGAAGTCTAATGCAGACGGAACTCAGGGAGACCCAGGAGGACTACATTATAGTAGTCAAGACGTTTGAGAACTAAAGAGTGCATTAGCACAGCCGCAGCGGTTAGCAACTGCGTCCTTTGTATAACTCGGTTCTGCCTGAGCTCATAGTAACTAGTCCTGGAGATGTGTGACACAAGATCAGCAATCGTAAGCCCACCATGATGAAGCACCCCAAGTTCCCTCACCACATCACAGGACTGTCCGCTAAGAGATGCCGATGCAAGAACAGTGACAGTCAAATTGTGGAATTCTAAAAATCAATCCATAGTTTTTTAACACATTTATTTTTTTTATTAAAAATAAGAATTATTATAGATCATTTGACGGATTTCAAGCCATAGTGCATCATGTCAAATTAAAAGGAAACGAACAAACGACGTCGATGTAGCAACAGCGATATATTCTTTCATGCAAAGCTAATGATTAAATGTAGTTAGAGAAATCTAAATAATAATAATAATAATAATAATAATAATAATAATAATAATAATAATAATAATAATAATAATAATAATAATAATAATAATTAGAATCATTATTTTCTTTATTAATTCAAACCGACAAACGCAGTGTGATTACAATGTACAGTTATGCAATTGAAATCTTAACTACTAACAGAACAGACAGCCTGCAATACACGGCGATAATAGCAGCCTACAAAGCATGTCCGCCCTACGGGGCTCGAACTCAGTACCTCTCGCTCTCTGTGCCAGATGTTATCCAATGCGCTGTCGGGCCCCCCACCCCCCATAGCTCATCTAAGTACGATCTGAAAGATAAATAATGTAATAACTTCAAAGTGTTTGCATTTAACCCTCATACAACCAACTGGTGTCTTGGGGTACCCCAGCATACATCGGCTTGTGCTACTTTTGAATTATCCAATATTTTTCACCTTATTTGATGAATTTGTTACTTAGATTTCGCTCATTGTTTAAGTCTAATGAAAGCCGGTTTTGCTCTGAAGGTTAACTTTAACACTAGAAGTACCGAGAAATCGAACTTCTTAGAAGCACCAAGGGGGTCATTTTGACCCCACATAATTTATAATGCAAAGTCAATTGCAAATTCAATTAAATTGACTATAAACTTTATTAACATAAATTACATAGGCATTAACAAGTGTAATAAGTAAGTTGGAATGGAATAATAGGAGATCCTCTCCTCTCACCAGATCTCCTATCCTCTCACGGTCTCACCAGATCTCCTACGCTCTCACTAAATCTAATATCCTCTCACCAGACCTCACCCCTATCTTCTCACCAAATCTCCTATCCTCTCACCAGATCTCTCCTCTTACCAGATCTTCTCTCCTCTCGACAGATCTTCTATCTTCTCATCAGACCTCACCCTATCTTCTCACCAAATCTCCTATCCTCTGACCAGATATTCTTTCCTCTCACCAGATCTCCTCTCCCCTCACCAGATATCCTCTCACCAAGTCATCCTTCTTCTCGCTCAGATCTCCTATCCTCTCACTTGATCTCCTCTTCTCTCACCAGATCTACTACCTCTCACCTGATCTCTATCCTCTCACCAGATCTCTCCTCTGACCAGGTCTTCTTTCTCCCACTAGATATTCTCTCCTCTCACCAGATCTCCTCTCTCCAAATATTGTCTTCTCTAACCAGATATCTCTCCTCTCACCAGATCTCCTCTCCTCTCACCAGATCTCTCTCCTCTCACCAGATCTCCTATCCTCTCACCAGATCTCCTCTTATCTCCCCAGATCTTCCCCATCGCAAAATGTCCTCTCCTCCCGCCAGATCTCTAATTCTCTCGCCAGATCTCCTATCCTCTCACCTGATCTCCTCTTCTCTCACCAGATCTCATCTCCTCTCGTCAGATCTCCCTATCCTCTCACCAGATCTCCTATCCTCTCATCTGATCTTCTCTCCTCTGACCAGATCTTCTTTCCTTTCACCAGATCGCCTCTCCTCTCACCAGATCTCCTCTTCTCTCACCAGATCTCCTATCCTCTCACCAGATCTCCTCTCACCAGATCTCTTATCTTCTCACATTTGATTACGTAATTAGCTTTGATCTATAATACTATTGAATAGAAAACAAGAAATGCGTAACCTTACATGCAAGTACTAATACAGGGGTCAGATTGACCCCTTGGTGCTTAAAGGTAGAACAGCAAAAATCTCAGAAATTGTGAATCACCCCGCGTCCAAATTTTGGCAGAGGGTATACCCTACGAAGTTAGGAGAAGTCATGAAATTACAGGACCCGGGCTATATCTGGGGCCGAGCTGCGTTCCGCTAAAAACCAAAAGGGGTCAGATTGACCCCTTCGGTGCTTCTAGTGTTAAAATACAAAATATAAAGTGAGGTCCCGCAGTATCCCAGCCTCTGCAGTGTTTTACATGAGATTCGACGACAAGGCAACGCTTTCCGTGACATGTGAACAATGCTTTTTCCAAACTGCCAAAGTTGTTTGTCCGTGGTCCAGATCTGTGCGTAGATGAGCAACTGGTGGCTTACCGTACCAGGACTGGTGTAACTTCAGGCAGTACGTGTATCGTCCAAGCCTGCAAAACACGGTATCAAGAATTGGTGATGCAGCGATGCTCTTACTATCCATAATATCCATTGGCTGCGGATATAATATCTGGGAAGACATGAGGGGACTCAGCGTGAGACAGGACAAGGTGCAAGAGTGGTGAAACAGCTGGAATCACCATTGCGATGCAGTGGCAGGAACGTGGTAGCAGATAACTTTTCCCATCTGTTGATCTTACATATCAATCGACATATGTTGGTACATTCCGTTGCCACAAACCTTATGTTCCTGAGGCAGTGAAGGCAAGGCGTGGGCTCCAGGAATTGAGCTCCTTGTTTGGATTTCATGGCCAACTTACTCTTGTATCGTTTGATCCTAAACAAGGCAAAGCTGTGTTAGTTATATCAACGCTGCACCACGATGCCACCAATGATGCTCAGATGAAAAACAAGCCAGATATAATCCATTAAAATGGAACCAAATGCGGTGTTACGATATGGATGATCTGGCTACAATGCATACCACAAGAGGAAAAATAAACAATAGGGCCTAAATCATAAACAATAATACTCTCAACCAAAAAAAAACATACAAGATAATTATTATGAACAATTAAAAGCCGGCCTCCAATGTGATTAGTTTGCATGGATAAGCTATTTTATTTAATAACACGGAACAAGAGGTCCCCAGGGTGCAACTTACCCCAGGAGCTGGTTAAGAAGCCCCTTTGAATTAAAATGTGTTAAGTCAAATATCTTTAAATATTGTTCTGTTTCGCAAATTTCAGTTTGGTAACGTGTAGTACTGTAGTTTCCAGTTATTTTGATGTATTTAACATAGATCTCGTGCAATTCAGTTTCTTAAAAATAAAGAAATTTCTAGAAGGGCATCGTAGAACACTCTACCCTACTCAATAAATAATTCAGTTCCATGTTTATTTTAGAAGTAGTAGGCAATATCCCTGAACCTAACCAAATGAAGAAAATGGTGTTAGCATTCGTTAGGAAGAAACAGTTCAATATAGGGGTTAAATGGGTAATTCCGTCAATTTTTTGGATTATGTATGTAGCAAATGTGCAAAAATAAAATGTTTGCTAATGCACGAAACTAAATATTTTCTTTACCTACGAATAGCTATGATGCATTTACAATATTAATTTATAAGTTTCCCAGCATGGTCTTGCGAAAAAAATTACAGTGTGATTTATACAACACGTGTTTGGGCAGTTGATATCTCATAATTTTGCAGTCAGAAACTAATATTATTGCATCATGTAATATTTGAATTCTGACCATGTGATATTTTGCATACTGAATAATCTGCAAGTTTACAGTAAATAAACTTATTTGGCCTATTGAAAAGTCATAATATGTACTTTAGGGGTCATCCATTAATTATGTCAACAAAATAGGGGAGGGTTTGGAAAAAGTTTTACAGTTGTTGACAGAGGGAGGGGGGTTCGGTACAATTTGTCGTCAACAAATTTTTCCAATGAATCAACACAGACCCCTCAAAATTTTTAGCGAAAGCATTAAGTAATGCTAAAATGTATAAAGTGCTTAATGTTTAATACTAAGTTACTAAAAAGCTGGTAATAAACTAAACTCATATATTTTGAAATTCGATATTGCATTTTTTAGTGTAAAATTTTTCTAAAATGATTCTACATGTCGTGTGGTTAGCCGTTAGAGTGCAAAGGTGCTAACTCCAAAATTTTCAAAAAACGTTTTATTGTTTTATTCTGTTGCTACCAATGTAGTGTTTGAAATGCTAAAAGATGCTTTTGTTCAGAGTGTAAATAAAAACGAAATAGCTGCTTTATTGTTTGGTCTATCTCCAATCACTAAGTTTTGAAATGTGCAAAGGTTCTATTGACGATAGAACTATTGCACTCTTTACACGGTATTTCAACGGAAAATTGTAAGTTCCTAATAATTATGTTTGTAACATTTTGCTTTAGTCAGGATTATTATGCTTAAAATATTATTTTATTTAATCATAGTAATGTTATTATCTAAAAATAACATCAATTTAATATTTTGTGAGCGATAACGTGAGTAATTAAGAGCCTGTTCGTTAGGAGCTAATTATGACTTTCGTCTGTAGTTCCGGGCATACGAAAAAATTTGGAATTGACGAGTAAAATATTCACAACGAAACAAGTGTTTCACTGGCTTGAATCTGACAGTGTGGTTGAAAAATAGGCAAGCATTTAGTATCGGGGTGCGTAAGTTTACGGGCGTCGGACGGCATCTTTTGGCGTGCTGCGCGGAAGGTACGATGTTTTCTAAAGACGACCCTAACCCTGACCCTAACCGACCCTCACGACGCGTAACCTGACCCTAACCGACTCTCACGACGCTTAAAATGACTGGAGAAAATACACGCACCCCGATACTAGCCTAAATGCTTGCCGAAAAATCTAATGTGTGAATCGAAAATACTGAAGTTCATTCCTAGCTCGATGTCAATAAATTTATTTGATCAGAGAAATCATTGAAGTCCAATCTTAACTTAATGTCGGTGAATTCAATTTTACACAAATCATTATATTTATTTATTATCTGATACTAATATTTATTTAAAAGGCACTTTTTAATCTCAAATATAGGTTAAGATGTTATATTACTCAAGGGCCTATCTCCAGATCTCAAAATATTTTGAAATGTGCAAAGGTGCTATTGTCTGTCATAAGCCGTTATTTTGAATATTTCAGGCGAGGCGTGCCGTTATTTTGAATATTTCAGGCGAGGCGTCATAAATATTTTTAAAAGATAGCAACATTCCAACTAAGAAATGATTTATTATCCAAATGCATATAAACCACAATGATATAAAACTTACTGGATTTGTGGTAACAATCGAAAGTTTAGATTTGCTCTCCTGAACAATTTCAATAAATGGAGTTGGCACCTTTGCACTCTAAGCACACGATGTATTGGTGTAGCTGCTTGTAACGGTCCGCTACTGTAGGGTGTTAAAGCTACAATAGAGTATGTTCTGATAATGAACACTTACGTGCAACTAATTCTACGGCTCATGATTGGTTGTATGAGTGTCATGTCTGCAATGTCAACCAATTGAAGGGTTTGGTGCAATAACCAGGTAAGTGCAATTTCATAGTTTTCGGCAAAATGAGTTTGAATGTTTTTCGATCTTCATAAGCTTGCCGTTTAGTGCAGGAACTAGGTAATGAGAAAATTTCAAAAGTTTGAAGTGCAACTTTGTGCAATTAATCAGAAACTAAATTTCCAACGTCCTGCTGTCACTAATTAATTAATTATATGAATCTTAAGAACAAACCTGGTTATTGCACGGAAACTTCCGTGTGGTGCTGTAGACTTATTTTGATGCAAGAATGAAATATGTGAACAAACCTGGTTATTGCACGGAAACTTCCGTGTGGTGCTGTAGACTTATTTTGATGCAAGAATGAAATATGTGAACAAACCTGGTTATTGCACGGAAGCTTCCGTGTGGTGCTGGAGACTTATTTTAATGCAAGATTGCAATATATGTGAACAAACCTTGTTATTGCATGGAAATGATAAACAAGGAAGAACTGTGAGCCTAATGTACAAGAACAAGGTAACTGTACAAACAAATTTTTTTGCCTCAAAATCTTCACAACGTGAACAAATTTAAATGCTGAAATAAGATGTAGTAATGGAGGCAATGAATGTATGTAAGAAAATAAAAAAGACACACAACACCTGCGAAATCGGATTAGTCAATGTTATTTTCCACGTGTCACAGATTTTGCCTTAGCCACAACTGATGAAAGCGACTGGTGAATATCATTCTGTAGAAATGCTGTGAGACTGCCTGAAAGTCATTGCTCTGACACCATTCTTTATATAATCCATACATTTTGTAAATGCTTAGTGTGAAGAAACACATGAATTGAACTTACCTAACATCCAGGACAATGTAACTGGCGTTTATAGGGCTGGAGATGGCTCTTACATAATCTCATCAGAATGTGTATCAGCACTTAAAAGTGACAACATGCTGCAGATAGAGTTTGAGGAGAGTGGAAATGTTGTTTGTTCGTTTGTAGACAAGAGAAACTTAGAAAGTGATGTGCCCAACTGGAGCAACCACCAGAAAGTGATGATGATGCAATAACTGCAGCATTAGCTAATGAGCACAAGAAAAGCCGGAAGAGAACACGAAATGAAGACACATGGAAGAGAAACCAGGTTACGAAGGCTAGACAAAGTGTCCATGCATATATTGGTGCAGGTGGTAAACTGGTGTCTGCTAAGCAGCCTTTGCTGACTGGAATCCTGTGCACAGGAAAATGTCATAGACAGTGTAGCATGAAACTGAATGAAAGTCAGCGACAAACTGTTTTAACGGTTTTATAACCTTTCTTGGATGTCAGTTAAGTTCCCTTCATGTGTTTCTTCAGTTAAGTTCCCTTCATGTGTTTCTTCAGTTAAGTTCACTTCATGTGTTTCTTCAGTTAAGTTCACCTCCGTGAACCTTCAGCCAATGGTTGCTCATGAGCTTGGATGTCAGTAAAGTTCTCTTCATGTGTTTCTTCAGTTAAGTTCCCTTCACATGTTTCTTCAGTTAAGTTCACTTCATGTGTTTCTTCAGTTAAGTTCCTTTCACATGTTTCTTCAGTTAAGTTCACTTCATGTGTTTCTTCAGTTAAGTTCACTTCATGTGTTTCTTCAGTTAAGTTCACTTCATGTGTTTCTTCAGTTAAGTTCCCTTCACATGTTTCTTCAGTTAAGTTCACTTCATATGTTTCTTCAGTTAAGTTCACTTCATGTATTTCTTCAGTTAAGTTCCTTTCACATGTTTCTTCAGTTAAGTTCACTTCATGTGTTTCTTCAGTTAAGTCCACTTCATGTGTTTCTTCAGTTAAGTTCACTTCATGTGTTTCTTCAGTTAAGTTCCCTTCACATGTTTCTTCAGTTAAGTTCACTTCATGTGTTTCTTCAGTTAAGTTCACTTCCTGTGAACCTTCAGCCAATGGTTGCTCATGAGCTTGGATGTCAGTAAAGTTCTCTTCATGTGTTTCTTCAGTTAAGGTCACTTCATGTGTTTGTTCAGTTAAGTTCACTTCCTGTGAACCTTCAGCCAATGGTTGCTCATGAGCTTGGATGTCAGTTAAGTTCACTTCATGTGTTTCTTCAGTTAAGTTCACTTCATGTGTTTCTTCAGTTAAGTTCACTTCCTGTGAACCTTCAGCCAATGGTTGCTCATGAGCTTGGATGTCAGTTAAGTTCTCTTCATGTGTTTCTTCAGTTAAGTTCACTTCATGTGTTTCTTCAGTTAAGTTCACTTCATGTGTTTCTTCAGTTAAGTTCATTTCATGTGTTTCTTCAGTTAAGTTCACTTCATGTGTTTCTTCAGTTAAGTTCACTTCATGTGTTTCTTCAGTTAAGTTCACTTCATGTGTTTCTTCAGTTAAGTTCACTTCATGTGTTTCTTCAGTTAAGTTCACTTCATGTGTTTCTTCAGTTAAGTTCACTTCAGCCAATGCTTCCTCACCTACTGCCTGTCTTTTGATGCGTTTTTCTCTTGTCACCCGGTTTCGTAGTCACAGAACTTCCTGGGTCTATAATGCTTCCTGGATCGCACAGCTGCATAACACAACATTAATATTTTAAAATATTTATAACTGGATTATGTAAGCATAAATTTCAGCGAATTTTAGTCTTGTTTTTTATTCAGAGAAAAAGTAATAGAGTATTTTATTATTATGAATGGTCTACTCCATTTCATGGTATCTTATTGCATACATGACAAAGTTATTATAAGCTGGGCTGCTGGAACTAATGCTGGATGAAATTAGAAATTAGAGTTATTAAAATAATAATAATTTACTTCAATAACAGCTGGATTGGTAAAACTATTTCTTTGATTAAATGGAAGATGGATAGATGAAATAAATGTTTGGCGTAAATGGAAACAATGACCTGTTTTATGCTTGATAAAATTTATTTCATCTATCCATCTTCCATTTAATAAAAGAAATAGAAAATAGAAAACCCGCTCCACTTTTGCTGTCATAACTAATATAACATTTTCATTATAGCCTACGCAACAAAACATTACAATGAAGAATGAAAATTAGGCATACCAGCTCCGGAGTTACAGTCTTCGGATGATAGATTATTTTTGTGTTTGGGGTAAAATGACGAGACATCTAAGTAAGACACTTTAAATGACTTTATTAACAAAACATCGACAGCTACGAAATCACTATATCATCGCTCAAAGACACTATATCTCGCATACCCGAATCGTCTGCGCAGAACGCCAGATTCGTCTCCAGGTAGTGGCTAAATCGTCGCCCCATAACGTTACTTACTTCGCTATTGCATTCGAGAAAGTATTTAACTGGTTTATGTTTGCGTGCAAGAATCAGGTTTGTTCACTTATAGTATCTACTGCATACAGCCGAGAGGTTTGGCTGTAGCTACGATCTTCTGTGCAATAATCGGGTTTCTTCACTTACCTGACTAATGCGCGAAATCGTGGCACACGAGCATATAATTCTCAAATCAGGTATGTAGACTTGCCTCATTATTCTCATATTTACTCGCTCAATTTTAAAGATACCGAGCTGAAATTTACAGGATAAATGCACCTATGTGTCCTGAGCATTTTAAGCCAACTTTCCCGATTTTCAGGTAAGTCGACTTATCTGGTTATTGCACCAATGCCTTCAATTGAATATTGGCTACGTTCTCCGTTGTAAACCACACACTGAACGAAACTTCTCATTAAACAAATAACCATAATTATGTTTACTCACAGAGCACTTCAATAGTAGGAGATATAGCGCTGATATTGGCACTAGGAATGTTATCTGCGTAGTACGTAGTGTCTGGTGGCATAAGTTGAAAATAGACATGACACGTGTATGGTGTTATATTAAATTGAGCCGCAGCTGTGACTATATACTGAGAAACAGCCGTATTCTCCGTCGTTGAGTCGTAGGAACTGGAAACATTGAAACCATAGAAATCCTTCCAATAGAAATACGGTCGGAGTGTTGGAGCTGGTGCCATGGATCCGGCATAACCTAAGCTGCATGTGATTACGACTTTCTCGTCTTCCACTACAGGTTCCGTAGTGTTAACTGTAACAGCTGGAGGAGAATCTGAAATAGAGAATTCGTGCCTCTATAATTTCTTTAATAGAACAACTCGGCAGTTTCAATACAAATATCAACAGCTATGCTACCGAAATGACTTGGGTTAGAAATGTTGCGAAACCGGGGAGGAGTAACCCCGCTGTCGTAGCTTAGGCGCGAATTAGCCTAAAATCTACAGTGTCACTCACGGCAATTTGTCGAACAGACTTTTCGTCTACGGCACTTCGTCTGCAGAGATTTCGCCGACAGACATTTCGTCTACGAAGTTATTTGATATTGTCACTTTAAAATGGAAGCTGGATTGATCGAAATAATTTTTACCCCGCAAATAGAGGCTGCGGGTATGGATGAAGCTAAGTTTTCGATTCAGTAGAAGTTGGATTGATGAAAAAATCTTTTAAGTAATTATAAGCTGGATTCCTGAGGATATGTTGCATGTTTAACTGAAACTATAAGAAAGCGGCATCTGCTGATTAGCCGTAATAGATATAGATACACTCGTAGGCGAAATGTCGTAGACGAAGTGTCGTAGACGAGGTCTGTAGACGAGTTGTTGCGGAACCCAAATCTACAAGGATTCGATGTAATCAATGCCAAGCTCACTAATGTTCAAAGGATGGTTGTTCTGCACTTTTGCGTTATTTATTCTTCTTTCTTCTTGTGAAAAGTCAGAGCGCATTTAGATATTTCAATGATTTTAATGATGAATGCCATCAATCTTACTCTTATCTATAAGCATTTAGGCCTATAGGCCTAATTGTCACCAATCCGACTTCTTTTTTCAGAGGAAACCATTATCATCAATCCAACTTCCATTCCAACCCAAAAATCTTTTCATCAATCCAAATTCCATCTTAACGGAGACAAGTGTTTTCATCAATCCAACTTCTACTTTCACTAGAAACTATTTTTATCAATCCAACTTCAATCTTAACGTAAATGATTCTTTTCATTAATCCAACTTCTGTTTACGCATAGAATTATTTTTATGAATCCAACATCCATTTACGCAACCAGATTAGAGAAATAACAAAATACGCTAAAATACAGGATACGTTCAATGCCATAATAAAATCGAAGTGACTAGCGGACCGCCAGTCACGTGTTTATGAAACTAGCGGGCCGCCAGTCACGTGTCAGATCATTTATGTCGGGAAAACGTTTTTTTTAGTTTTAACGAGTTAGAAAATTGAAAGTAAGTGTATGAAACTACTAATTTAAATAATCTAACGATGCGTGATGCAAAACTTTTGAATCTATGAAAAAGTAAGCAGTGAAGAAGGCTACACATGCAGAATAAGATCTAATATTATTCAATGCTATTGTGAGGTGTTCCGTAGTCGAGTGGTTAGCGTGCTGGCGTGTAAGTTCAACGGGTTGAGGTTCGAAGACAAGTGTTTTCATCAATCCAACTTCTACTTTCACTAGAAATTATTAATTATTGTTCTTATGCTATTTTGTTATTTTTATGGACATTTGAAAGTTTACCTATTTCCCTGGGTCTGGATTTTAGAGTGCGTATGAGTAGTTACATTGGTTAGGGTAGGCCTAAGGTTAGACGTCGTGAGGGTCGGTTAGGGTTAGGGTTAGGATTAGTGTAGTCATTAAAAACACGGTACCATCCTAGCACCATGTCAAAAGATACCGTTAAACGCCAGTAAACTTACGCATCCCGATACTAAATGTTTTCCACCTTAGCGTAATAAAGCCTAATTAAGGTTTTCTGTCAACTTTTCGTCTTGGCGGACCGCTAGTATTCGAAATTTGAGGTCCGCCTGTCTCTTTCTGGAGTCACGTGAGACTGGCGGCCCGCTAGTATTGGAAACTAGCGGACCGCCTGTGACTAGCGGACCGCCTGGCGGTCTGCTAGTCACAGCTATAAAATACGCTAAGATGCAGGTTTACCCAATGGACTCGGGCCTTGATTTTTATTGAGGGTCTAGCAGAATAATAAACACAACACAGTCTTCTTCGGATATTCACCAGCACAGCGTACAAATCGAATATTTCTTGACTTCAACATATATAAATGCTACTCATAGGCCCTAATATCCAATTCTTCTACGGAGTAGCCTAACTTTTGACTGCGTAGACTGTCACTATAACCGACCGATCTGCACTCCGAACTGTCAGTCTGTCTACTAGCTTTCTTCAACGAATACTAACTCTCTCACTTTTGTTCTCCTCTCAAGACTGTCCCCTCTATTCTCTCTCCTCTAAACACCCCTTGAAGATCAAATATCACGATACAAACTTATAGGTTTAAACAAAAGATAAATGAGAGACATTTCTTTAGGCTACTATAGAAACGGTTGCTCAAAAGTTATCCTATGTATATCAACTAGCCTACTTGCATGTAAAATAGGCATTTGCAGCATCTATAAACGAGTGCTTACATGGAGGCCTCTCGTCCCGTATTTTCTTAGTTCTCTATTCTCAAATCTTAATCAAATTACTAGGGGATCAACTCTTAGGCGCCGCAATTAACGTATTTCTGCCATTCGTTTTAAGCATGACACGATTTCAAATCTTAAGCCCTGCAATTACCGTAATTCTACCTTGCGATTTAACACTATTATGGGACCAGATTTATTCATACAAAATGTTCACAATAACACAAATGCATTGTCGACGAGTCTTATACATTACCTCCTGAGCATTGCCCCTGCCATTAAGCTTACCCCTGCATTACACCCTGCAATTACCCCATAGGATATTTCCATTGACATTATCCACCCTAAGTGAAAATTTCCTGTTATTTGATAGCGGTGTCCGCGATTATAACAGAATCTTCATCTGTAAGACAGATAGAACATCATCACTACTGACACTGTCTCCTAACTGGTTTATGGATGGAACTTTTGTCATTGTACGGGAATTAGTTTTACACGATTCATGCTCTCATCAATGGTGACGTCTTCTGTTGCCTTTATTGCTTCATGCCGAACAAAACCACAGAAACCTACCAACATTATGTTTTCGGAGGTGAAAGTTCTTATTCCAAATGGCCAATCTGCCACAGGCATGATGGATTACGAGAAGGCGGCCATGAATTCAATTGCTGAGTGCTTAACATGAATGAAGATACAATGTTGCTTTTACCATCTTTCTCAGAATTTATACAAAAAGGTTCAAACCATAGGCTTCCAACAACGATTTGAAGATGATATAGAATTAGCTGTATCCTTCAGAATGATATCACAACCTCTTGCATCTTCCCCACTGCATGATCTCGTCAGTGTCTTTGAAGGACTGCAAGAATCAACAACCGATGATGACATGCAGCAACTGTTAGATTTTTCAGGACAATTACGTAGGAAGAAGAAGCGATTTGGCCAAGCATCAACACTCTCTTCTCTGACAACATTTGGAGTGTAGACAACCGTGTTGCAAATGATTTGCCTCGTACCAACCATAACGTCGAAGGTTGGAATCGAAAAAAGCAATCTGCCGTCGCCGCTCACAATCCAAATTCCTGGCGTTTTCTGACCATCCTTCATCGGCAACACTCACTTGTTAAAACCGCTATTGCTCTGCCATTTGGTGGACATAAAGTTGAACATTAACAGAAGAAATAATTATCGTGACTGTGGAACCCGAATTGGCAACATCGTAAGTGACGTACAATGGCTCACTATATTTAGTTCTGAACATTATCTCACAATAACTTTTCATTCAGATCTGAACATAATCTGACAATAAGTTGGAGTACTTTCCATACTGAAAGAATTTTCTTTTTGAATTCATGAAAAATTCAGTTCTAACTTTTATATATTTCACATCAAA
Organism: Aporrectodea caliginosa; assembly: GCA_020284085.1. Classification (NCBI taxonomy): domain Eukaryota; kingdom Metazoa; phylum Annelida; class Clitellata; order Crassiclitellata; family Lumbricidae; genus Aporrectodea; species Aporrectodea caliginosa. The sequence continues at coordinate 1,416,711 of JACEVL010000490.1, read as the reverse complement.
GAAGAAAATATTTGTTTTCCTTATTACTGTATGGGCTAATGGCAGGGCAGGTGGCAAATGGCATTGAGGAAATGGCAGAGGGAAATATCCTGTGAGGTTAATTGAGAGACTTGTAATTTAACTAATTTAATTGCACAAGTATGAGAGTTTGTGTGCAATAGTTACGGTCACTTTGCAAACACAGACCAGCACTACTGTACAGGTGGCACACCGAAATCCTGACCGGTTCTGTTTACCAATCCTGTTACAAAGCCTGCATCTCTTCCTGTCGGGCATGATGTGTGGCAAATGATCATGTATCACCGCCTGAGACGCCTTTGTTGGAGGGACTGAATGTCATCTCTTTCACGTCTTTGTCCATCTTAGGATCCGGGAGACCCATTCGATGTTTTTCATACAGTTCCCGTACCTTCAAATCTGAACCTATGTAGTAGGTTATGCAAGTTAATTCCACCGGTGTATTATTATATGAAACAGGAATCTCAACACGCACAGAGCCATAAAGCAGTTTTATCAGCACCTGGTCAAATAGGCCATCCATCGTGGAAAGAGCAGAACCTTCAACAGTAGATTTACCTATCTTAACACTAGAACGTCGGCATGGGTAATTTTTGACCCATAGCGCACTTTGCGAGCGTGCCATGTAGCACCCAGTAGCCATTAAAGGAGAATATTTTATGACATCTATGGCATTGTGGCCGCAAAGGCATAGAAGAAAAATCTTATTAATAGCTGGTCAGGTATAGGAGTTAGAGCAGCCAATACCTAGAACGTCGGATTGGGGTCATTTTTGACCCATGACACTATTACTGCAAATGCCTATTTTATAGTGTATATCTTATATTAACCTTACATATTTGTGACGGCATTGTAAAGTTCACGTTCTTCCCGCCATTTGTAAACAGTTTTGTTCATTGTTTCAGACACAATTGATATAAAATCAGCTACACATCTCAGGGTTATCGATACCTGCGCTAAAATGAGTCGTCGTGTACGATATGGGCCTGCAGCAAACCAAGCCCTTTGTTTGATTCAAGAAATCGGTGAGTATACTTCTACTATTCGGAATACAATGATAGTGAGGCCTCTATCTCAGATACCGGAATACAAAACCTGTCTGTTGAGGCAAGTAGCAGATCTTCTGTTTCAAGTGTCGAAAATGATCATGGTGGACAAGACGAACCGTTAGCATTAGAAATCCTGAAGTTCCTATCTCCGGAAATGTGCGTGCATGTGGTCGAGGGGACACGTGGTCGAGGACGAGGTCGTGGTTACAGAGGGGGTCACTCATCATTTCAACATCGTGAAAACCCAAATGTAGCAGCTACAGAAACCAGGGAAGCATCAAGAGATGGCAATGTCTGGATTTTGATTTCACCCGATGATGCACCTCGTGGAAGGCTAAAGCAGTCAGAACGTGCTCCGCGAAGTTTCAGGACTAACGCTATTTGCGACACAACAAATAAGAGAAGATTCTAGTTTGATCGCGTTTCAATTTCTGTTGATGAAGGTATAATGCGTCACATCATCCAACGATGCACTGAAAAGAAGCACGAGCGTGTCTGGGAGACAACTCATGTTCAGTGTCGCTTGAGGAACTTGACGCCTCTAAATAGTAGCCTACTTTCAGGCACTTTAGGGGAAGCATAAATAAATTAAATGTTTAACATTCTGAAAGCTTATTAAAATGATATCAGTAAATCATTCAGTTATTTTCAGGACTCGTGCAAAAATGCGCGGTACTTCTACGGCGGAAGATTCCGCCACGCAGTGCATGAAGAAATTACTTCTGCGGCGGAAAGTGTTTAGCATTTTATTTAACTACGACACTAACCCTAATCCTGACCCTAACCGACCCTCACAACGCCTAATCTGACCCTAACCGACCCTCACGACGCCAACTGATACAAGTAACACAGTTTGGACAATGCGCATGCGCCGAAGACTACGCATGCGCAAAGGTCACCTGCCGCGGAATTGTATTCAAAATATTACTCATGGGGCGGAATTTTCCGCTGCAGAGGAATTATCCTTCAAAAATACATGGTTTCTCTAAATGAAACTGTATGGGTCAAAAATTACCCATTCCGACGTTTTAGGTAGTAGAAAAGAGCCGACGTTCTAGTGTTAAAGGTAGAGGCATTTATAAATTAAAGTCAGCAGTTATTAAAATTAATAAATGCCTGCATGTGCCAATGTTATAAAAATAGTTACGAACATTTTATGTATAAACTTAGTTAAAACATTTGACCTCAATTAAGTAACACTTATTCATAAAAGAACAGTAGGCTTATTACAGTGTAGTAAGGTAGGCTACTAGAACAACGTAACAGTTTGACTATATAATTAAGTCTAATTTTATACTAGCAGGTGACCATTTCGTACAATTATTTTTGCAAGTCAGAATCCATGCTTCAAATCAACGAAAATCGTATGGACTATCAAGGAAGTCTAGTATATTGGTGTGCAACTGTCCTGCACATTTATATTTTATGTCAACATCCATCTTACCCGTTGACCAGAGCAGTATTTATCAAGCACGTCAGGTAAAATAGTATGTAACTGTCGTATACATTTATATTTCAGGTTAGCATCCATCTTTCAAATCAACCAAAGTATATGGACAATCTCAATAACCAGAAACACTATGTTTTATATGTGGGTGAGAAGCGGGGGACACTTGCAACAGGGTGCTGCGAGGCAATGTAGCGTTGCAAGGGTGCTGCAAGGGTGCTGCTAGGCAGCGTAGCGCTGCAAGACGGTGTAGTACTGCAGTGCAAGAGACGAAGGAAGAGTGGGACGACGATGAAGTAGAGGAAGAAGACGATGACGATGAAGAGGCCATGTGCCACCAAAGGCTTAGCTTTTGGCGATTTCTATATCAATTAGTCGATCGGTCCGCATGACATAACTACGACAAAAAGCCTTGTCAAATTTCTCCGTCATTTAGGGCTACGTTCTTGTTACTGGCAATGTGTGTGATAACAGACCCACTCGCCTTGCATCAAGACGACCACCGGTCTTATGCGCAGGTCATATCGGTACCTTAGTAGCTCAACCGCCTTTCTGAGGCTCTCTCGCACCGGTATTTCCATTCGTTCTGACAGCTTCTGTACGTAGGACATGCAGGTCGGCCACTCCATTATGTTCTACCGGATGTCCGATAAAGACATCTATTGGAGCCTATTTATCTCCCAAAGATAAGATACATGTAATTGGGGGAGAAGCGCGTTGTCTCATGACAAGAAGCTCTAAAATCTGCAATGACATAGGGCAAATGATCAGCCCGGTCACGCAGTGAGAGCTCACAACTTTGCCAAGAATTGTATTAGAAGTGCGATGGAGCCGTTCGATTAAGCCATTACACCTCGGATGACAGCTCGAAGTTCTCACTTTGTTTCTAAATGCTTGAACATATCAACATATCGTAAAAAAGATTACCCTGGAAATTCCTCCAGTGATCAATCAATATTAGCTGTATCGAACGATTACCGAAGTCCTTGCTACATTAGGCTATTTGGCTTACTGGTTAGCAAAAGTAATGGATTATACATACTTTGTAACGTTGTCCATTCACTGTTATGATAAATACGTATCCGCGTCGACTTGGCGGATGGGGCCGGGAAAACGGACGAAGTGGTCCCTGCGAAGTGCCCGGCAAGAGCTTACGAAGACCCACGACGACATAGCTCTTCCCTCTCTCCCTCGACGGCTTCGAAGAAGACGTTCAACCATGCGACTTTTGACGCGATTACTCTCACGTCAGACTGACTACGTGTAATCTCGACCTGTGTCCGCTTCCTGATTGCTACGTCTTCAGATCGCGCTCCTGTTATAGTCTGTGTGCTGCAGAGGAAGGGCGTGAAGTGTTGCAAGGCAGTGCAGCGCTGTAAGGCATATGGCCTGGCGGCTTGCAACAGGGTGTAGAAATGCAACGGCCGTGGTCAAGCATATGAGTAGGGGTCTGCAACAGGCGCTTCACGCCAGTGCAGCGCTGCAAGGGTGATGCAAAGCAAGAGGCAACGACGACGATGAAGAGGGGAAGGCATTGACGATGAAGCGGAGACAAAACGGCATAGGGATCAAAATCTACACAATATCAAGGAAACAAAAAAAATGTATAATAGATTGCTTCATACCTATGACTGTGAGAATGGAGAATAAATTATTTGGCGCTTCTGAACAACTGTAGACGCCGGCTTGATCCATGGTAATGTTGAAAACGATTAGATTGCATGTTGTTCCTCCTCCCAACGACTCCACTGCATAATGATCATTAAATGGAGCGTTGACCGAACAACCTGGACCAGCGATTGTCAGCATATCAGTCTCAGTTCCGTCTTTCGAGAAAACCCAATAAGCTATCGTAGTTTCAGCAGTGCAGGTTAGTTTTACTTGTTCTCCGATCTCTGCCACTGCGTTTGACGGCCCTTGAGTTATTGAGGTTATCCCTGCAAATGACAGTTCATTCAACTAACGTATTTTGAACTTTAAGTTTAATTATTTTACAGAAATAGCAGTCTGACGGGTATGCAAAGCAGTGTTAGCCTTTCTCAGGACGGTGATATTTTACGGCACGCGGAGTACGGAGAAAGGTAAATTTTTACCCGAAAGTTATTTTAAATATCTCAGCTCATATGTAAGGTACAATAAAAAAATGAAGTATCGATTTTAATGTATCCCAGGCAGTAGCGTAACGAAGGGGGCTATGGTCGAATATGATATTTTCCATATCAAGGAATCAATATCTTGTAGTGAAATAGTGTGAGAATATTACTATCCAAGATGGTGCCAAATGAGAAATATGAGCTTAGTTGTACATATTTCTATCTTTTGGTGACCAACAATCCCACACTACGAGAAATCGATTCCTTGAACAATCAATGAACATTGCACAATCTACATATAATTTGTTTTTTAAATCTTACCTAGGAGTTGACATATACATATTTCTGGGTTTTTGCGGCCATATTGGCCTCCATCTTGGAAAGTAATACTCGCACATTATTGACGCTACCGTGAGTCGAATCCTGGACCTGGAATTTATCAAATTCGACACTTAAATTGTTATTCTACCCTCTCCATCGTGCGAAGATTAAAGACACTATGAAGTTGAATATAAACAAACATTCTATGAACACTTCTTATTCTGGGGCGAACATAGCCGATCGTTCCCGTGCAAATGGTGCGACGCACAGCTTATCTATCCTTGTATTAATCATTCCTTCCTTCCTTCCAGGTGCATGAAGGTCGAATTTCAAGTTTGTCAGATCCTACTTAGTGACCGTCAGATCCTACTTAGTGACCCAAGTCTGAGTGATCATAATTCGTCTGCGATGTCTTCTCCAATCCTTCGGTGACTAGCTGTTCATTTCAGCCAATACGGGTTTCATGCGCTCTCATATTCCAACAAAGGTTCATTATTTACTTCCGTACTGTGGCTTTGACTGGTACTGTTGCTATTCTCTTGATCACCACGTCACCGGTGGTTCCAGTATAATCCGGACGCCGCTTCTTCTAGCTATGAGTGAATGCATTTCATGGTGGTATTACTCTGTGACCGACCGAGAGGTATATAGACATATAGTAAGGCAGGCAGATAGGCAGATAGGCAGATAGGCAGATAGGCAGAGAGACAGATAGGCAGATAGACAGATAGACATGTGGAGATAGTCACTTGTCCAGTCAGTCGGTCGCTCTTAGTCAATCTGCAACTCAATCAGTTGGTCAATTGTATAGTCATTCGATCAGTCGATCGCTCGTCGACTCTTTCGATCACTCGATCAAAAAGTGGGTCCCACAACTCGTTTGTCATTCTGTCACTCGATCTGTCGGTCTCTCGTTGACTCGTTCAGCCAATCATTTATTAATTAACTTGTTAGGTCAGTCGGTCACTGTCATAATTGTACGTTAACTACAATTCCATCCCTTAGTCACTCATTTTGTTAGTCCATAACTCGGACAGTCTGTACCTCCTTCACTAACTCAGATATCAGATCAATCATTTTCAGTCTATATTTGTCATTCAATCGTTATCAACCAGTCGTCAATCAGTCTTTATCTATCAAGCGCATAGAACGAGTATGCGCATAATATTACGAATATTAAGATTTTTACAAATTTACGAATATTGACGAATATTAAACTGGCCAACGAATATTATTTTTTTTGTTTTTTAATTCTTCAAAATCCGGATATAGTAGTAAAAAATTCAGTGCCAAAAACTAGGTATTAGAGTTAGAGCAAGAGCAGTTACTTGTTACAGTTACTCATCTTATATCAGTAACTTCACTTAGTTTATTGTATGAAGTCTCAATAGGCTACATGCCTAGGCCTATATATAGAACATGCATGAGGAATTCAAATTCTTGGCGCTTAAACCAACGACACCAGTATGAAACCGATTGTATGACCCAGCTATCTCTATAATTCCCTAACACTAAGCCCAAGAATCCTCCACTGAGTGGGAGGATCTTGCCCTTAACCGAACCTGGGGTATAATTAATCAAAGTTGCCCACACGCATTAAATGCCGCATCGTTGGAACTTCGGAACATCATTCATACACACATAGTCTGCTTAAAATTATATAGAATTACCGCAGAGAGAGAAACAGAGACAGACGGATAGAGAGGGAGAGAGATCGTACGATTTCTTCCATATCTGTCCGAGAGGGAGATAAATCGAGAGAGAGAGAGAGAGAGAGAGAGAGAGAGAGAGAGAGAGAGAGAGAGAGAGAGAGAGAGAGAGAGAGAGAGAGAGAGAGAGAGAGAGAGAGAGAGAGAGAGAGAGAGAGAGAGAGAGTCATGGTCGGCTTTTTACAGAGTTCTTCAAGAGTAGGAACGATTTGGGTAAAGAGCCTAATTACGCGTACCAGCTTACGGACCACAGCTCTAAGTACAGCGCCGCTAAACCACTGACCATAATTATTCTTAATTTTAAATTAGTACTCGTAAAAGCGGAAACAGCAACGTCATCAACGAATATTTACGAATATTTACGAATATTAAAAATGTCCTAATATTCACGAATATTTACGAATAGTAAAGCCTGAAGTCACGAATTCTCGTTCTATGATCAAGCGTTGTTGGTCAGTCGTTAGTCAATCGTACATACATAGTTTATACGCTCATAATTATTGTGCTGCAAGCGTATATATATACATGTGTATATTATGTATGTTTTCATATATGCTGGCATGTCTATTGCATACATTTAACGAAAACCTGATATTTACCGTCAAGGGGCAATTTTACTTTGCTGCCATTATCAATTAAGAAGTAAAAATAATTAACAGTGTTACCATATTCTACTTTGAAATCGTCCCAATTTTTATTGAGTTCACCCGCTGAACCATTCGCATCGCCGTCTTCTTGTGCAGTACATGATATCGTTATCAGAATAGATGTGATCAGCAGTTTCAGACAAATGATGCTTCCCTTTAATGAAAGAATCCACACACAAATTATGTGAACCTAAATGCCGACCATGATGTTTAAATGCCAAAATGTTTTCATTACCTAACATATTTGAATCTATATTGCGACGAGGACGGTTAAACTTTAAAGGCTGTAGACAACCTTGTTTCATCGCCAATAAGAGTTTCTAGTAGGCGCCATGCTGATATCCAGATAAACGAACGAACACGCGCCTGCATACGAGCATGCATAGATACACAAGTTTACACTGCTTTTGGAAAGAGCAGTTCTGACGTACCCAAAGTTACACCTCACTGTACCGCAAAAAATTAAATTTTCAGTGTCCAAGACAGTCTACACAAAATGTTCAGTGAGAGCACATACAATTATCAGCAGAAAATAGTGCAGAATTTCTTCCGAGCCAGACAACCGCGAGCTTTTTAAGAATTCATAGAAGAATGGGTTGCATATTTTTTATGATTTTATATATCGTCATTGTAATGATTGTAGAATATTTGTAGAGAAACCTAGACCTACAAGTGAAAACTAAAACCAAATTGTGGTTCTGTTCCTTAGTCTGGATCTCAATACAATCAGCAGCGTGTCTTGCCTTAGGTCGTATAAGAAATTGGGATAACCAGTTGAGGCTAATCCTGTAATTATATTCCAGAGCATTTTGATTTATAAAATGAAGGAATATGTCAGATCTTTCAACCAAGCGCACCTCGATAATAACAAAACTAGGTTGAAATAAACATTCTGAGAATTCCATAAAAACTCACCATTTTGATGGGTAAATTACGCTTTGGTTTCACAGCTTTCAGACACTTGCTGAGGACACTGTTGAAAACGTTCCCTTATCTCAACTCTTTATACTTTTGGTGGTTAACATGCGTCGTACAACCGGTACTTTCTTCAGGCTATAGCTTCGGTCAACAGGCGGCAGTGCTATCGGCCTCTGTACAGAAGGACGGCCTAGCTGATAGTTCTAAAGCAACTCTTACGCACAACTAGTTATCTAGTGCAGGCGTAAATGAAATAAGAGCCGCCATAATTATATCATCGATTAGAAGCCGATTTTGTACTTGAATATCTGTGTGACTCTTTATCGACGAGCGTGTATATAATTGGTTGGGAAACCAACGCAGGTCGTTGTAAAGTGCTGATGATTCTGAACTCAATTAAACTAACTTCAAGTGCAAGGACAGTCTCATAAACAGAGGGCAGGCATATCGATGCCTCCCTTCATGTTTCCCCCGTATTATTGTCAATCCTCTGCTGAAGAAACCATCCTTCATCCTTGTCAAAGATTACGAGCATTAGGCCTACATGTAGTCTACAGTAGGTCAAGCGGGTTTCATTGAAGATGAGAGTGATTGGCAGGTAGGTGACGCGTGGAATATAGTAGGCATTTTTGAAAAGGTGAAACTTCAATTTGAAGTGGATAGGAATAGAGTAGTCTGAAGTCGATTGCGGTGAGTGAATTGTTGGAGTAACAGAAAATATGTGGAAATCAGGGGCAAACTTGGAGGAAGGCTGTACTGTTGTCAGACGAATAAAATTTGAAACTTGCAAAAACAAAAATATGAACGAAGCTAGAATTTTTATTCAACGTTTTCTTCTCACAACCAGGCTTCTGAAGCAGATAATCAGATTTATAATATCGTTTGTTAGTAGGCTAATGCAGATCGGATAGGTGGTTTAACACTGGCTAGAATAGAATCCAAATGCAAAAATTTGAAATCTCATGTTCAAGCGACGTAGGTAGCCTACGTGTGATATAAAAAAATCTTGACAGTTTATCGACGGAACTTGACAAAAACATTTTCGAACCACTTTTAGTTACAGAACTTACATTGTTAAATCTTTCATCATCATCATCATCAGTTCTTGATTACAGAGTTTGCGCGGCGATGGGTACGAGCAAATGTTCCACTTTGTCATAAGTCATTTGTCAGGCCAGGAAACCGGGCTTTTCTTCTTCAAATGCTTGCTCCACATTTTGTTCCTTTCTGTGTTATACAATTTTGGTTAGAACTTTTCCTGGAAAGATCTGTAGGCCAATTCCTCTGTATTTTTTAGCAGTCTTTCGGTCCACTTTTCTACTGCATAATATGATTGTGGACTATAATTGTCAAATTTGCCCTTCTATTGTTTCTTTCTCTTGAAACTTAATTGTTTGTAGCACGAGAATGCATAGCTTTAACAACTCTTTCTCCGCCTCCTTGAAATAGGTGATTTCCTCATGTTCCATTTTGCTAATATCATATCCCACGTATTCCAGTGCACATTTTGGTAATCCTGGCAATGGCGGTCACAAATTATGAAATGAAAGAAATCAACAGAGGCCGCTTTCTTATAGTTTCGCTAAAACGTGCTATATATTCTCAGGAATCCAGCTTCTAATTACTGACAAGATTATTTTCATCAATCCAGCTTCTATTGAATGGAAACCTATTTTTATCCATGCATCCAGGTTGATTTCCAGCTTTTATTTACGGGGAAATTATTTCGATCAATCCAGCTTCTATTTCCACACAGGTATGTTTTCATCAATCCCACTTCCATTTAGGGAAACAGTCTTTTTCATCAATCCAGCTTCCATTTTAAAGTAAAAATATCAAATAACTTTGTAGACATCTTTCGTTTCATAATTTGGGGCCGCCGTTGCCAGGATTAGCCTACCTAAACACGGAATCGGTGAGACGATCTTTCTTCTCTGCCTGTAATTGTATCTACGCACGTGCCAAAGATCTTAATGAGTTGGTTCATCTATCTTTACAAGAAAGCTACTGCTTGCCAATATTAACTTACGCCTCAGCCGTAGTTAAATACACAGTGAGACAGGAAGATGAACTGAATGCATGTTGGAACTCTGTTTATAGAAAGTTATTTGGTTTTAATAAATGTGAATCTGTTAAAGGCTTCATTTGTGGCCTTGGTAGACTAGACTTACATCACATTATTAAGAAATGTCGCATGATGTTCTATAGGCGACTAGTTCATTCGACATCTAATTTTCTCCAGGATATTTTCTGGTGTTACGTTGTTGAGCACTTTCTTTGTGACTCTGAACTCGTCGGCATCTTGAACGGTAAATTTAGTTGCATAAATGATCTTTACGAACATTTTCGCAGTCTGTGCGTCTGATTTTGTTTGTTCAGATTTGTGCATGTATGTTTTGTTTCTGCCTTCGGGCGTAATAAAGTACCGATAGCCTACGCTGCGGAATTCAAATTTTCCAAATGCCCATATATCAGAATGGAAATTATATTTAGAGGTGAAAATAGTTCTTTGCCCGTGTATTTAAATTTAATTACCTGTGGCTCAGCAGCTGCCGCGTTTAAGTTTAACATTTGAATTTAATGTGCTTTTTGTAAGCGACTTCGCATTTGAATTTTGTGTCCGCTTACTGCGCCACCAGTCCTATCTACCGTGTATCTCTAGCGTAATCCATCATTGCCGGTGGATTGATGGAAAGAATTGTTGTTTAAATAGAGGTGGAATATTGAAAAGAATTCTTGCTTAAATAGAAGCTGGACTGGCGAAAATAATTATTGCTCAAACAGAAATTGGAATGATGAAAATAATTTTGCTTAAATCGAAGCTGGATTGATTAGAAGAATTATTGTTGAAATAGATATTTAAATGATAAAACAATTCTTGCTTAAATAGAAGCTGGATTGATGAAAAGAAGTTATGTTTAAATAGAAGCTGAATTACTGAAAATAATTATTGCTCAAATAGAAGTTGGATTGATGAAAATATTTGTTGAAAGGAAAAGTTGGATTGGCTAAAATAATAGTTTCTTATTAAACTAGAAGTTGCCTTGATGAAAACAGTAGGCCTAATTACGTAACTAGAAGCTGGATTGATGACTGTTATCGTGGACATTGGTATTGAAAATGTCTTTATATATATGAGACGGCGAAACGATATGCTATAATGCTTACATAATGAAGAACGCTAAAACGATAAATGTTCTCATGATGATGAACAGTCCATTGTTGAAAAGGACTTTGATGAACAGTCCTAGAACCAATAGAGCAGTTTTGACGTACCCAAAGTTACACCTCACTGTCCCGCAAAACAATTAAATTTTCAATGTCCAAGACAGTCTACACAAAATGTTCAGTGAGAGGACATACAATTTGAGCAGAAAATGGTGCAGAACTTTTTCCCAGCCACCGCGAGCTTTTTAAAAATTCATAGAAGAATGGGTTGCATTTTTATATAGCCTATTTTATACCTGACTTATTTGTCGGTCATAATTACAGCGTAAGTTGATTATAAAGGAGGCTGAGCAACGAGGCCAAAATGGATTGCGTCATTTTGATAGTCCCGTGTGTCAAACGTAACAACTGCTTAGTTCTGATGTTGGAAGATGCTTGGGTACTTGACCATTGGCAATATAGGCCTCCTTGAACCACTTCTGCAGGATAAAAACAAAGGTGAAATTATGTAATTTATGTTCAACTGGTACGATATTGTACCAATTAGAGCAGAAATACGTACATTATATACAATTTACTTACTTACAAACGATATATCTCTGTTTAGAAACACAGTTAAAAGCGCACTTATTACATAACCAAGATAACTACCATTTTCGCTGACAGTTGACAGTGGTGTGGAGAGTCCTAGAAATAGCTTTCTACAAACGACGCTATATAAATCGTCACAATTAGGCCTACAATTACAATTACAAAATAATAGTTGCATGCAGATAGAAACATACAAACATACATACATACATACATACATATATACATACATACATACATACATACATACACACATACATACATACATACATACATGCATGCATGCATGCATGCATGCATGCATAGGCTACATACATATATACTTACATACATACATACTTACATACATACATAATAGACGCAGAATCCCAGTTTGGGGCCAGGATCCATGGGCTCTACCCCTTTTGGAAGGTACTACACGCCCCTAACAAGGGCTTACAGACGATTTTCCTAGAGACACGCTACAGTTTGGGGCCAGCTGAGCAGGATGAATATTACGAACACGCAGCTAATATAAAAGCGTTGGATACCCTTCTGGCTTAATAATTAGCTATGGGTTTATTTATACTTCTACGCTCTTACCAAAAGCTGACTTCCAGAGCATTAATATTAGGATTTATGCAAAGGGAGAAAAAATGGTCGTGATTAAAAATGGCTGTCGTGCATTCTCACAAAGATCACTAAACGAGCAAACGCAATTCCCAGTCAAACGTGTCAAACGCTCAGGCAGATGTGAACAAAGTATAATAAGCTGAATCCAAAGAAGATATGGCTTACAGTGTATCTGGCTGAGCAACGCTACAGATAGACGCGGAGACGATATCGGCGGCATTCCCAGACTGAGAATTATAGTTTTTCATCTAAGACTTTTGATCTTAATTAATATAATATCTTGATGACGGTTAAGATCATATCTGTAGCCTATAATTAATATATAGCTTTTTAGCTTAGTCGAACTTGGCTGAGAAGGCCTTACGCACGATAAGTGTTGTTGAAAATATTGACACTGGACACATGGTAGTAAATAGATTAAAATAATATTGAAAACATAAGTCAATTCTGTACAACAATTACAGCAAATCCTATCTACCTATAGTGGCGTATTTAATCTACAATGAATAGATTATTATGAGGCTTATCTGATTCCCCATTACAAGTGCACGTGGATCCCATGTCGAAGTTATCGTAGAAGAATTCTTGGATTGGTCTCACGTAGTCGTAGATACTCGAGGTTCAATCGCTGGTCTCGAATACGTACATCACTTCTCTGTCTTTGAAAGTCAAGATAGCGTAGAAATATCCGAATCCACACGTAGAAAGATAATCTCACGCTTTAAGTTCCTCACAATTAACCGTCCAATTGGTTCGCAGTTAGCTCCGAATGACGATCACTCCCAAACAACCTCGCAACAGTAATTCCAGTTGAATGTTAGTCTTTCCAAGCTTACGCCGGAACGAACGACTTAGCAATCCCCGTTACTCCGTTACACATCCACTTTCTCTCAACAGTAACTCCAGCAGAAATGACAGTCTTTCCTAACTTACGCAGGAACGATTGACTTCAAATCTCGCCGTCTTACTTCATCGAACAATGTCGTGGCAACACTTCACTACCACCGACGCTCGCAAGATTAAAGTTCGCTCGAATTTCACTTCGATCGCAACACTTTAAATCCTGGATTCACCGTGATCGCTCCTAATAAAGTCGATCCACGTATATCTCCGCAACTCAAACGATGCTGCCGTTTCCTTCCTTCCTCGGCAATTCTTTTCACCACTCTCCTCTCTTGAACTTGCAACGTCTCCACTGTCATTACCGGTCTTTAACCGTTCCTGTGTTTCTATGCCTAGCGTCATTGGTCGCTTAGCAACATAGCACATCACGTGACATTTAAATTACGTTTAAAAGCCTCTTACCTAGTCTAATATTATATTTATTTATCGCCACTACATCTTTTATATATCGCCACTGTAATTGACTAGCTTATACTAGTATTATATTAATTAATTAGTTAAACATGGCATTTGATAAGATTTAATCGCTACAAATAGGCCCCCTCTTAAAAAGACTGTTTACAGGCTTTCTATCTCTAACCTACTTATCAAATGACTAGTTATTCACTAATTTAAACAAGAAAACTACTTATACATACTTACAAACAAACTATCTCATCTAAATTTAACATATTTCTACTTATTCCATATACATCTTTATACATTACTTCCTTACTAATCTTAATTATTCCAAATTCTAAACTGATCCTCTACTCAAATAATCAGATATCACATTGTTACATCCTTTGATATAATTAATTTTGAAGCAATAGTTTTGTAATGCCAGACTCCACCTCATCACTCTAGCATTCTTCATTCTCCCTTCCTTCATGTATTGCAATCCACAATGATCTGTTTCAATCACAAACTGTTTCCCAAATAGATATCTATCAAACTTCTCAATGCCCCACATTATGGCTAAACATTCTCTTTCCTCCACTGAATATCTTCTTTCTCTATCTAAAAGCTTCCTACTTGCATATGCAATAGGGTGATTTACATCCTCGTATTTCTGCATTAACACACAACCTATTCCTATACCTGATGCATCCGTCTGAATCGTAAATTCCTTACTTAAGTCAGGTAACCTCACTATAGGTTTACTTGCTAACGCCTCCTTCAGCTTTACAAATGATTCCTCCAGTATTGGTGTCCAATCTACTACGTTTGGTGACTGTTTCTTAGTCAAGTCAGATAATGGCACCATTAATTCAGCACAATGAGGAATGAACTTCCTATAATAATTCACTGCGCCTAAGAAACTTCTCACCTGTTTCTTATTCTGTGGCCTCGGCATATCCACTATTTTATCTATCGATTCTACCTTAGGACTTATTTCACTACATTTGAGTGTGTGCCCCAGAAAATCTACCTTCCCGTACCCTAATGAACATTTCTTTGGTTTCAAAGTAAGTTTAGCCTTCCTTACTCGTTTGAAAAATTCTCTTAACACATTCATGTGATCATCCCATTCCACCGTATGCGCTAGTATGTCATCTACATAACTTTCCAGATTCTTTGTTCCATATAGGACCTTTCTTATCATCCTATTATAACTTGAAGCACTGTTTATTAAGCCGAACGGCATGACTTTGAATTTAAACATTCCATTGGCGCAAATAAAAGTCGTATAATCCTGTGAGTTTTCTGCCATTGGTATTTGCCAATAACCTTTGCAAAAATCGAATTTACTGTATATCTTGCTCCCACTCAATTTATTAAAAACCTCTTCGTTCGACATCATGGGTTCCGGATCAAATACTGTTATCTTGTTTAACTGTTTGTAGTTACAACAGAGTCTGTTCGACCCATCTGATTTCTTCACTACTACTAGTGGTGCAGCATATGCTGATTCAGATCTCACTATTATCCCATTGTTCAACATTAACTCTATCTCTTTATCTATTTCTTTCTGTAAATGATATGGAGTTGAGTATGCTTTTGATCGAGTTGGTTCTGTACTAGTTAACTTAATCTCATGTTCAACAAGATCTGTCTTCCCTGGTACATCAGAAAATATATCACCATATTCTTCTAATAATCTCATCAAATCTCCCTTTTGTTTTCCACTCAAATCTGGGTTTATGTCAACATCTTTATAATTCTCCTTTTGTTTACTGTTATATAACTCTAGGATCTCTTCCTCTCCATCTATTCCTATTTCTCCATCATGTACTACCGCTGACACATAAGCAACTACTTCTGCTTCACCTATTCTATCTTTTTCAACATTTGCTTTCTCCTCTAACATGTCTCTCCTGTCTATGTATTTCTTTAGCATGTTGATGTGGTATGTCTTAATCCTTCCATTCTTATCTTCAACTCTATAGTCATACTCTCCTACTTTGTCTCGTACGATTAATGGACCTTGCCATTGCATAAGTAGTTTGTTGTTGCTGGTCGGCAATAACAATAATACTTTATCTCCAATTTCAAGTTTCCTATTTCTCGACTTCTTGTCATAATATCTTTTTTTTATTTGAGATCGACTCATTGCTATTTTACTCACAATTCGTAGGCATGTGTCACAACTCTTTACAAACTGACTCACATCACTTCTCATTCCTTCCCAATAGAATTCACCGGTCGTCTTATTGAGAGTGTCTCTCGCATTGTTATGTATTGCTAACGATTGACCATGTGTCATCTCCAATACTCGTTTCTTCATAGCTTCTGGAATAACTTATCTGAGTTTGTCCTCCTCTGTTGAGATCCCTTTATTACATTTATATATTAAATCATTTCTTAAGACAAACTCTATTTGCCTGATTGTCTGTTCTCATCAGTTTCCTGTTTTACCAGTTCTCTACATCTCCTCAAAGTTTCATCTCCTGTTTGAAATTTCTTTATTTCCTCTTGTGAAACTTTAATATCTGGTAATGTAACTGATTCAAGGTGCCTATATTTCTCAACCTTAACGCTTGGCACTCGCGTTTCCATAGCCGCTGCCATTTGCCGCTGTTTACATCTATCAGTGACGTCATTCGCTGTGGTGACATCACCTTTTATGGGTAAGTCTTTGTCTCTATCGCTCACTGTATGTGTGCGTATCTCTGAGTTTCTCTCACTCTCTCTGTGTACATCTCTCTCATATATCTCAGTTTTCACACTACGGGTTTTCTTCAGTTCATCGTTCTTACCATAGTCATTTAGAATGGACTTATTCCAATTTTTATTTTTGCGCAGTTGATAAGTCAATCCATTGACTCTTCCTATTACTACTGGTTTCACAGGGTTTTCCATTATAAGGGCTTCTATTTGTCCAGTGAAGTATTCTCCCTCAATTATGACATTTGCTGTGGGAAATAACTTAGTACTTCCATCAATTAGTGTGCATAATGTTTCTTTACCCGTCAATGCTGAATTATCTATCAGACTTCTCTTAACAACACAACACGTAGCACCTGAATCGTATAAACACTCTGATTCTATTCCATTCAGTTTGACCCAGTGCTGTGAATTGACATTACTTGACCTATGCAGATCATGACAATCTATATCCATGACAAAAGCACTTGTTACTTTCTCACTTGCTTCCCTGTTCCTAATCTGTGGAATCCTCCAATTATCTGACTCTGATCTACACATTACACCACATCTACCTCGACTATTCATTATCTTATGTCTACTGTTTTCAAACACTTGAATAGCTGCAGCTGTATGCTTAACATGACCTTTGAATTTATTTGGGCAGTTGTATGCCTTATGACCAGCTATTTTACAGACATAACAGACAATTCCCTTCTCATTGCTCTGTGTTCCTTCTTTGTGAAAATCTCTGTTATTTACCCTACTCCTATTGGTTTCACCATGCCATTCATTAGCAGCTTTGAACCTATTTGTTGCATTGGTAAACTTATCCTTGGTTCTTTCTTCAAATACTTTATGTTGGTCTCTGTCAAATGTGAACCTTGGTTTTACTCTCATACTGGTATCACCATGTTTGTACCCGTGAGCTTCAATGTATGCCTCCGCATGGGTTAACATGTCCTTGAGTTTAATCTTACCTTTCTCCCTAATAAAGATCTTCAATTCTGGTGAGCAGGTTGTGAAGAATTGTTCCTTCAATATTAAACTCTCTAACCCTTCAAATGTCTCCTCATATCCTGCTAAGGCCATCCACTGTCTAAGGTATCTCCTCAATCTTTCCAAAAATTGAGAACAATTCTCTCCAATTTCAATTCGACTTTCTCTAAATTTTTGTCTGTATCCGCCTTCTGTCAACCTAAACCTCTTGAGCAATTGTTCTTTAAGACATTCATAATTTTGTGCCTCTCTTGAAGATAATCTCTGGTAAACTTCTAAGGCTTTCCCTTCTAAATGTCTAGCTAGTGTTAAGGACCAAAGTTTCTGTGGAATCTCGTACGCCTCAACTGTTCTTTCAAATCTTAATAAGTATGCGTCTAAGCAATCCTTGTTTTCGTTAAAATTGGGAAATTTAATGTCTCTCATTCCCCTTCCATTATTTCCACTATTTCCTTCTTCATTATCGTTTACAAACATTACATTACTGCCTCCATTTTGTTGACGATCAGCAGTCGCCCTTGCTTCAATCTCTTTGAGTTTAATGTCTGCCTCAATTTTCTTTAACTCCAAATCTATTTCCATCTGTCTCTTAACTCGCTCCTCGTCAGCTTGCCGTTTAGCTCGCTCTTCATCAGCTTGTCTCTTAGCTTTCTCTTCATCTATTTCCATTTGTCTCTTCGCTCGTTCCTCCTCAGCTTGTCTCTTAGCTCGCTCATCCTCTAATTGGCGCTTTGCCCTCTCTTCTTCTAATAACTCTCTAGCCTTTTTATCTTCTCTCTCTTTGGCTCTTTCTTCTCTCAATTCAGCCTGACGCTCCTTCACGAAACTTTTCAGTTCCTCTGCTTCCATCCCCATCTCTTGTCCCATCTTTAACCACTGTTGGTAGTCAGTAACGGACATTTTACTTGCTTACTTTTGTTTCGGCTAAGTAATAAATTAATAGCTTTGTGCTATATAAAATTCTCGAATTTTATCAAAGATTTATATCTAACCTCTTAGCTACGATATGTGATCTATGGTTATGACGTTTCGCTAAATGACGTTTCACTAGATTTAATATCTAACCGCACCGTTTCAAATGTCTTACAGATGCGTACCGTTATAATTCAAATTAAACTAATCAATCTACTACTATCCTAGTGCAAATTAACTAACGGTTTACTTAAGCACAATAAAGTCTCTCAAATCCTGGACTATGAGCTCCCAAAGTTGTAGCCTATAATTAATATATAGCTTTTTAGCTTAGTCGAACTTGGCTGAGAAGGCCTTACGTACGATAAGTGTTGTTGAAAATATTGACACTGGACACATGGTAGTAAATAGATTAAAATAATATTGAAAACATAAGTCAATTCTGTACAACAATTACAGCAAATCCTATCTACCTATAGTGGCGTATTTAATCTACAATGAATAGATTATTATGAGGCTTATCTGATTCCCCATTACAAGTGCACGTGGATCCCATGTCGAAGTTATCGTAGAAGAATTCTTGGATTGGTCTCACGTAGTCGTAGATACTCGAGGTTCAATCGCTGGTCTCGAATACGTACATCACTTCTCTGTCTTTGAAAGTCAAGATAGCGTAGAAATATCCGAATCCACACGTAGAAAGATAATCTCACGCTTTAAGTTCCTCACAATTAACCGTCCAATTGGTTCGCAGTTAGCTCCGAATGACGATCACTCCCAAACAACCTCGCAACAGTAATTCCAGTTGAATGTTAGTCTTTCCAAGCTTACGCCGGAACGAACGACTTAGCAATCCCCGTTACTCCGTTACACATCCACTTTCTCTCAACAGTAACTCCAGCAGAAATGACAGTCTTTCCTAACTTACGCAGGAACGATTGACTTCAAATCTCGCCGTCTTACTTCATCGAACAATGTCGTGGCAACACTTCACTACCACCGACGCTCGCAAGATTAAAGTTCGCTCGAATTTCACTTCGATCGCAACACTTTAAATCCTGGATTCACCGTGATCGCTCCTAATAAAGTCGATCCACGTATATCTCCGCAACTCAAACGATGCTGCCGTTTCCTTCCTTCCTCGGCAATTCTTTTCACCACTCTCCTCTCTTGAACTTGCAACGTCTCCACTGTCATTACCGGTCTTTAACCGTTCCTGTGTTTCTATGCCTAGCGTCATTGGTCGCTTAGCAACATAGCACATCACGTGACATTTAAATTACGTTTAAAAGCCTCTTACCTAGTCTAATATTATATTTATGTATCGCCACTACATCTTTTATATATCGCCACTGTAATTGACTAGCTTATACTAGTATTATATTAATTAATTAGTTAAACATGGCATTTGATAAGATTTAATCGCTACAATATCCCTCTGGATGTATTTCTTTTATGAATTGCTCGAGATCGCTCAGCGCTTCTGAGTAGATAATCTTGAAGGGGCGCTATATAAATCCCTGAAATAAATCCTCTCTGCGCATGCACCAGCACTCGGATCCATACAGCAGCACGGGGATGACAAAAGCTCCATACAGTTTCATCTTTGTTCTTGTCGACCTCTGTTATCAGACCTCCCAAATACACAAACTCTGTTACTGACGTGTTGAACCCTGGCAACTATAGATTTGGTATATAATAATAAAGAAAATTATGGTGGCCAGTTTGTGTATTCTGCATCGAATCATGTGTACTGTACACACAACTTGGCAGCCGTTCATCAAGACTACTAAAGGAAATGAAGATTCCATGTATAGACTATAGAGTCTATCTTGGAATTTCGGAGAAGAATCACGACGATTTACCTGTTGAAACACGCAGGTGGCTCAAAGGCTGGTCTTCTACCAAATAGTACCAAAGCCCTGGGAGACAGTGTACAACTGTACATACACCTGTTCTGTTTCATCGTCCTAATCACTGTATGACACCATAAATCAAGCAGAAGAGGTTCTCTGTGTGACATAAGCTCACAATAATTAATGTGCTATTAATGGAAGTTTGACCTTCATGAAACCTTCTTACAAATGCTCCATGATTATTAATTGACATTACCTGTCTGCATGATTAAAATGAAAAATTGTCGAACATTAGTTATTATCTGACTGAACTTAGGCAGTAATTCTACTGAGTATGGGCTTGAACTTTGTCGTATCAGGACAGTACAGAACACTTCTGCTTAATGACTTTACTTGAAATAGTGTTCTAGTTGTTGACGTTGGCATGGAAACCGGCATTGTTGTTTAAGATCCCTTGCGCCTGTCTTCCAACATCAGAACACAATAATGAATATAGCCTACAGCTGAGAGGGGTTTCGGTACAATGTCATGGTAACACTCCGGCACGAAGAGCAGAAGATCGATTCCCGCTACCCTCTTAAATGTCGACTCAGCGTCTTACTCGCCAGATGGCGTTGGTGAAATGAGCATTAAGACAGATGGGTGCCTTGCATTGCTGGCAAACAGTTAAAATTCGACTCCTGTATTAATATGATTGTTATCATCCGTTAACATCATGACTTGTAATAATAAACACGAATATGGTATTCAGCAAAATCAAAAAATCATACAGGTCCTCGTTGAAGTCGGATAGATTTGTGAAACAGGAGCGATCGCTGATTAAACCTATCTGTATAGTATTAGTGGTTGTATAGTAATTCTGGTAGCAGCAGCAATTGTGGTAGTAGTATTAGTATTAAGTATTAGTATTAGTAGTAGTAGTAGTAGTAGAGTAGTAGTAGTAGTAGACTAGTAGTAGTAGTAGTAGTAGTAGTAGTAGTAGTAGTAGTAGTAGTAGTAGTAGTAGTAGTAGCAGTAGCAGTAGCAGTAGCAGTAGCAGTAGCAGTAGCAGTAGCAGTAGCAGTAGCAGTAGCAGTAGCGCATGCAGTATTAGAGGTGACCGGGAAATTCGGAGCTGGACAGTTTAGGAAAGGACAATTTGGAGTAGGGCAATTGGGAGCGGACATTTCTGAGAGGATTATTCGGACATTTATTTAGTATTTGCATAAAGGCACCAAACAAATCGTTCACTGGTCCTCCAGGCCCTTACAGCGCGAATAGATAGGTCGACCTTCTGTGAACTTAAATTTTAAATAGAATGGAAGGGTTGGCAATTTATCGTTTTGGCGCTTTAAATTACTCGCCCATTGTAATTCTTTTTAATAGAAGCTGGATCGTTTCAAATAAAATTATTTGCTCGCTTAAATAGAAGTTAGATGGGCGGGAATATTTCTTAACCGCTCCGAATTAGCCTCTCCAAATTACCTCTCCAAATTACAAGGCTCCCAATAATTGTCCGGATCCGAATTGCACTAGAACCGTAGTAGACTAGCAATATAATAGTAGTAGACTTGTAGTAGTAGGCCTAGTAGATGTAGGCCTAGTGGTAGTATTTACATGTAATGGCTGTATTAGGCTACTTGATTGGATCAATAAACATTATTATATGATGCTTTGAGTAATGGTTTTAACACAATTAATACATATCGCACATTGAAAAGCGTTTTAAACCATTTTCCTATTTTAATATATATTGCTTATTATTTTCTTCTTTTTTCATTTTATTGTAGTAAGCGATGAGTCTGCATATCGCGCAAAACGGGAGCTTGATTGCGCGGGAATAACACGGCTCAAGTGCGTTGAGGGTCGTCGTTTTGAATCAGAAACCGGAGCATTTTCAATTTTTAATTCAACCGCTATTGAACTTAATGTGACAGAACGTGTAAGTGATTCAAGTTCCAGTGGCGTAAATCATTAGTCATCCTAAACCCTAAAACATAGTGTGCGATCTTTGGTAAAAGGTGACCTCGTGAGCCACGAGGCACCGCTATCATGGAATCTCGTATATTTCATTTCAATGAAACCGACGCGAAGCCATGGCACTTGACTCACTATTCACTGGTCTTCAGATGTGAATGTCAATCAGCTCTTCGCCTGTGATAAATGAGCACAAATGGTGTAACATAAAAAATAAATTAGGGCCTACTCGGTACGCAACGATCATTCCGACAATGACTACAATGCTATTAAAGCATACGACAACACTAAGTAAGCACTACAGATTAATAACTATCATAATTATGCTAAAATATTTCTGTTGTTCGTTTGTTTCATGTCGAGAAGATGACGAAAGTTATATTCGTCATAAAATTCTCTTAAACATTATTTTAATATTCGATATTGTATCAGACTCTAAAATCATTTAGGCTACTTGTTTTAACAGAAATTAATTACAAGTTATATCATATTGAAATCCTTTGTCTAAAATTGGAGCAATAAATGAAGCATTGAATATATCTACCATTCTTCTGTTTGAAAAATCGTTTCTGAATTAAATAGCACCATCCATTCGTGACCATCCGGCCCAAGCTCGACTTCGAAACTGCTTCCATCATTGCTACCTCTATTGTCTCCCTACTGAAAGATCAACTACTGCCATTCCCTTTTCTTCAAACTTGAATCCACACAACCGAAGCGTCTGCAACTCATTCAAAAATCACTAGCCAGATCTGTCACCAGAACGCCATAGCATCATCAGATTACTCCAATCCAAAATTCACTCCATTGGTTAAAAATGGCAGAGCAAATCCACTTCAAAGTCCTCTCGCTAACCATCAGTTCCTTAAAATACTCCTAGTCCAGTTATCTTCGCGACTCTTCACCATCCCACCAACCCGCTTGTCCTTCTGTCTCAATCTTTATCGACTTCCGAGGACTACTCATCTCAAGTTCTCCAACCGAACCACATCCAACACTGCACGACGTCTCTGGAACTATCGTGCTCCTGATTTCGGCGCATTTCGATTCCCCCAACAGAAATGCCAATCACCCATCATCATCTTCCTCAGGCTCCTCTATTCATAAACCCCAAAGATTTCCCCTCGAAACTATAGTCTCACGTACAGCTTCAAGAACAGTTTAGGCCTAGGCTACTCTAACCCCGACTCACCTTACCGCTACATTCCAAATCTCGACATAAACGACATCCATCTTAACATCTGCTATGCCCCTTTTATTCTCTAGTTACCGGACTCGGAACTCCTTCGGACTCTTCGGGACAGCCCCTTGACTTAACGCAGCGCTAGTGAATAAGCTGGTGCCCTGCGCTTGGTTTTCGAGTAGAGCTTTAGGAGTTTGGGGATTACTATTACGATTATGATGCTTCTTCAGAACATTGACAAATCAGCTTGCAGAACCACCAGTCATTCATTAAATCATTCATTTAGAAACGTACGAAGAGCCCCTACAATAAATCTACTTAGATGCGCTCAAAGTCCAACTTAGTCGATGAAGAACAGTTTCCGAATGCTTGTGAAAAGTCTGTGCATAATCCCTAGTTGATAGTACACGGAAATATGAAGGAGTTATGCATGTAGTCATTATACTCCTTTCTTCAAATATTAAGTTGACAAACCGCAACCGGCAACCTAGGACAAAAAGAAGACATTTTCTATCTTCTACGTCCAGTCTGGTGGGGTAAGGTGCTTGCTGATCCTACTGTTTAATTTGAGACCCCTTTACGTAGCGTGGCCTTGGTCTTCTTAAGTTGTATCGCCGCCTCGCTGCTGTTTGAAGCGGACCACGAAGCGGTGTCACGACATTATTCGTCTACCAACTTAAGTTATTTAATATTGTCACTTTAAAATGGAAGCTGGATTGACGAAAAAACTGTTTCCATAAATGGAAGTGGGATTGATGAAAACATTCCTGTGGTGAAAAAGAAGCTGGATTGATCGAAATAACTTTTCCAGTAAATAGAAGCTGGATACCAAGCTGGACGCATGAATGAAACTAAGTTTCCATTGAATAGAAGCTGGATTGATGAAAATAATCTTTTCAGTAATTAGAAGCTGGATTCCTGAGAATATATGACACGTTTTAGCGAAACTATAAGAAAGCGGCCTCTGTTGAGGGATAATTGCTGAGGATATCTCCACTCTTAAAAGAATGGCAAAGAAATTACTAATTTTTAAACACTAGTATATGGCAATAGCATACATTAAAGTACAAAGATTATAACACTCTTCGTATGATGGCTGAACATTATTTTGGTGCTTTTATAACAGTCTGGTCGAGTGTTCCTTGACCTTTTTAACCACACTAGATGTACCTTAGGCACACAGTCCATGTACAAGTTTTTTAAATTCTAGGCTACCTATGACTGGATCGGTCGGATTGAACTTTCAGTAGGCCTGTTGCTTATTCTGTTGATGACAAACTACGTGAGGTTGCTGAATCAGAAGGCTCTTTATTCATCACGTTTAGCTAGTCTGCTGCTGCTCTGGTGCAATGTCAAGAATCAAGACAATACTCATAGCGAGTGTATCTTGACATTGCATATTTCATAGTTAAGGTTATTTTGCTTACGAGTAGTTTCAACTGTTGACCATCAATGTCGACCTTCTTTACCTCAGCTCATAATAATAGTCATATGGATTACATGTTTACCTTTATATGAAAGCACAAGGGTCCAATAATAAGGATACTTATTCCTTGAATTTTATTAACTAGATAAAGGTAGAAAGCCTCTCATTCAACATAACTAGAATGACAGGATTCAAACAGAAACATTTATTATTCAACATCCGATTTACTCCCTTTTAAAATCAACGTTAGCCTTTAACACTAGTAACACGTTTCGTAGCTTCCAGGCCCGCTATACAGCAAAAAATAGACGATAATATTCTACATCAAACTCATGTAAAGAGCAGTATTGGAGCAGGTTCTTCTCTTCTCCAATCTTGCTATAGATGGAAGGTTTCATACGAGATGATTGTGTTATTTTGAAACTATTTTAATTCGTGAAGCAATGTAATTTGTTATCCATCTTCAAATAATGCTACAAAGTCATTTTCCACCGGAAAATAGCAAAACTGATAACAGTGGTCTATAAATTCTTTTTCTATTTCAAACATTTCGTCACAGATTGCACATCCATATGGTTTAATCAGGAAAGGATCAATATCAGAAACAAATGGTCTGTAAAGTCCCACAACTTCCACAGCTGATGTTGGTGCTCTCATCCGGTTAAACACCAGATTACCTACAATTCCAATTTCTTTGTGGTATAATTCACTTGTATATGTCCTTTCCTTGGTGTGACTTCTCACATCCAGAACACTAGCATAGGAATGTTCAAACCTTATGTCACGTAACTTGTTATTGCACAGAGTATCTCCATTATGGGCTAATACATCTCTGTTTAGGTCAGTGTGAAATGCATTAGAATTGGAACATAAATTACATTTACGTGGTTTCTCTCCAGTGTCAGCTCCCAAACCGTCTTTAGTCAAAGCACTACTAAGTGCAAATAATTTCTGGCATAGCTCACATTTGTGTAGTTTTACTCCAGTATAGATTCTCATATGTTGATTCAAACTGCTACTGTATGCAAATGATTTCTGGCATACGTGACATTTGTATGGCTTTTCTCCTGAATGTGTTCTTGAATGCCTTTGCAGGTCACAACTATGTGCAAAACTTTTCTGACATAATTCACACGTGTATGGTTTTTCTTCAGTGTGGGTCCTCATGTGGTATTTAAGTAGAGAATTAATAATGAATCCTTTTCCACAAAATTCACACTTGTATGGGTTTTCTCCTCTGTGCTTCATCATGTGATATTTCAGCTGCCATTTTCTCAAGAATTCTTTTCTACACAATTCACACTTGTATGGTTTTTCTTCAGTATGGGTCCTCCTGTGGTATTTAAGTAGAGAGTTAATAATGAAAACTTTTCCACACAATTCACACTTGTATGGCGCTTCTCCAGTGTGGATCTTCATGTGGTATTTAAGGAGAGAATTTGAAATGAATTCTTTTCCACATAATTCACACTTGTACGGTTTTCCTTCACTGTGGATCCTCGAGTGTTTCTTAAGCTGGTGATTTGTAAAGAACTCTTGTCTACACAATTCACACTTGTATTGTTTTTCTCCAGTGTGGGTTCTCACATGTTCTTTTAAAAGCCTACTGTCTGCAAATGATTTCTGACAAAAGTAACATTTGCATGGGTGTTCTCCTGAATGTGTTCTTGAATGCCTAGTCAGATCACTACTAGATGCAAAACTTGTTTGACATAATTCACACTTGTATGGTTTTTCTCTAGTGTGGATCCTCATGTGGCATTTAAGTAGAGCATTACAAATGAAACCTTTTCCACACAATTCACACTTGTATGATTTTTCAGCAGTGTGTACCCTCATGTGGCGATTTAGTCTACGTTTTCTAACAAACCTCAATCTACAGAATTCACATTTGTATGGCGTATCTAGACTATGGCATATCAAATGTTTGTTAAAATTAACAAGCTTTTTAAAATCTTTGCCACATTTTTTGCAGTTGTATGTTTTTTCTTCAGTGTGTGTCTGCATATGGTAATTGAAATGAGTGATTCGCATGAAACCTTTTCCGCAATGTCTGCACTTGTATGTCACTTCTCCAGTGTGATGGCTTCTGTGACGTTTCAGACCATTAATTCTTGAAAATAATTTTCCACAAAAATCGCACATGTATGATTTTTCTTCAGTATGTGTTCTTGTGTGGCATGTAAGATGATCAATTCTTGCAAATTTTTCTCCACAAATATCACATTTGTGTGGTTTTTCAACTGTGTACGTTGCGAAATGTTCTTTTATCTGGTCTCCATTACATTCCTCTGTTAGTCCTGATGGAAATAAACCTTGGTCTTCATTCATGGCAGACAGATTGACTCAGCAATATACTGATGTATGTTATAATTCTGACCCTTGTATGCAGTATTAAAGCTTTAATCCATTTCCCAAAACGCTGGTTCTGTGTCTAGGACGTTGCGATTCGCTCTTTCTCGGCTTCAGAGTCGAGCGAAGGAAGTGGGCGCCCCTATGTTCCTGATGCAGTATACTTTTACGTATGTGCTATTAGTAAACGCCATACAGGTTGTAGTGTTCAATATGAATTGTCTGTATTTTCGTTCATACAATTGCTCTCACAGAAAGGAAAATCGATTATGAACTATGATTTTCTAGACAGTATTATACTGTAGTGAAGTAGTTTGTTGTTGTCCAGGGGTGGACTGGGCCGCCGGGACACCGGGAAGATTCCCGGTGGGCCGCCAGGACCGGTGATATAATAATTTAATCAATTTAGTACAGATGATACAGGTTTTTTTACAAAAAATTGCGGCATCGGTTAACCGGTTTTTAGTTTCGGTTAACCGGTTTGTAAATTAACTGAAAAAGAGCAATGCATACTTACTTACCTACAGTGCTCCGTACAGCCAGCGGCCGCCATGTTAGATAAGAATTTACATCTTCCATTCTACTTCCGGCGTCTTCCACTGAGTTTGTTTTGATAAAATTTCTTTTAAATTTGTTAGTTAGTAATAAGTAATATTAATTAAATAAGATATGTTACGGTTATGAGTGATATAAATCCGAAACGTAAATGTAAAGGTGGTGCGGAGAAAGTAAGAGATAAGAAACTAAAGATTCTTGGTAAAGATGGAGCTAAATGCCGAAATCTAGTCGATTTATTTAAAGCCACTCCAATTCAAACTGAAGACACCAGCTCTCAACAAACACCTTCTGCAAGTAAACAACCCGACAAATTTTGCAAAAAATGTCCTGTTTGCTGCTTTTCTGTACTACATAAATACAGTTTCTATGGGCAAGCATACAAGCATCTCTTTAGTGCATATAAACTTTTATTGACTCTGTCGTCTACCCAAGTAGCTTGTGAGAGATCTTTCTCTAAATTGAAATACATTAAGAATCGCTTGCGAAGCTCATTGTCATCTACACACCTTGAAGCTTTTATGCTTATGTCAACAGAAACCGATGTTTTAAGTGAACTGAATAATGACACAATTATAGATCATGTAGCCGAAATGGCACCCGGCTTAAAGAAGTTGCTAATACTATAAACAGCAATAATACCATCACAGTGAGTCCGAATAAATTGATTTATAACTTGAGTTGACGCATTCTTAATATTTTATATATAATTATAAATTATATATGCGATTTATCGTTTTTTGTTATTGCATAATGTAATTTGTAAAGTGACCCATGACTTTGGAGGTCACTGGCCCTCGGGTATGCATGAAAAAATGCACAAAGAAAATAAAAGTCATGAAGTTAGGGCCGCTTTTTGTTTTTTTCCCGGGCCGCTTGAACTCCCCAGTCCACCCCTGTTGTTGTCATTTCTCTGTTAATAGCAACTGCACAAGATGAATCAATTTTCATGCAGCACATCTCTCCTGAATATTCCAGGCCACTACTTCTGTCAACGAAGGAGGTAGCCTATTAAAAGAATATTAAGAAGTCAATATTAGTTACAACAATACATTTAATATTAAAATAAAATTATCAATTTTCAGAAGATTTTGCCTCAGATTATGTAATGACAATTCTTCAAACGAAATTACAGTTTTGGCAAAAAGTTAATGAATCTGAAAGACGTGAGTTCTGATTCTGGTCGTTATGCATTTTGCACAACTGGCAAATTCTCATTTCCTAGAAAACCACTGTTTCTTTCACTCTAAGAATGCACAAAAACTGCAAATTTAGCACGAAAGCTACTCAAAGATTGCAAAATGCAAATCTGCAAACTATTAAATGATAGTACTTAGCACTATGCCTACAAGAACTCAGACAGTTATGAATATAAGACAACTTATTTTGTAGGTAAATGTGTAGTTTAGCATAAAAAATTATTTCCGTTACTGAGGCAATCCTTGCTAGTTAATTTTCCTCTGCTAAGTAATATGCTTATATTCAACAAGCAATCTCGTATGATCTCACACTTCAAGTGAGCACGGACTCACAGCCGACACACGCAACTCCGTCATTAGAACGACGCTAAACGCTGACGGACAGCCTTGGGGTCAACTCGAATTCCCAAAATCACTGAAAATACACAAAAGCCAGATTTCCCGAAAACAGTTTTCCAGAAAGCAGCTGAACTCCAGAAACTAAAAACTCTAATACTAGACATAGACCTAGCGTGACCTTGATGTTTATCGATAATTTATACTGTCAATTTACATGTAATTTCGACCAACATATTTTACTCCTTATTTGGTAATACCGTAGTTTACATGGAAAAATTAGTTTGGTAAAACCGTAGTTTACGTTGCTAAATTAGTTTTGTAAACCGTATTTTATGTTGCTAAAACTTGCTATATTATTTTATATTGTCAATTTAAAATGGAAGCTGGATTGATGAAAATAGGCCTGCTGGAATAAACGGAAGCAGGATTTATGAAATTAAGTTTTTGATTGAATGGAAACTGGATTGATGGAAATAATTGTTTCTGCAATGCAAAGAATATTGTCTAAACTGAAGCTGTACTGATGAAAAAGGATTCTTGCCAAAGTAAAAGTTGGACTGATGAAGTAATCATGGTACAATTGGCAAATATTTTACAATGCTAACCTGTATTATGTTAACAAAGAAAAATCCATATTCATACACACAAATGTAATCTTCTTAATATTCTGAAATTTGGATCGCACTAATAAGTTAGCAAAAAGAAATCAGACAAGATTACTTTAATGAAACAGTGAAAGCCAGACCAATAAAATAATTGTCTGCCGAAATGTAAGTTGGATTGATGAAACTAGTTATTTGCTAAAACAGAAACTGGATTGATGAAGAAAACGTGAAGTTTAACGCCGCAAATAACTTGCCATTGCATGGCGAGTCAGCGTTGGTCAAATACAATTGACGAAAAGAATTCTTGCTAAATTGAAGTGGGATTGATGAAAATAATTGTAGGTTAAATAAAAGTGCGGTTGATTAAAAGAATCTTGCTTAAATAAAAGCTGGATTCATTACCGTTATCATGAAAATCATTGAAATAATTATATGCTAACTAGTCAATGTGTGATCTCTTGTACTACATACTCCCCTTCAATTTGGGTGTCATTATTCGGGACCCCTAAAGCGCAAGTTTACCAAATCGATGTCGGGGGTCCGGTCGAAATTCATTTCAAGAATTCGGGGGGTTATCTTGTAGTTTAGGTTGGTAAATTATTTGAATGTCTTCAATACCGTACTTGACGTTGGTAAGTAATCACTCTACCTATGTCCATCATCACGATCATCAATCACGCTTCCATTTCATGGAGAATCTTTTTTAATCAATCCAGCTTCCATTTAATGAAAAAGAGACCCAACTTCTATATAACCAGAAAAATATTTTTCATCAATGGAACTTTTATTTAAGCAAAGAACTTTTCTTATGGGTCCAACTTCGACTTATGGAAACAATAATTTTAAAGGTAAAAGAGCATTTTAGCGTATTTAACTCATGATGTTTATGGCCGAGTATTTTAGCGTATTTATTATTTCTCTTATGTATCTGCATAAATGGAAGCTGGATTGATATAAAATAATTGTTTGCAAAATGGAAAAGAATTATTGCTATATAGAAGTGGGATTGATGAAAGTAATTTTAGGCTAAGTAGAAGCGGGATTGATTAAAAGAATATTGCCTAAATAGAACATGGATCCATTACAGTTATCATAAAAATCATTGAAATAATTATATACGCAAAAATTACAAGCCTAGCTCCACTATCAATATTACAACTTCTATTCCATCAAAAAACTTAGTTTCATCAATCCAACTTATATTTACTTTAAACGTCTATAATCTATCGTTTAAGCGGGTTTAATTATTTCTGAAATTCTCATATCGGAATAGCGGGTTTTATTATGTTGGTGCTAAATTATTTGCTACTGTCACTTTAAAATGGAAGCTGGATTGATCAAAAAAACTGTTTCCCTAAATGGAAGTGGGATTGATGAAAACATTCCTGTATTCAAAATTGAAGCGGGAATGATCGAAATAATTTTTACCGTAAATAGAAGCTGGATCCATGAGAATATAGCTTTGCTTAAATAAAAGTTTCCTTGATGAAAATATTTCTTTCGTCAAATAGAAGTTGGATTGATAAAAGTAATGTTTTGCAACTAAAGAAATGGAAGTTGGATTGATGAAAAAATTTCGTCATGAAATGGAAGCTGGATTAAAAACGTTTATTGCTTAGTTTCTTTCGTTTCACACAATAATTAAACCCGCTAAAACGATAGATTACCAAAGATAGAAATGGTTTCATCAGCCCCACTTCCAGTTAGCGATACGATTTTGTCATCAATCCCAGCTTCCATTTAAATTTGACGATATAAAATAATTTAGCAACCTAAACTACGGGTTTAGCGATTCGGGTTTCGGGGATTCGGGACGCACCCGACGGACCTACGTCAAGGACGGAAAGCCGACAGACTGACCACGTTAAATCCGAGAATTTATATAGCGCCTCTTCCAGAGACCTACCTCGGAGGCGCTCCAAGTTATGAAATAATAATTATAAGCTTCGAATAAATTATAACACACACATTTTTACATATTTATAAGCTATCACATTTAAAAAATTGTTCCCAGATAAAGTTGTGAAAATCGAAACATTAGAGATTTACCAGCATAAGAAAGAAATTTAAAATGAGATATTATTATTTTGTCCAGTTTTTCAAAATGTCGACCAACGAAAAGCAAATGCCTAAACTAGAGGGAGGTTGGATGCAGTACATGCAGTACTTATTAACGCTTGTGTCCTCTGGTGTTTGAATTTAGTCGAAAGTTTTTATTAAATTTGAATGAAATTTTGTAACTGAAGCACGAAACTTTAAATAGCGCATAATTAATTTTAACGGGCGGCGATGGTTCAGCTCCTCACTCAGTAAATTTAAACGGTGAGGTTAAACATTATCATTGTAAGTTTGACCCAACAGAATCTGCATCAATCTTCCTAGTAAGCAAGTAAGTAGGCCTAATCAAGTTGGTAAGTAAGTAAGTAACTATGCAGGTATGAGCTTTATTGAATCGCCGGCAAAATCACTGCGGAAAATAGGATAAGAACATTTCATGGAATGTTCAATCACTAAAAATAATGTGAAAGCATTCACTTCATAATGAAACAATAATGCTCAATGGAAAGGGGTAGGATGACAGCAATTGTACTTCTTGACACACATGCCGCTTTTTATGCTGTGGATCACTCCAATCTTCTTCACCGTCTCAAGAATTGAGTTTGGATCTCTGGTCTTGCACTGATTAGTAGGCATATGTTTTCGTCCACGCACTCAATCAGTGTATTTAAATGGTGTGCTAATTATTCATCAAGTACTTAGTTGGCATGCAGTGTGCTAGAGGTTTCTGTGCTTGATCCTACTTTGTTTGCTTCATACACCACACCAGTAGGAAACAGTGCTGAATAGTCATTTGCTGGGATATCATTAAAGGTTCTATAGGCCTATGCTTACTGATGATAGTAATTTAATTTAATTATTATTGAACTCTACATTTCATTTGAGAGTCTGCCATGCGATTCATCTGTATGCCCTGGACCTACACAGTGGCGGCGCCAGCATGGGTGGGCTTGGCCCCCTTTAACTGCGGCTCAGCCCCCAGAACGAAAAGTGGAAAATCACCGCCAATGCCAGAGAGGAGGGCAAAAAGGAAGAACTTGGGGTTTTAGCCTCCCCCAACCTGAAATCCTGGCGCCGCTATACTGGGCCTACACAGAGCTTCTCATTTGAAAATAGAAGGCGATCTTAAAATTGATCGCGCTGGATTGAGTAGGCTAGGCGATCAATGCGCGGTCTATCTCGAGACCTTTTGTGTACAGGCTATTTTGTATATACCGTATTCGTATAGCATACTATAGCTCAGTGCTTAAAGTGTAAAAAAAGAAGTGCCTGGACGCCACTTACCTTTCCCTCCCCTCATCCCACCTATTCTTTTTCCCC
Organism: Aporrectodea caliginosa; assembly: GCA_020284085.1. Lineage (NCBI taxonomy): Eukaryota > Metazoa > Annelida > Clitellata > Crassiclitellata > Lumbricidae > Aporrectodea > Aporrectodea caliginosa. The sequence continues at coordinate 1,383,409 of JACEVL010000490.1, read as the reverse complement.
ACCCCCTGTCCCCAGCTTTCCCTCCTTACTCACATCCCCTTCCCCGTCCCTCTCCTCAACCCTTCTCTCTCCAATCAGAGGTGCAAATATCAGAATTGTCTGGGTGCTCGTATTTCAAGCGCCGAAGGCGCGAAGCCGCTAGTGCTGAAGGCACGAAGCCTTTCTACACTTTAGGCCTAACAACTACGGGGTCTGAGGGAACGTCGTAAGCTCCCTCAGCGGGGTCCGGGGCGGAGCCCCAGAAGCCAGCGCATTTTGTAGCAGTTGATATCAAATGGAACACGTTTTAGGCCCTTATTTTCCAGCTGTTTCTGAACGATAAAGTCAAACTTCAAGGTTTTCAGATTCCCAGACAGCACAACAAGTTCAGAGTTTTATTTGAAAAGAAACAGATTTTGTCTTTTCCTTTCTCCTTTCGGCTCTTTCAGAAGTGTCTAGTTAAAGTTTGCAGTCAGAATCCATTTAAGAAAAAATGTTTTTCGGTTTCTATAAATTGGCTACGCATTTTGTCCAGTAGGCCCCTACGTGGTATAGCCCGATCGATGCTGCTACCTTAACCCTTTGGAGGTGAGGTGAAGCAATGGAACCTTTCCGGTGAGGTGGGGTATGACAAACCCCAATACATATTTTTACTTACAAGTCGCAATATCAACTACATAACATTAATTGTGAGCTAAACTATAGTTTTATAACCAACTATCCGCTGAACTGGTGAATATCAAGAGCAAATAACTGTTTTCAATCATAATTGAAACGGTCAGTGCGTTAGCGCTCAAAATCAAAGCGGCCGTCTGCAATGGCATCTTCGCGGCCTGTGAAACATGTAACGTTTGCGAACATTGTGACATAATATCCGTAATAATGCATTAATTTTACATCGATGCAAAACTATAGGCCTATTATTATCTTATATCCGCAATATCTTCCATTATCACCCAATTTTTATGCTCTGAGCCGTAACTTTTGTAATTCATTAAAATCAACATGTATACGAAAATTTATAATTTCACTTCAATATGCATCAAAATAAAAAAAATGTGCGTTGAAAAGTACCTTAAATTGTCCTAAAGTGTCCGTATTTCACAATCACTAAGGTAGACAAAAATAATCCAAGCTGGTTTCACTTTTTCCGTAGAAAACGCAACGTAGAATAGCTATGGGGTGTGTCATACCCCACCTCACCTCCAACGGGTTAATTGTTAGGAGACATTCTCAGTAGGCCTAGGCTTTGCAATCCTGTGGCAGACATAGTTTTCCTCATGCAGGTGACTTCTTCTGAGACGAAAAGCCTTGAAAATGCTATTTCTGCAGAACATGCTGTGACTGGTAGGGGAAGGGCATCGTCATGCAGAGCTGGCGGAATTTTGTATAACGAAACAATTCACTTAATTCCAATCGACAATTTTCAGAGGATCGATTAGAACGCAACCCTGTAGGCTAGGGGCCTAGGCTAACTGTGAAACTTAATTATCTCGTATGTTAGGGTATTTCTCAACTCCTATTAAGCTAATTACTTTCTTCTGTCCTATTTTCTTGCTTTGTTTTTCTTTGTTCATCCACAGCGTCTCAATCAACAAATATAATTATGATCATGAAGTCTAGTTGTCTCTCAACGGTTTCTGGGTCTTGCTGGTGAAGTACGCCAAACTGGGACCGTGGGGTTTATAAGTCTATGTGAAATCGTATCGTATTACATCAATGCGTTGTATTGAAGTCATTTAACTTGATAAGTTGATTCAGTTATGAAACAGTCAAGACAAGACTCAAAGTGGATGTGAGTCATAGACATCCAGTACACACATATTTAAGTAAGGAATGAGTTGGAGAAACAAGTTACACTTGCACGGTAGAACACATTAAGAAATCACAGAAGACAATGCGAAATTTGATTGGAATCTTAAAACTCAATGCTGTTGATAATAACGCAGAGGAATTACACTGTTGCATGGCCGCTGCATGGACGGCGTCCAGGCGGTGCTGCCTAATAAGTGGCAGGACGGCGTCCAGCCTTGAAAAGAAGTGCCTGGACGCCGTCCATGACCCTCCATTCACACTTTAAGCCCTGCTATAGCTGCATATTATATGGTTGTTCATTAACTGCTAGACTAGAGCATACGCAACACTCATTAACCGTCGATGAGCCTCCTCCTCTGGTCGATGCACAGATCGCATGCAATTTCAGCCCAACCTTGCTTTGGAAGTTACAGGTCATAGATGAGACCAACTTACATAACTACATATGAACATACGCTTGGTACAGTAAATGCAAAATGTCAGTTATCTTCTCAGCGCAGTATATTTAGTCAGAAAAACCGAAACCACTGAATCTGTGGCAGCTAGAAATAACTCAGAACACCATGCTTCACTACATGTCTACACATCAAAAATAATCTAAAGAATTTCAAGAAAACGTGAGGCCATATACACGAGTTTGCAACCATCAGTCCAATTTTAATTACACAATTGGTGTTAAATTAAGAGTAGTAAACTGAATGAGTTCATCAATAAAGTAAAACAACTAGAATTAAAACTGTTTTTCTATTAATTAAAGAGTATCGCAGTAGCATTACTAAGAAAATCATATAAAATCCTTTTCAATTTCAGACATCATCTTGCATTCCACAAGCAAAGCTTCTCCACATCAAATAATTTGTATAAGCAAATATTATTAAATGATTTCCACAAAGTTGTTGCACTTGATTTAATATTCTGCTTAGATGAATGTGTCTAATACAATTGACTGCAAGTAACTGTTAACAGTGTAGTAGGGCAACATAAAGTCACTTTATGGATAGTAACTAAAATCCGTATTCTCTCTATTCGCATTTCAAATTGATAGTGATGTCATAAGTTAGAACAGAAAATTGAGTGCATGTAACAAGGACATTTCGGATTAGAAACAGTCTACTCAAAGAAAGTTACAGCACTTATCAAAGTTTCTGCAGTTTGGCTCAAACAGTAGAAGGAACTTCAAAAGGGTCAATAAATGTGTCTTTTAGTGGAATATCATAGTGATTACTAGAGTGTTCCATAAATTCTTTTTCAATTACAAACATTTCATCACATATCCCACAACCATAACTTCTCAAAACAAAAGGCTTCATGACTGAAGAGATTGTTGATTTGACTGCAGATAAATTATTTTCATTGCTACTTGGATTCATATTCGGCAGTGATGACAGGTCTTGCGGGTTCTCTGTCATTAGCAACTCTTTTCCATCAAGACAGCTGTCAACGCCATTGTATATACCGTAATATCTTTGAAGAGAAGTACTTTCATGGTGCATCCCTATCAGAGGCGGCACAACATTGCGATGTAATGCAGCGCTGTATAGTTTTTGTCCTGTATGGGTTCCTGTGTGTGTTTCTAGAAGACCTTTCTGTGTAAAAGAAGCCTTACAGAAGTCACATTTGTATGGCTTTTCTCCAGTATGCTTCGTTATGTTTATCAGATTGCATCTTTTTCCAACTGTATTATGATGCAAACCATACTTGCATAGTTCTTCTACAGTGTGATTTCGCATATTATGCCAATTCAGGCTGCTTTTCTCTGTAAAAGCTTTGTCACATATACTGCAATTGTATGGCTTTTCTCCAGTGTGAGTTCTTACATGGACTTTAAGTTGGTTACTCTGTCTAAACGCCTTGTTACAAAACTCACATTTGTATGGTTTCTGGTCAGTGTGTATTATAATGTGCGTTTTGAGAGATCCTGCACTTGCCAATCTTTTATCACAAAAACTGCAGATGTACGGTTTTCGTACATGTAGCGTCACATTAAAACAGCTCTCATTATTCGATAAGGTGTAAACTCTCTTCTGATAAGGATTTGCAATGCATCCTTCTGAAATGCGGGGCACAACATTTTTACATAATTCCGTGCTGTTTAGTTGGTCTCCAAAGTGGGTTTCTATGTGGCGTTCCAGTTGAGCCTTTCGTATAAATGCTTCGTTACACAATTGACATTTATATGGCTTTTCTCCAGTGTGTATTCTCATGTGGGTTTTGAAATCACATCTTTTTATGAATGCTCTGTAACATACATTGCACTTGTATGGCTTTTCTCCAGTGTGAATTCTTATGTGATCTCTGAGAGTACCACTCTGTCTAAACACTTTGCTACAGTATTCACATGTGTATGACCTTTCACCAGTGTGTGATGCAAAGTGCATTCTGAAAGCACTTGAATTTGCAAACGTTTTCCAACAAATGTTGCAGTTGTATAGTTTGTCATAAGAATCCATTATTGCGTGCATTTTTACGCACTTGTGTATCACTTTGCTTCTTTAAGTATTCTGCCTCTCACATGTGGATCTTAAAGAGAGTAAAAAACAAGTAAAATGTGAGATCTTGACCACATTTCTACATTACTACAGAATCATTTCAAGTCAATAAATGCACAAATCAAAACACTAAAACTTAAATTTATTTATCAAATGTGAAACTTCTAACTCAGAGGTTCTTAACAGGTGTGTCGCGACACACTAGTGTGTCGCGAATCGACCGGCAGTGTGTCGCGTAAACATGGTGTGTCGTTGGTGTGTCGCGAAGAATTGGTGTGTCTCTAATTCTTACAGCATACGTCAGTGGTTCTACTTTAGCAGTTTAGCGGACGTAGGCTGTGAGAATTCGTAGCACTCTCTTTATATATTTTATTTTATAAAAATCTGTAGCGGCCATGATGTGTTTACCTTATACATAGTGTAATAGGCCTACTGTTACATAAATCCACTGCAGTCTGCAGTATACACGTTTCCGACCACGCCGATTAAAACTTTTACCAATTAAAAATTTTAGTGAATCTAAAACTGATAACGCAGAATCAGATTTTGGTAGTAGTGAAATCATTGAAATGGAACAAACTGGTCGGAGGTGCCACCTCAGCCTGCTCACGTAATGCACTTATAAAAACTGTGGATCCTCGTTTTAATACAATCCCAAGAAATATCCAGGAGCAAAAATCCCATTAACTGTTAGGCCTACTATTAAAGGCTTAAGTTAACGTAGAGTCGTAGAAATGACGTAAAATCGTAGAATTAGATCAGAAGAAATTAGAATTTTAGAATCATTAGAAATTAATTAGAAAGCATTCAATGTCAACATTTTCATTCACTAGAGATGTTAACAATTTAAAATTTTCAATAAATTGGTTTAACTTTTAAAACAATTATTTTAACGATATTCACATTTTACTATTGCATGGTGTGTCGCCAAATTTATTTGCAAGTTTAGGTGTGTCGTATGCCAAAAAAGGTTAAGAACCTCTGTTCTAACTACATAATAATTTCTTTCTAACTTTAGTAGGATGTGCAGAGAAAAATCCACTCTTGGTAAACATATAAGAGTTTGGAGAGAATAATTAAGGAAATGAGGAAATAGATTCCTTCAGAATACGTGACAAGGATAGTGTGCTTTTTCGCTGCATATATTTCTCTTTCTAGCAATAATAATGGCAGTAACAATAAAAGTTATAACAGTAGAAATTTCAGTAGTAATTATAAAAACTAATAATAACAACAACAACAATAATACTCCGCCAAGCTAGACCTTTGTGTGTGCTAGCAGTCTCAGAATATCATTATTCTTTGAAAAAAAGGAATATATGGTCAACTCCATCTAGCGTTTTTTTTATTCAAAAGATATCCGGTAATTTATCGTTTTAGCATTCAAAATTATTCTTCCATTGTAGCATATAGTTTGAGCATCAATCCAACTTCTACATACACCAGTTTTATGATTTTTTTCCATCAATTCAACTTCTACTTACACTATAATAGTTTCATCAATCCAACATCCACTTACACTATAACAGTTTTTTCATCATTCCAACTTCTATTTAAGCAAAAGTAATCCTTCATTGGTGTATTTTACACGCATATTTCAGCGTATTCAATTATTCGCACGTTGTAGCATTATTATTTTTCATCAATCCAACTTCTACTTTGGCGAGAATCCTTTTTATTGGTCCAGCTTCTATTTAGGCAAGAATTAATTAAATAACTCTAGCTTCTATTTAAGCAGGAATTATTTATCATCAAAGCAACTTCTATTTAATTAAGAATTAGGTTAAACCGTATTTTAAGTTGCTAAATTATTTGATATTTTCATTTAAAAAAGGAAGCTGGATTGACAAAAAAAGTTTCCCAAAATTGAAGTTGGATTGATGAAAACATTCCTGTTTTCAAATAGAAGCTGGATTGATTTAAATAATTTTTCTCGTAAATAGAAGCTGGATGGATAAAACTAAGTTTTCGATTTAGTAGATGCTGGATTGATGAAAATAATTATTTTCGTAACTAAAACCTGGATCCATGAGAATATTTCTTTGCTTTAATAGAAGTTCCAAATTGATGAAAAATATTTCTTTCGTTAAATAGAAGTTGGTTTGACCAAAGACATTTTTCCAATTAAATGGAAGTTGGATTGATGAGAAAATGTCTTGATCAAATAGAAGCTGGATTGATGACAGTTATGGTATACAAACATTTCACCTGACATTTCCCCAAACAGTAAGTAGGTAACTCTACCATTGTCAATGATAAAGTCTGTCATTAATTCAACTTCTACTTGAGCAAAGAATTTCTTTCCTCAATTCAATTTCTATTTAAGCAGATAAATTTTTCATAAATCCAGCTTTTATTGAAGCACTGAATTTCTGTTATCAATCCAACTTCTATTAAAGTAAAGAATTATTTTCATCAGTCCAACTTCAGGTGGAAATGTCTGGGGGAGACGTCCGGGGAGCATATTTCCAAAGTGTACATGGCAGTAGATAAATTTTTCATAAATCCAGCTTTTATTGAAGCACTGAATTTCTGTTATCAATCCAACTTCTATTAAAGTAAAGAATTATTTTCATCAGTCCAACTTCAGGTGGAAATGTCTGGGGGAGACGTCCGGGGAGCATATTTCCAAAGTGTACATGGCAGTTGCAACCGCAGGTCCTTCAGCCAATCACAAGTCAGTATACATCTTTCATGGCCAGCGCCCCACATCCAATTCTCGTTACTAATCGTAAATAAAGGGTCGCTTTCAAAATATCTTCACTGTTTTATGATGGAATTTTGCCACTGTTAGCAACAATTTCGAACTCAAAATTATACCTTATACCGACATGAAACTGGATTAGAAATGTATAAGTCAGCAATTGACTTCCAATTCGAGTTTCATGCCAGTATAAACAATCTCATGCAACAATCCGTACCAAACAAGGTACGGCAGGCGGCAAGAAAAGGCCCGGGTGATTTATGGTTATAGCTTTCTTTATTATGCACGCATTATGGAAGTCCTCTATTTTGGTGCTTTAATTATTTTTGTTTGGTATATGGTGATTTTAAAGTGGAAGCTGGACTGATGAAAATAACTTTGCTTAAATGGAAGTTGGATTGATGAAAATAACTGTTTGCTCAAATGGAAGCTGGATTGACGAAAATAATTGCTTGCCTAAACGAAAGCTGGATTGATGAAACTAAGTGTTTGCTTCAACAGAAGTTGGATTGATGAGAATAATTGGTTTCCTTAAATAGACGCTGGATTTATGAAAATAAGTTTTTTCCTTAAATAGAAGTTGGATTGAAATGAAAGCTGGATTGATGACAGTAATTATCACTTATCGTGGACTGCCTACTTAACAAAATAAAGTACTGCATTGACGACATTTAATTTGATAACGTAAACTATGGCTTACCAAATACCACTGTCCCTAATAACTGTCATCAATACAACTTCTAGTTAACCAATAATTATTTGTATAAATCCAGCTTCTATTTAAGCACGAATTACAAAGTGGCAAATATCCATAAAAAACAGTAAAGATTGTCTTCTTGTTTACTGAAGCATGTTATTCAATTCTTTATAAATTTTTGTTTATTTGTTTGAATGTATTAATCTTGCCATGTACAGTGCTGTGCGTTTGCTAGTGCTTATCAATAAAGGATATACTTACTTACTTACTTACTGTCTAACGACCACTGTGTGGTTACAAAGACCATTAGCGTCGCCCTCCTCCTTTACCCAGGCTTGGGACTGGCACTGTCAGAGTTTCGGTAAAGATTGTTTGAAAAGCGACTCTTTATATACGATTAGTAACGAGAATTCTCATTGGTTGTGGGGCACTGGCTGTAAAATATGTATACTGACTTCTGATTGGCTGAAAGACCTGTGGTTGCAACTGCCATGTACACTTTGGAAATATGCGTCCGGGGAAGACGTCCTAGAGCAGTGCTTCCCAAACTTTTCAGTGTCGCGGACTGGCAGAAATATTCTCACTGCAGGAGGACCGGTGCCAAATTTATTAATTATTTCTCTTGTTCGTTTTCGATTGCCTAAATTCCTCACAGTGTATTAAAATTGATCTAAATGCATGTTTAACCAATTATGACTCCATTGCCCTTTAAATGCTATCCCTAATAAGTCTTTTTTTTTTATAACTTTTAAAAATATAATAGCCTTTTCTTGATTCTGAGACAATTTGACCAGTTTCTTGACTCACCTCTGCGGACCGGCAACTGAGGGCTCGGTGGACCAGCACCGGTCCGCGGACCACCACTTTGGGAAGCACTGTCCTAGAGACCTAGACTGAGTCATCATGCACATAGGCAGACTGCTTACTTACCAACGTCAAAACGGCACGGAAGACATTACGGAAAACCTGTAGTTTAGGTCAGTAAATTATTTTATATCGTCAAATTAAAATGGAAGCTCGATTGATTAAAGAAATTGTTTCCCTAAATTGAAGTTGGATTGAAGAAACCATTTCTGCATTTAAATAGAAGTTGGATTGATCAAAATAATTTTTATTGTAAATAGAAGCGGGATTGATAAAACTAAGTTTTCTATGCAATAGAAGCTGGATTGATGAAAACAATTGTTCCCGTAAGTAGAAGCTGTATCCATGAGAATAGTTCTTGAATTTAAAAATATTTTTTGTTAAGTCGGGTCATTTTTGTCATGAAATCGAAGCTGGATTGAAGAAAACAAATTCTCTATGAAATAGATGCGGAATTGATGATAGTTATTATGGACATAAGTAGACTTCTTTACTTACCAACGTGAAGTAAGATATTGAAGACACTGAAATAATTTACCAAGCTAAACTACAGGATAACCGACATTAAAATAATTTAACAACGTAAAATACAGTTTTACCAAGAATTATCTTCCATCAACCTAGCTTCTATTTAAGCAATAGTCATTGAATCAATTCCACTTCTATTTAGGCAAAAATTATTTTCATCAATCCGCCTTCTATTTAGCATTCCAATATATATTTGACCAAAGGTGAAAACCACGCAATGGCGAATAATTAGATATGCTTTTAATCAATCCAACTTCCATTTAAGCAATAATCAGTTTCATCAATCCGACTTTCATTGTCATGTATCTAATTTAATATGCTAAAATGGTTCCACGACAACTCATCTACAGACTTTTCGTCTACAACACTTTGTCAAACAACATTTCGTCTACAAGTGTATCTGTATCCAAGCCGGCTAATCAACAGAGGCCGCTTTCTTATAGTTTTGCTAAAACGTACGTGCTATATACTATCGGGAAACCAGCTTCTAATTACTGAAGATTATTTTCATCAATCCACCTTATATTGAATGGAAATTTAGTTTCATGAATGCATACAGCTTGGTATCCAGCTTCTACATTAAGTAATCCCGTAGTTAAAGTTTGCTAAATTATTTTATATCGTCAAATTGAAATGGAAGCTGGATTGAGGAAAAAAAAATGTTTCCCTAACTGGAAGTGGGAATGATGAAACAATTTCTGTCTTTAATAGAAGTTGGATTGATCTAAAAATTTCTACCGTAAATAGAAGCTGGATTGATGAAACTTAGTTTTGATGCAATAGAAGCTGGAATATTGAAAATAATTGTTTCCGTAAGTCGTAGCTGGACCCATGAGAATACTTCTTTGCTTAAATAAAAAGTTCCATTGATGAAAAATATTTTTCTGGTTAAATAGAAGTTGGGTCATTTTTTTCATTAAATGGAAGCGGGATTGATTATAAAAATTCTTGATGAAATGGAAGCGGGATTGATTATAGTTATGATGGACATAGGTAGATTGCTTACTTACCAACATCAAGTACGGCACTGAAGACATTAGAATAATTTAGCAACCTAAACTACGGGATTACCGCTTCTATTTATGGGCAAACATATTTCAATCAGTCCAGCTTCTTTTCAACACAGGAATGTTTTCATCAATCCCACTTCCATTTAGGGAGACAGTTTTTCATCAATCCAACTTTCATTTTAAAGTGACAATATCAAATAACTTTCTACACGAAATGGATAAAGTTGTAGTTTACGTTGCTAAATTATTNGTATACTCATCTCAGTCGATGCAGTATATTGTTATGGCAATCCTCGTTGATCGACACTGCAGCCAGCGAAATAAATAACGTTCAGTAGAATTATAATAGTTCAATGATGACTTGAAGAACTATAATTGCTTTCAGCATGGCATGTGCAATTATAGATTAATTGCCCTCATTTTGTGTAGCAGTGATTATTGACCAAATTATTTGGAAGACATTATAGATATATATATATATATGTATTGTTGATGCAGAATTCAGACATGCAGGAATGTGGCCATCAGCTTTATCGTCCAGGTTTATTTGCCTTAAACATTGTTGTCCCATAGTGAGTTTGCTGATTTTGTATTACAGAATATACTTACATACTCACTTACTTTTACTTATAGACCTATTACAAGGTATACACAGCTGATTTACCAGTAATTAACCAATTTGTTTCTTAAAAATCAATATCTTTTATCATCAAATAGAAATTATTCTGCATTGACTTTAATTACATTAAGATCTCGATCTATAGATGGCATAAACCTATAATCTTTAAACAGCATATAGTTTTAGTTTGTTTTTTTAATGAAAATGCAGCATGTTTTTGAGGTATGCATGTTTAAGAAATTTTTGTAAAACGTGTTAGTTGAACTTCAATTGTTTCTATTGATTAATGTTAATGATTGCAGATGTTGAGCAAGATATATATGCAAAAGATATATTTATATCTTTCTTTTCACCTCTGTCGATCAGCACCGCTGTTAACGGAGCTCTCCATATTTTTCCAGGTATATATATATATATATATATATCTGCCACCATCCTATAGCGGCAGTCTGACTTAACCGGGCTCAAGGTTTAACTTAATGATAATTATACTTAAACCTCGAGGCCCGTTCATACTGCAGGATGGGTGACAGCTGCAGGAAATATATGGAAAGCTCCGTTGAAATAGCGATGCTCATCGACGGACGTATACATACGTGAAATTAACCCTCAATGGGTCCTTGTCAGAAAGTTACGTTCCAGGTCCTTGGGGTGCAAATGCACCCCTAAGTGTTTGAGAATATAAATCAACGATACGCTCTGTCTACCGGTAATCGTATACCATGTATTTTATATAAACATACTGTTCAATGTTTTATTTATTTATTTATTTATTCAACACATTTATATAGCGCCCCTTCAGGAAATAAACCGACTCAGAGGCGCTCTCTGCGCTGGACTAGTCGATGGTAAGATATGCCATACGGCCAACATATTACACCAGTTAACAAATGACATAATTATCTAAATCGTACATTTGTCACACAGTAAATTATTGACAGAGTGTGCCGGACAAGCAGGCCTAGAGCACTTATCGCAGAATTTGCGCGTCTTCCTGTCACACTCGCGCGGGCACAGATGACAACGTCCCTGTGTCCTCTTCACTTTAGCTGGTAGGGAGACTTGGCACCCTTGATCCCTAGGCACCCTTGATCCCTCAGTCATTTTGCCTTAATTAGGCCTACTTATGAAATATTTTCTTTTCATTTTAACCACGCAAAAGGACAGGAAGAAGGTCAAGGACATAAACGTAATAGAATTATTCACTACCTTTCTTCAATACATCAGTAATTAAGGCAAAATGACTGAGGGATCAAGGGTGCCCAGGGATCAAGGGTGCCAAGTCTCCCCTATCTCAGTTCCTGCTTCAAATTCTCCAGAGTCCAGTTCTATAAGTTGGATTGCGTCCATGATCGGTCCTCTGAGCAGGGCTGGCTTGTCCAAACGTCTTCTTATAAGTGGCTCGGCAAGAGACTCCCCGAGACTGATGATGAATTGGCGACGACGTATCGCTTTGGACGACTTATTCCAGTCAGGGTTATTGCACATCCAGATCACGAAACTGGCAATGGCAGCTGTGTCAAGCATGTCAAAGAATAGGACCATTGGCCACCTGTTGATCTTTCGTTTACATGAGTAGATGCAAGCCAAATGATCCATGTTATCTACTCCGCTCTTAGTTGCATTGTAATGAAGGATGATCTCTGGTTTTTGTTTCAGACCATCGACAACCTTGTCGTGATGCATTGTCGACAAAAGAATGACGGACTTTCCCTTTTTTGGGACATATGATACCAACGTTTTGTTGCCATCAAATGCAAAGATCGAAGAAAATTCGTCTCTGTTTTTTGCTATCATGCTTGGAGGAATGTCTCGTTTGTTCTTGCGCATCGTTCCTACATAGGTCATACCCTGAGTAAGCAATTCTTCTGCCACTGAAATACTGAAAATGTAAGCAAAACAAAATGTCTGACTTCTAAAAAGGTCCAACTAATATCAGGAATGTTCTAACATAATTGATAATAACATAACAAATTATTGCAGTAGGCCTAATTAGCACCAATTACCTGAATTTGTTCATAATATCAACGTTATAATTTTGGGGTGCATTTGCACCCCCGATGAATCTGTGCTGGCAAAAATTGACGTCAACTTTTTTTATCGTTTTATGCATGAGTATATGAAAAAATGGTTCACTTACAATGTCCTAGAAGATAACTGCTGAAATTTTAATAATAACACGTGAGTAGCCATAGAATCGGCCATGGGGTGCAATTGCACCCCAAGGACCCATTGAGGGTTAAGAACATGCGATGAACGCTAATATTTAGCTAACATCATACTGCGAATATTCATAGGCCATTTTAAGGGGATATTCACCAAACATTCGCATAAACACACAAAAAACATTCGCCTAAACGCAGTAGTAGAATATTCGTAGAACGTTCGCTTTATGCGAATGTTTGGATAATATTATAAGAACGTTTTAAGCGAACATTCGCACAAATATTCGGCGATTATTCGTAGAACGTTCGCTTTATGCGAATGTTTGGATAATATTATAAGAACGTTTTAAGCGAACATTCGCACAAATATTCGGCGATTATTGAGGCGTGTCCACAAAAAAATATTTCCGGTACATTCGCGTTAAATATTCGCGCGCCCAAAAAAATATGTTTTGCTAACATTCGACAAATGTTATTTTGTTAGCTGGGTTGGCCCTTGAAACATGTAACGTTTGCGAACACGTGACATAATATTCGTAATAATGAATCATTTTTGCATCGATGCACAACTATATATCTAATATCTGCAATGTCTTCTATTACAGCCCTTTTTCTGTTCTGAGTCGTTACTTTTTTAATTAATTAAAATCCGCATGTATTCGAATAATTATAATTTCACTTTAAAATGCATCAAAATAAAAAAAAGTGTGCGTTCAAAAGTAGGCTACTCTAAAGTTGTTCTAAAGTGTCCGTATTTCACATTCACTAATGTAGAGAAAAATAATCCAAGCTGGTTTCACTTTTTCCGTAGAAAACGCAGCGCATAACTGCTATGGGGTGTGTCATACCCCACCTCACCTCCAAAGGGTTAAAAGTCTGTATATTTTCGTCAATCCAGCAAAGAATTAGATTCATCAACCCAAATATTGCAGTTAGGCCAAAAATGATTTTCATCAATCCAGGTTTAATTCTAAACAAGTCTCAATTTATTTCCATATCTTTATTTAAAAATATTTACTAGTTTATTCTAGAACTTTCTAATTGTTAACTTTAATAATCCATTATCACTCATGTAAGCATTTCTGCGTTTTTGTCAGATTGTTTTCTCAATTTATTATAAACGCATAAAATTAATAGCTTAGGCCTAATATGTCTCTATTTCGCTGAAGTTCACGCGCTGTTGGTCCTATTCGCAACAGCAAGTGGGAATTGTACTGCGACTCGCTCGGCTTCCCTACATTCAAAGGTACGACCACGAAACATGGAATGTCCGTCAGTGTAGGCTATTCCTAACTGAAACAAAAAAGTTAACTACCGGCGGAAATCAATAAGTTGTCAATTTCTTCAAGGTGACTTCGTAGTGAAGCGCTGTCTTTTATATATCCGTGACTCCTTTCATTGGCTTCCTATAAGCCAGCGTAGGCCTATCAATTCAAGGTTTGCTCCCTCATGCGAAACTGTTTTGTTGGCTCTCACTGCTCCTCACTATCTTAGAGCATAATATTATTGTAACCAAGTACTTTTCTGCCCAGTCGTTCCTCCCTTCGATCTCCGGCCCGTGGTCTCTTGGTTGTCTCTTGGTTGTCCCTAGGGTGCATACTTCTACGGCCCAGTCTAGGAGTTTCGATATTGTTGTCCCACTAGCTGGAACTGGTTACCTCAGTCCCTCGGGGCAGACCTTATTTCTATTTCAATTAACCCTCGGGCTACCAAGGGGGTGGTTGCCACCCCTAAGTTTTTATGCCAAAAATTTTTTCCCATGTGGAATATAATTTTTACAATTTAGGTAGCTGTAGCAGATTCATTGGCGCACATTTTGAGGTAAACATCATGGTGGTAGCCCACGCCATTCAAAAGTTATACCCGATATACCCGAGGCACCAGGGGGTGGACCACCCCCTTAGATTTTCGACTATATCTTATCCGTCATTTAATAATAAGAGACGCAAATTATACCATTCTATAGAGGGAATGTTGGGCTACATTTGGATACTTAAATGTTTGTCTTTTGAAAACCGGAAGTGATCAAAATAAATAATAATACCCGTAACATGCGTGAAAAATGGCTGAATGGAAGGACTCCCCTTAGTTTTTTGTCTGTAGCGTATTCATTTATCTTCCTGGAAGATAAACAAATATACCATTCTTTAGAGGGAATGTAGGGCTTCATTTGCATACTTAGCCTACATGTTTGTCTTTTGAAAACCGGAAGTGATCAAAATAAATAATAATACGCGTAATCTGTGTCAAAATGGCTGAATGCAGCATTGTACATGTATGCATGCATTGTATTGTATTGTATTGTATTTGAACACTTGTTATAGCGCCCCTCACAGATTTCCCATTCAGAGGCGCTCCCGACTCTGCGCGGACGCTGAATCGGAGTTTCACGCCGAAGCGCATGAGCAATTGCGAGTGAAGGACTTGCCCAAGGTCCCTACGCGGCGACTTTTGAGTTGGATTCGAACCCGCAACTCTCCAGCTGCAAGGCACCGAACATACCCCCAAACCACCGCGCCCCAGTATATTGTGTTGTGTTGTGTGTTGTATTGTACTTCACGTTTATAATGCGACCGAGCCACCCGCAGTAAAGATCCGAGAAATTACTCTCTGACCGACCCGGAATCGAACCCGGGTCGCCGACGCGACGAGCGGCAACCAACCCACTCGGCCACGCAGGATCCTTAGTGATGCATACATGTACATGTCATTGTATAATGTATATATGTATGGATGCATATTTATATGTATATAAACATGTGTAGGTATGTATTTGTGTATCTTGGATGCACATATCAGTTTCAAAACACACATAATCATATATTTGTTTATCCAAAAGTACAAAATGTACGCAATAATATAAAATATCGCTAATTTTTTAATTATCGGTTCCTTTGTTAAAAATGATGTAATTTCGAGGTGCATTTACATAATGTACAACTAAATATACCATTCTGTACAGAATTGAATACTGAATCCATTGGTATATTACAATAAATTATATGTGAAACCAAACCCAAAATCCAGGGTGGTGGTGGTGGTTAGGGGGTGGTAACCACCACCCCCTTGGTTGCCAACGTCACAAAAAAGCTTGGTAGCCCGAGGGTTAAACAATTCCGCAAGCCTCTGAAAACCTCTCTGTTCACCAGTGAAGACACTGACCCGAGTCGGGAGCGTCTCTGATTTCGAGTGGCGCTATATAAATATTCGATTACGATAACCATTACGATGACTATAAAGGTCAAAGACTCAAATGCTTTTGTCATGTGAAATCAGTATATTATTACCTAAGAATCGCAGTAATGGAGGACAATTTTAATTTATTCGGTAGATGTCAGAAGCATAAGAGCAATCCAATTTCTACTTAACGAAGTTTGTTTAAATGGATGCCATTTTGATTAACTAAACAAAGCAATTGATTCTTAACTGTTGGTTTTATAATTTTAATAGTCTCGGTGAGTAATCCAGCTGCATTTAATTTATTGACAGACAATTTATAAATTATTTTCTGTGAGTATATATTTTTGATTAATTAAGGTCTATTTTACTAATCGTATTGCACTAAAATGCATACTGGTCAATTATTATGAATACCTGCCCCTTGATCTACCACGAGAAGCCACGTGTATGACGTCTTAGCGACTTTAGTTTCTTAGCCTCGGCATGCGATCGCGGGTGTCCTGTCTTCTCTCTCGCCGTCCCAATGTGCGGTCAGTGTATTCATTTTAGCTGAGTTGGATAGGGTTGACAGGTTGATAGTCCGAAGATCAGATAGTCTTAGATCAATCCGGTAAAGTCGTAGTTTACGTTGCTAAATTATTCTAATGTCTTCAATGCCGTACTTGACGCTGGTAAGTAAGAAGTCTACCTATGTGCGTGTTAACTATCATCAATCCAGCTTCTACTTCATTAAGAAATTTTTTCATCAATCCAACTTCTATTTAATTTGAAAAAAATACTTTTATCAATCCAAATTCTATTTCATGAAAGAAATATTTTTCATCAATGGAACTTTTATTTAAGCAAAGATATATTCTCATGGATCCAGCTTCTAATTACGGAAACAATTATTTTCATCAATCCAGTTTCTATTGAATCCAAAACTTAATTTCATCCATCCAGCTTCTATTTAAGTGAAAAATTATTTCGATCAATCCAACTTCAATTTTGAACACAGGAACGTTTTCATCAATCCCACTTCCATTTAGGGAAACAATTTTGTTTATCAATCTAGCTTCCATTTTAAAGTGACAATATAATATAACTTTGAATACGAAATGTCTGTAGACGATGTGTCGTAGACGAAAAGTCTAGACGAATTGTCGTGACACCTCTCAAATGTCGGAGTATGTATGTGCAGAGATGCCGTGTTTAGAAGTTTCTACATTGTTCTACAGAGCCTATAGTAGCCTGTTAATGTTATGGCCGTCGTCGCTGTGATAGGACCTCTGGATGCATTGTGTTCAGCAATTATCTTTCAAATAATTCTTCAACGTTGGTAAGAAATGCGTTTGGAGCTAACTCTGTGCTGCAGAAACTTCCATCTGAATGCGTGATTTGTTATAGTCACTCCTAGTTTAACCATCTAGAAATTCCACTGCACATAATAGGAAAAATGCTTTATCTATTAGATGTACACTCTGTGGGAATTCTAAATGAAATTTGGGACTACTTCTACCGTAGTTAGAATTATTTTTCTGTATTGTAGATTTGAAGATGGATGCAAGAAGCCACACAAAAGAAGACCAACAGACGAGTAAATACTGTGACAAAACATCTTTACAAGATGCACTTATCAAAATCCATGTAAGAACCAACACGTGGAAAAAACAATTTGAATGTGAAATATGTAATAAAACATTTTCCCGAAAGGAACGCCTGGAATGGCACAAAAGAACCCACACTGGAGAAAAACTATACATTTGTGAATTTTGTAGCAAAGAATTTTCGTGCAGTGGGAACCTCAAACACCATGAAAGAATTCATACTGGTGAAAAACCATACAAGTGCAGTATATGTCACAAAGCTTTTATACAAAAGGGCAATCTAGACAGCCATACAAAGACACACACTGGAGAAAAACCATATACGTGCACCTTATGTCACAAATCATGTTCAACGAGATCGAATCTAAAAGCCCATATAAAGACCCATTCTTGGGAAAGACCCTACAAGTGCAGTTTTTGCAACAAAGCATTTAAAGAAAAGTCTACTCTGAAAATTCATACAAGAATCCACACTGGAGAAACACCGTTCAGTTGCCAGTTTTGCGACAAACTCTTTATAGACCGTGGTGGTCTTGTTATACATACAAGAACCCATACTGGAGAAAAACCATTTAAGTGCAGTTTTTGTCATAAAGCATTTGCAAATAATGGTGATCTGAAGAAGCATTTGAGAATCCACACTGGGGAAAAACCGTTCAAGTGCAATTTATGCCACAAAGCATTTCAACAAAGTGGCCATCTCAAAGCGCACATGATATCCCACACCAAGGAAAGAAAATACAAGTGCAATTTATGTGATAAAACATATGCACACAAGCATTGTCTTCAATCCCACATAAAACTTCACACTGGGGAAAAGCCATACATGTGTCAAGTATGCAAGAAAACGTTTTCACTACCTAGAAATCTTCTGCTGCATAGCAGAACCCACACTGGAGAAAAACCCTACCATTGCAACATATGCAAAAAAGCATTTCTACACAATTTCTCTCTCAAAGTGCACATGAGGACCCATACTGGAGAAAACCATATAAGTGTGAGTTCTGTAACAAGTCATTTGCGAAGAGTGGTAATCTCACATGCCATTTAAGAATCCACACTGGAGAAAAACCATATAAATGTCAGTTATGTAACAAGTCCTTTGCAATCAGTAGTAATCTCATATTCCACTTAAGAATCCACAGTGGAGAAAAACCATATGAATGCAGCTTATGTTACAAGAAATTTGCAAGGATGAATCATCTACAAGGCCATTTAAGGATGCACAACAGAGATAAGGCGTTTAAACGCAGAGTCAGCCGTAAAGCCTTTGATTCCAGCAGTAGATTGACATGCGACGAGACGAGTAACACTGCAGTAAAACCACGTCAAAGAGTTGTGCAGCATATGAGAAGAGAGAGACCTTGTAGAAAAAAATCGCGTAATAGTTCATGTGAAAATGGAAATCGTACTGGCGAAAATGATTTGTCAGCAATAGAAACTATGAAAGATCTTTCATTTAGAAAGAGCTCAGATGAAAACCAACTTTCTGGTGATCATTTGACTATATACGCTGGTGTTGTTGATTTTGTTATTGTTTCTTACGGTTGTGGATTTTGCGATGAAATGTTTGAAATCAAAACTGAATTCATGAGACATTGTTTTCATCATTTCAACGATGCTCCCCATCAAGATACAATTCTGGAGATATTTGAAATGCATCTCTTAAGTTATTTTCCTTGAGATCAGAAAACAATCATAAGTGTAGCTACGTTTATTCTACATTAACATTGACATTTGCGAAGTGGTAACTTTTCCTCTTTTATGAACTCAGCTAAACGTAGTCGTTTCAACGACGCAAAGAGAAGCTGTAATTTCTTCAGCCTACATTCTTGCTATATGAAGACGATTTTCATTGTTCTCAGATCCATCTACACTACTGTGGTCCAAGTGGTCAAATGTCGGATGCACTGTTGTCTCCAATACATCGAGTATTGATCTACTGCAGCACCACAATGTCATAACTATATGAAGATTCTTGTTGAAGAACTCTGTGGTCGTCCAAATGTCGCAACTGTGGATTAGTACAGGTGGTAATCTATACTCTGTTGCTGAACATGGGCGTGTACGTATTTTGTGGTGCTTTCCCGTGTATCTGGAGTTAACAATTGCTTAAGCTTAAGAATGCTTCCTTAAGAAGCAGTTTGTAATTTGTGTATTACGTTATGTATGTCTAATGTAATTGTAGGCTATCATTCCACAATTTTACCGAGTTTTGGTTGTTCTGGTAGTTCTCGTTTTTCAAATTCTCAGAGTACGCCTACTATTTGTCATATTGTTTTCCTGATCTCATGTTCCTATTCCTGTCAATAAAAGTACAGTTGCCGTTAACTTCTTTTCAACCCGTTTCAGGGTGTGTTTTTTATTATTCTAACCGAATCCTGCCGTATTAAGCATATATACTGCGAAAAGTTCTTTGCAACACAAATAATGTCCTCATGTATTTATGATTACAGATTTGACGGAAATGTAGGTCTTCGTATGAAATTAAATGGAAACATTGTAGGCCTATTGGTTTCATCTAACGCCCAATGTAAAACACTATAAACGGAGATATCTCAGAGTGAAAGTATTGTTCGCTAATATCAGTGTGAAAATTCTTTGAAGTTTCATTTCAACAAGCGAAGATTCAATTAAGTACATTAACGGAAATCGTACTGTCAACTATTTACTCTATATAATAATAATTATAATAATAATAATAATAATAATAATATCTTTTCTTTATTGAAGCGCCTGACAAACGCACTGCGCTGTACATATTTTACATGTTATGCAATTCAAATCTTAACTACTAACAGAACAGACAGCTTGCAATACAACGGCGCTAATAGCAGCCTACAAAGCATATCCGCCCAACGGGGGCTCAAACTCGGTACCTCTCGGTCTCTGTGCCAGATGTTATCCAATGCGCCACGGGCCTTCTGGTCAATCAGAAGTTCGAATGGAATCATGAAGACTCGATCAGAAGACAAACCCGGGAGCCACCACGCCTACTATCGCGCAAACACAATAATTATTAAGGATACGCTCATACTCTAAAATTCAAAGTCTCAAATGCTCTCGTCATATGAAATCGATATCTTATCAGATTATCAGAACTTTGCAAAGGACAATAATATATTATTCGGTAGATGTCAGAAGCATAAGAGCAATCCAATTTCTAGTTAAAGCAGTTTTGTTTCATTGGATGCCATTTTGATCAAGTAGACAACGGAATTGTTTCGTAACTAATAGTTTCACAATTTTACTGGTCTTGGTGAGTAATCCAGCTGCGTTCATTTATTGACAATTTTAAAATTATTTTCTGAGCATACATATTTATAAATAAACGTCCATTTTACTTATCGCATTGCACTAAAATGCATATTGGTCAATATAACGAAGAACAACATCGAATGGAATTGTGAAAACCCAATTTAAAAAAAAATGAAAGACACCACATCCACTGTAACACAGTAATACACAGCCACAAATAAGAATATGTTCATACTTAAAAAATTCAAGTTCCATAGTCAGATCAGATCAATATCCAGAAGATTAGATTGAGGGGCATCCTGTTGTGGATACTCACTTTTGAATGGGTAAGTCTTAAGTTGAGAACGCAATTACTTAAGCGACTGAGCAGAACGGACAGACAGGCAGGCAGAGATAGTACCAAAGCTAGGTACTATAATCAGATATAAAGTACTGAATCTACAGTGCAATTGAATTGTAGTAGTTGTAATAATTTTGACGAGTTTACCTTAAAAAATGGCGGCCTATATGTCCGCCAAAATACAAACATTTGCATATCTCCGGTCAAAAGTAAAGTAGAATAACAAATGAAGTGTCGAATTTAATATTTTCCAGGTTCAGCATTTTGATTCTCGGTAGGGTTACGTATCGATAGTCCGAAGGTTCGATAGTCCGAAGGTTCGATAATTCGAAGGTTCGATAATCCGAAGGTTCGATAGTCCGAAGGTTTCATGGGAAAATATATATGTATTTGTATATAGGCCTATATGCACAGGCAAATGCACAGGCGCTACCGCGACAGAGAACGGG
The DNA here is from genome assembly GCA_020284085.1 of Aporrectodea caliginosa. NCBI lineage: Eukaryota > Metazoa > Annelida > Clitellata > Crassiclitellata > Lumbricidae > Aporrectodea > Aporrectodea caliginosa. Next base: position 1,361,726 of record JACEVL010000490.1, on the reverse strand, counting down.
AGCATTGGGAGGCCAAGATTACTGCTCACGCCGAGCAGCCCAAGCGGTTATGGGCCACTTTCAACGCCCTCATTGGCCGCGGACGAGCTGATCGTTCGCCTGATCCTCCATCCTTCACGGCGGAAACCTATCTAGCCTCGTTCGGGTCTAGGACATTTCCCCCGGACATTTCCCCCCGGACGTTTCCCCCCGAAGTTGGACTGATGAAAATAATTCTCTACTTCAGTAGAAGTTGGATTGATGAAAGAAATTATTTTTCTTAACCCATTAATGCCCAACTTTTTTTTGATCTCAAACACAATTTAAGGTAAAATCCCATGCCAGAACACGAAAAATAGCTTCAGTTTTGAATTGGTTGCTGCAGTTTTGTCCTAATATGGTTTTGAAATCATGTTCCACTTGTGGAACATTGGGCACATGCAATACCCATTATTTGTTATATGCAACTTCAACATCGCATTGATCAAACAAGTTTGATGATCACAACAGAGTATATAATAGATGTTCAATAATACTGTTAAATACACTGTTTTCATAGCTATTCATTCATTCATTCATTCATTCATTCCGAGAATTTATATAGCGCCTCTTCAAGAAACCTACTCAGAGGCGCTCCCAGCCCAGCCACGGTTAAAAAAGTGTGATTTGAGATACTTATAAAAGGCAGGTATATAGCTATGTCATGACTGTAACAAGCTATAGGTCTAGTTGCTATGGAAAATCATGAAGCAAGTGTCATGCAAATTGATGCGACATTTACCGCAGCCACACTTCGTGTTCTTCTGGCAAACTCTGCAGCGATTCTGGCTGCTGCTGACCGGGTAATGTCCAGTTGATGTGCGAACTTCATCCGGCACAACTCTACACATGACATGCTTTGACACCATTGATGGTCGGCCTATCTCTGGTCGTTTTGAGTAATTCAGGAGGTAACTAATTGCGATCTGTCGAGTGAAGTTGAGTAAGTCCAACTTCTCAGCTTTGATTAGCCGATGGATGCACCAAGCATTGTCGACTGACGATGACAACAGGAAGCTGAATACCGACCACCACCACTTCTTCAATCTAATAGTAATACGATAGTTTGATATGTTCCTGTCCATCAAGTCAGTGCCCCCTCCCCATAAAGCGGCTGTACTGGTGCACTGCATCTGGAACTGTAACAGTCAAACGCTTCTTGTCCTTTGCCGATCACCGTGTTGCACTTCGGAGTGGTTCAATGCCGTGGCAGTTACTGATGACACTCACAACGGCATGGTCATGCCACTTGGCTAGGATAAAATTGTTTGCTGCATCCTGGCGAAAATCAAATTCCCGCGTTTCTTCTTGGCCAACTCTTTGGTTGCCATCACAGGACATTTCTGGGTCCGGTTCTCCTGAATTGTGCCAGTGTAGCCGATAGATGATTGAGTGAGGTGGTCGACTAAATTCAGTCACAACTCGTGCTGGCTGCTCTCCATTAGTCGACTGCCGATCACCCGAAGTATCCGGCATAACAGGTGCATCCTCATTGTTTTGGCTTTCAAGCACATGACTGCCCTTTTCATCGGTGAATGCCACACAATCATCCTTCACCCTTCAATATCTGAGGTGTTAGGTGGTCAGCAAATGATCTGGCTAGAGATTGTACATCATCGCTGTTCTCGCTATCACCGTCACTTTCGCCATTTTCTGGTGGCAGTATGAAAACGCCAGCGTTGAAAAAGTTTTCTCGCTCCAGCTGATTGAGAACTTCATTTACTGATGTCCAGCAATATTTTGTGGGGCGCGGTGGTGTAGGGGTATGTTTGGTGCCTTGCAGCCAGAGGGTTGCGGGTTCGAATCCACCTCAAGCCGCCGCGTAGGGACCCTAGGCAAGTCCTTCACTCGCAGTTGCTCATGCGCCTCGGCGTGAAACTCCGATTCAGTGTCTGCGCTGTATTCGGGAGCGCCTCTGAGTAGAAATCTTGAAGGGGCGCTATATAAATATCTGAAATGAATGAATGAATCTGCAAATAGTACAGCAACTGTGCTACATATCCATTTCTATACTTTATACTTGCTCACTTCAAAATATATATTTAGCTGCAAGTCAGCATGGACTGGTACGTTAGCAGGCAGGCTAGACTGTAACTGTGTTTTCAGCCAAGGTATTGCTAGTGCCCAATGTTCCACAAGTGGAACATGTCAGAATTGGGGTGTTTATATAAAACCAGTGGTTGTAAATCAATATATGCTGAACGGAGAGTGCTCATAAAACAGGAAACATCAAATTACAACAAATCTTACAGTTGTGGATAGCTTACCTCTTTTTTCAAGGCGATTGAAACAAATGACATTTTAAAATTGAACGTTTACATAATTAAAAAAATTGAGAAAACACTTATTTTTCGCTCAACTTGGTAAACCACAGATGAAACTATAAACACCAACATAGACCAACAATATAATGTAGCATACAACAGCAAAAAACAAAGTACAGGACGTGGGCACCACTTTTAGTGGAATGTTCCACTTGTGGAACACTAGGCACTAATGGGTTAAATAGAAGCTGGATTGATGAAACAAATTCTATGATTAAAAAGAAGTTGGATTGACGGAAAAAATTAAATTCTTAAATAGAAGCTGGATTTATGAAGAAAATTCTGTGTTTAAATAGAAATTGGATTGATGAAAGAATTTTTTTGCTTAAATGGAAGTTGGATTGATGAAAGAAGGTCTTTGCTTCAACAGGAGTTGGATTAATAACAGTTATCATTGTCAACGGTAGAGTTACCTACTTACTGTTCGGGGAAATGTCCGGGAGGAAATGTCCGGGGGGAATTGTCCTGATACCGCCTCGTTCACGGCAAAGGTCCAACAGATCCGGGACGAAACCGCTGACTCTCCTCCGCCGGCATTTCCACCTACGACATGCAGCCTGTCTGTTTTGACCGCCGTCGCCCCTGCTGAGCTACGCCGTATCATCCTCGCCGCCGCTCCGAAATCGTGCGAGCTCGACCCTCTCCCGCGGTTCCTGTTACAGGAGTTTCTGGACATACTGCTACCTCTTCTCACCACGCTCTGCAACCGATCCATCTTGGAAGGGGACCTGCCGTCGACTCAGAAAAGATCACTACTGGTCCCTGTCATCAAACGTGAGGGGCTTGATAAAACTGATCCTAACAACTTCCGACCGATCGCCAACGTCTCCTTCATCTCCAAGGTCATCGAGAAGGTCGTCGCCTGCCAGCTAACGTCATATCTTGAGACCAACAACCTGCTGCCTACGATCCAGTCTGGGTTCCGTAAAGGTCATTCTACCGAGACCCTGCTGCTCCGCCTCCTCTCATACATCTACGGAGCTATTGACAGATCGCAACTCACTTTACTGGCGCTTTTTGACGTTAGCGCGGCATTCGACACTGTGGACCATGAGATACTTTTTGATCGGTTGCAAATATCTGTTGGTGTGTCTGGTGCCTTCCTTTGTTGGTTGGAGTCCTTCCTTGGGGAGCGCTCCCTATGTGTGGTCCATGGGTCAACTAGGTCCCCATGGGTCCCTGCCCCTTATGGGCTACCTCAGGGCTCCGTCTTGGGGCCTTATATACACTTCTGACCTTGCCTCACTGCTCGCCTCTTATTCTGCTTTGGCCCAGCTATATGCAGACGATGTCCAGGCCTACTTGCATTGCTCTGCCTCTGACGCTATTGCGACCACTCGGACTATGAGCTCGATCATGGGAGCCCTTGAGACCTGGATGTCGTCCAACCGGCTGAGGCTAAATTCTGCCAAGACCCAGTTCATCTGGCTGGGCACCCGCCAGCAACTGGCTAAGCTAGACATGGTCGCCCTCGCTGCCGCCTTTCCCCTTTTCACATTCTCCTCTGTTGTGCGCGACCTGGGCGTCACATTGGACCGAGAGCTCTCCTTTGCTCCCCATATCAACCTCCTTAGCCGTGACTGCTTCTACCAATTGCGTCAGCTTCGCACTGTCGCCCGCTCACTCACTGCTACTGCTGCTTGCACTCTTGTCCATGCCTTTGTCACAACCAGACTTGATTACTGTTGTTCACTTTATGCTGGCCTCCCTGCTGTTCGACTGGTGTGCTTGGATCGGATCCTGCGTTCTGCTGCCCGCCTTATTGGCCGCATACCAAAATATGGCCATATCTCTGGATACATGGTCGACGTTCTCCACTGGCTCCCCTCTGAGCAGCGGATTGCGTACAGAACAGCTGCCCTAGTCTGGCGCTGCTTACTAGGTTTCGCTCCTGCCTATCTTCGTGAGCTATGCTGCCCTGTCCTTAGCGCTAGGGCTCTCGATCCCTCCGCTCACCTGAACAGGGACTCCTACTTGTCCCTTTGCTCGAACCTCCACTATGCAGAATCGCGCTTTCTCGGTGGGGGCCCCTCGACCTGGAATGGCCTCCCTCTGGAGCTTCGCCTTGTTCCTAGGACCTTCTCTCCCACGTTCTTTTCTCACCTTAAAACCGTTCTTTTTGGCCGTGCTGGAGTCGGGAGCGCCTCTGAGTAGTTTCCTTGAAGGGGCGCTATACAAATGCTCGGTTTGAATGAATGAATGAATATGTACATTATATGTATATAAGCATGTATATGTATGTATATGCATGTTTGTATATACATTATACAGTATATGTATTTATATATACATGTACATATATGTTATATATATATATATATATGGATATAAATATATATATATGATATATATAATTATATGTGTGCATATGTATGTATATACATATATGTATGTATATATATATATGTATGTGTATACTATACATGTACATAGATGTATGTGTCTATTTACATGTATATATATGTATCTAGTTATCTACGTATATATATACTTATGTATATATATCTGTGTGGGTATTTATATGTATATGTACATATATATGTATATGTATGTATAGGTATGTGTAAGTATACATATATTATGTTCGTGCATGTATATAATGTACATTATATGTACGTATGTGCATGCGTATGTATTTATATATGTTTATATTTATGTATGTATATATATAAATACATAAATACATGCATATATAAATGAATACATATGTATACATATTAATATGCACACAAATATATATACACATATATATACATAAGTACATTCTACGTAAATACATTTATATAATATACATGTACATATACACATACATCTATATGCATGTATAGTATTTACATACATATATACATATAGATACATACATATATTTATATACATGTATATATACAATTATACATAGATATGTAAATATACATATTGCACACACATATAATTATATATATCATATATATATATATATATATATATATATATATATACTTATATCTATATATATAACATATGTTACTGTACATGTATATACATATACAAACATATATACGTTTACATGCATATGCATATAAGGGGCTGTCCATAAAGTATGTCACGCTATTTTTGACCATTTTTTTACCCCCCCTGTCACAAACTGTCACAAAACTCGGACCCCCCTTAAAGTACGTCACACTTTCGAACAGTGAAATAATAATACTTCAGAAAACAAGGCTAATACATAAACAAGGCTTCGCAACAGCATTATTACTAGCGCTCCTAGCGTGAGGAATCGTGAAAACACATTCAGGAGATATGGATTTCATGCTATTTTCACATAAAACTAATTAAAATGTGTCAGAAAATTTTTGAAAATTAATTTTTAAGCTATGAAATTTTACTAAAAAATAAAAAATAAATTATAAATAAAAAAAAAAAAAATAAATGTGTGACGTCACACATGGCCTGACCCCCCTCCCACAAACTGTCACACTTTCTTAAACCCCCGGAGCGTGACGTACTTTATGGACGGCCCCTATAATGTACATATACATATAATGTACATATACATATATATGTACATAATACATATATGTTTTCTCATGAAACTTTCGGACTATCCAACCTTCGGATTATCGAACCTTCGGACAAGGAATTTATCAACGTAAAATACGGGATTACCCATAAACATATGTTTCTACTATAGCTATTATGTTTTACCATGAAATCTTCGGACTATCGAACCTTCGGATTATCGAACCTTCGGACTATCGAACCTTCGGACTATCGACCTGTTCCCCTCGGTAGCGGAAATCACGTGCGAGCATTACGTTCCAAGATGGCGGCCAATATGGCCTCCAAAACACAAAATATGTATAATATGTTAGCTCTTAGGTAAGATTGAAAAACAAATTATATGTCGAATGGGCAATTTTCAAGGTCAAGGAATCGATTTCTTGTAGTGGCAAATGTGTCGGATTGTTACTATCCAAGACGGCGGCCAGTATGGCCGAAAAAACACAAAAACATGTATATCTCGAATCCTGGACCTCGAAAATGGTGAATTCGACACTCCATTTGTTATTCTAGCTCAACTATGAGCTGAGATATACATAGTTGTCTTTAGGCGGCCATATTGGCCGCCATCTTGGAAAGTACGACTCACGCACTATTGCCACTACGAGAAATCAATTCATTGACATCGAAAATATTAAATTCGAGTCTTCATTTATTATTCTAGCTCTTATCTATGAGCTGAGATATACATATTTTGGTAATCCTGACACTGGCGGTCCCAAATTATTCAATGGAAGAAATCAACAGAGGCCGCTTTCTTATAGTTTCGCTAAAACGTGCTATATATTTTCAGGAATCCAGCTTCTAATTATTGACAAGATTATTTTCATCAATCTAGCTTCTATTGAATCGAAAGTTATTTTCATCCATGCAACCAGCTTGGTATCCATCTTGTATTTACGGAGAAAATTATTTTAATCAATCCAGCTTCTATTTCAACACAGGAATGTTTTCATCAATCCCACTTCCATTTAGGGAAAGAGTTTTTTTTCATCAATCCAGCTTCGATTTAGCGATACAGTTTTTTTCATCAATCCAGCTTCCGTTTTAAAGTGACAATATCAAATAACTTTGTCGACTTCTTTCATTGAATAATTTGGGACCGCCAGTGTCAGGATTACCCATATTTTTGTGTTTTGGCGCCATGTTGGCTACTATTATTCGCACACTCTTGCTTCTGCGATAAATCGATTCCTTGACCTGGGAAGTGTTAAAATCGATACTTCACTTTTTATTGTACTTTACCTATGAGCTGAGACAGTCTATTAAAAATATATTTGGGGTAAAAAAATTACCGTCCTCCGTGTATCGTAAAAATAATATCTTCGTCCTGCGAATGTTAAAGAAGAATTTGGCAATGTGAAGATATGCGACGTTATTTGATTTGTGATTGATGTTAGTCCTCGCCCTCTGCTACTGCCATCCTTCATCCATCCTTCCCTCTCTCACTCCAAACTTCTGTCTGTCCGTCGTTCCCTCCGTGCCTACCTCTCTCACGCGTCCCCATCGACTTGTTTGGTCCTCGACTCCTCGACCGCTCGGGCGCCACCTATCAAAGTTTCTGTTTGTCTGCCGCTAGGCGACAAACGGGCATCGTCTGTCGACGTTTGTGGCTGGCCCAAAGGAAACAGCGTAACACGACGCACACACTTTTTTATTCGTTTATATGATTCCTTTTTGTCTGTATTGTAGATCTGAATATGGACGCAAGAAACCACATACACGAAGACCAACAGACGAGTAACTACTGTAACAAAACAACTGTACAAAATGCACTTCTCAAAATCGATGTAAGAACCAACACTTTGGAAAAACAGTTTGAATGTGAAATATGTTATAAAACATTTTCACGAAAGGAACGCCTGGAATGCCATAAAAGAACACACACTGAGGGAAACCCATACAAATGTGAATTTTGTAGCAAAGAATTTACATGCAATCGGAACCTCAAACACCATGAAAGAATTCATACTGGTGAAAAACCATACAAGTGTAGTATATGTCACAAAGCTTTTATACAAAAGGGCAATTTAGACAGCCATATAAAGACACACACTGGAGAAAAACCATATACGTGCACCTTATGTCACAAATCATGTTCAACCAGATCGAATCTGAAGGCCCATATAAAGACCCATTCTTGGGAAAGACCCTACAAGTGCAGTTTTTGCAACAAAGCATTTAAAGAAAAATCTACTCTGAAAATTCATTCAAGAACACACACTGGAGAAAAACCGTTCAGTTGCCAGTTTTGCAATAAACTCTTTAAACAGCGTGGTGGTCTTGTATCACACACAAGAACCCACACTGGAGAAAAACCGTTTAAGTGCAGTTTTTGTCATAAAGCATTTGTAGATACTGGTGATCTGAAGAAGCACATGAGAGTCCACACTGGGGAAAAACCGTTCAAGTGCAATTTATGCCACAAAGCATATAAACATACTGGCAATCTCAAAGAGCACATGATATCCCACACCAAGGAAAGAATATACAAGTGCAATTTATGTGATAAAACTTATGCACAGAAGCGTTGTCTGCAATACCACATAAAACTTCACACTGGGGAAAAGCCATACATGTGTCAGCTGTGCAAGAAAACGTTTTCTCTATCTTAAAAACTTGCGCTGCATAGGAGAATCCACACTGGAGAAAAGCCCTACCATTGCAATATTTGTAAAAAAGCATTTATGTGCAGTGTCACTCTCAAAGGGCACATGAGAACCCACACTGGAGATAAGCCATATAAATGTGAGTTCTGTAACAAGTCATTTGCGAATAGTGGTAATCTCACAAGCCATTTAAGAATCCACACTCGAGAAAAACCATATAAATGTGAGTTATGTAACAAGTCATTTGCGGATAATGGTAACCTCAGGTGCCACTTAAGAATCCACAGTGGAGAAAAACCATATGAATGCAGCATATGCTACAAGAAATTTGCAAGGATGCATCATCTACAAGGCCATTTAAGGATGCACAACGGAGATAAGCCGTACAAACGCAGAGTCAGCCGTAAAGCCTTTGATTCCAGTAGTGGCCTGACTGATCATGAGACGAGTAACATTGAAGTAAAACCATTTAAACCTCACAACGTTGTATTGCGCATGCGAAGAGAGAGACACCCTGTGGAAAACAATCGCGTAATAGTTCATGTGAAAATAGAAATCGTGTTGGTGAAAATGATTTGTCAGCAACAGAAGCTATGAAAGATCTTACATTCAGACAAAGCTCAGATGAAAACCAACTTTCTGGAGATCACTTGACTACATATGCTGATGTTGGTGATTTTGTTATTGGGTCTTACGGTTGTGGATTATGTGATCAAATGTTTGAAGTCAAAACGGAATTCATGAGACATTGTTTTCATCACTTCAACGATGCTCCTCATCAAGATACAATTCTGGAGATATTTGAAATGCATCTCTTATGTTATTTTCCTTGAGATACGAAAACAATCCAAGTGTAGCTACATTTATTTTACACTAACATTGAAACTTGCGAAGTGGTAACCTTTCATCTTATGGTGAACTCTGCTGAACGTAGTTGTGTCAAATTCGCCAAGAGAAACTGTTATGTCTTCAGCCTACATTCATGCTGTATGAAAACCGAATTTCAATGTTCTCAGATCCATCTACACAACTGGGCCAAGTGGTCAAATGTCGAACGCACTGTTGTCTCCAATACATCGAGGATTGATCTACTGCAGCACCACACTGTCATAATTATATCAAGATTCTTGTTGAAGAACTCTCTGATCGTCCAAATGTCGCAACTCTGGATTAGTACAGGTGGTAATCTATACTCTGTTGCTGAACATGGGCGTGTACGTTATTTTGTAGTGCTTTCCCGTGTATCTCTGAACGAGCTTTTTCAGTATCTGGACCTACTTTTTGGAACTCTCTTCCTGTGTCTGTACGCTGTGCTCAGTCGCTTGTGTCATTTCGTTCTCGGCTGAAAACTTACCTCTTTAAAATTGCTTATCCGCCTTAGGCTGCCTCTCTGTCTCTTACGGACTGATCTTTTGGATATTGACCTGATTACGGATTGTTTTGATGCGCCATGGGTTGATGCCTTGTGCATTAGACACCGGCGCAATATAAGTTGCTAATTAATAATAATAATAATAATAATAATAATAATAATAATAATAATAATAATAATAATAATAATATCTGGAGTTAACAACTGTTTAAGCTTAAGAGTGCTTCCTTAAGAAGCAGTTTGTAATTTGTGTATTACTTTATGTATGTCTAATGTAATTGTAGGCTATCATTCCACAATTTGACCGAGTTTTGGTTGTTCTTGTGCTTCTTTTGTTCAAATTCTCAGAATACGCCTACTATTTTTCATATTGTTGAAATCCTGATCTCATGTCCCTATTCCTGTCAATAAAAGTACAGTTGCTGTTAACTTCTTTTCAATCCGTTTCAGGGTGTATTTCTTTACTACTCTTACCGAATCCTGCCGTATTAAGCATCTATACTGCGAAAAGTTCTTTGCAGTACAAATAATGTCCTCATGTATTTATGATTACAGATTTGGCGGAAATGTACTTACGAAATCAAAATGGAAACATTGTATTGGTTTTATCTAACAAGTAACGACCCATGTAAAACACTATAAGCGGAGATAGATCTGAGTGAAAGTATTGTACGCTAATAACAGTGAAAATTCTTTGAAGTTTTATTTCAACAAGCGAAGATTCAGTTAAGTACATTAACGGAAATCGTACAAATGTCAACTATTTACTCTATAATATACACAAACGTTGGTTAGCCACAAGAGTTAAACATGAACTACTCGATCAACTTTATTTTGTTCCCGCCTGCCCCACATTTCCGGTGGACCACCTGTCCTGATCAGTAATTGGTCAGTTATTATAGGCCTATCCCTATCTTAATAGCCCACAACTAGGCGCTCACTCACAAGCACCTATTTACAGGTGCAAAGGGTCTAATCGCTCGTTCAGAGCCCATCCTCTAATTAGACCGACAAACATTGTTCGTCACAATCAGTCCGCGCTTGGTGACGACGTTGCTGTAAATTTTGATGATATTTGTAGAAGAATTGTGATAAGTTATCCGCCCAACAGAATCCAGTTGTTGGTTTCAGAGATGAATCTCTTGAATGTAATTGGTGCGCAGCTGAATGGGGCCAGTTCACAATTCTTCAGTATACTTAACTAAAACAGCGAGAAGAATGAGGTAGTGGGCATTAAGTGCATTAAATGCATTAAACGTACTTTGAGAACACATTTTGTAATCAAAGTTATCATTACAGTATTCTAATTACCTTACTTTACAGACGAATAGAGCCATTCTAACTGATGTTGCCTATGGAAATAATTTATGACAAATTAATGATTCTCTTGTATTACTGAACTAACTTGTAGGGGCCTACCTCTATGGCTTTGAGACACTGTCCAAATTTATGGACATAGAACTATTGTAGCACTAACAGATAGAGCTTTAGAAAGGGTCTTCAGTTAAGCTAGACTATTCAGGACGTAGCCCATGACATGCTGATAACGTATAACGTTAGGTTGATTTTCCAAAAAGGTGGACATAGAACCATGAGCGTACTTATAGTGTGGTTTTACGGGTTCAACCCCCCAAAATAAGTTTCCTAAAAACATTGTATATGCTTTTACATGCGAAATATCCAAAAACCTGAACTTTTGCGAAAAGTCCCCCCGAAATCTTGAAACCGCCTCCGAATTTTTTTCTCGCTACGCCCATGAATGGAACCTTGCAATTCCAGGGGTAGGCATAGGCAGTGTCGATTTAATATTTCCATGCAGCATGACTCAGTAGGCATTGCAGAATCGGGTTCGTACGATTTATATTTTCGAATACACTAGGCCTTTGTCAGCAAAGCTTTTACGGCTAAATAAACAAGAACAGGCCACATTTCCTCTGAACGAATATTGACAGCGACCGGATGCGCCGCCCGCAGCCTTGAATCCGCTCAAGCAAAAATTCGAATATAATAATAATAATAATAATAATAATAATAATAATAATAATATCTTTTCTTTAATAAGCGCCTGACAAACGCACTGCGCTGTACATTTACATGTTATGCAATTTAAATCTTAACTACTAACAGAACAGACAGCTTGCAATACAACGAGTGCTAATAGCAGCCTACAAAGCATATCCGCCCAACGGGGGCATATTTCCAAAGTGTAGGCCTACATGGCAGCTGCAACCGCAGGTCTTTCAGCCAATCACAAGTCAGTATACATATTTCACGGCCACGCCCCACAACCAATGACATTATTTTGTCGTTACTAATCGTAAATAAAGGGTCGCTTTCAAGCAATCTTGGATTCATTCATTCATTCATTCGGGAATTTATATAGCGCCCCTTCAAGGAAACTACTCAGAGGCACTCCCGACTCCAACGCGCCCAAAAAGAACAGTTTTGAGCTTAGTAAGGAAAGTTTCAGGCAGACTCCCAGGGTGTAGACAGCTCTAGAGGAAGACCATTCCACATCACTGGGCCTGCCACAGAAAAAACTCGGTTCTGCATTGTTGCAGTACGAGCAAAAGGAACCATAAGAACTCCTTTTTCTGCGGAGCGTAGGAGGAGACGCCCTGGGACAACCGAAATCGAACAGCAGAGCTCACGGAGGTAAGCTGGGGCGAGGCCCTGGAGACAGCGCAAAACCAAGGCAGCTACCCTGTACTCGATGCGCTGGCAGATAGGGGAGCCAGTGGAGGACCTCCAGCATGTAGCTGGAGACGTGTCCATACTTTGGAATTTGCCCAATGAGTCGCGCTGCAGAGCGCAAGACTCGGTCCAAGCATGCTATGCGGCTAGATGGGAGGCCAAAGTAGAGCGATGAACAATAGTCAAGACGAGCTGAGATGAAGGAATGCACTAGAGTAAGTTTGGCTGCAGACGTAAGCGAGCGAGTAACAGTACGAAGCTGGCGCAGCTGATAATAACAGTCCCGAGCAAGACGATGAAGATGTGGAGTAAAGTGAGCTCTTGGTCCAGCTGGACGCCGAGGTCACGAACCGTGGTTGAAAAGGCATAATGAGGGAATTCAGACGTAAGAGTAGTAAAGTCAAGTTTAGCAACCTGTTTCCGAGTGCCTAACCAGATGAATTTAGTCTTGGACGGGTTCAAGCGCAGTCGATTAGACGACATCCACGCTTCTAGAGCATCCATAGTCCCACTCATGACCCGAACTGCAGAGATTGCGTTGGATGGTAGGCAGTGAGTGTACGCTTGCACGTCGTCAGCATATAGCTGACCTAAAACCGCATGCGCCTTCAAAAGTTGAGCAACACCTGATGTGTAAATAATATATAGGATGGGCCCAAGGACCGAACCCTGGGGCAGACCACATTGCGCAGGGACCCATATGGACCTAGTGGAGCCATGGACCACACAGAGGGAACGTTCATGGAGAAAAGAGGCTACCCATTCATAAAAATTACCAGTTAGACCAAAAGACACATTCAACCGCTCTGACAAGATATCATGGTCTACAGTGTCGAATGCAGCACTGACGTCGAAAAGGGCCAGTAGGGTAAGCTGGGCTCTGCCAATCGCTCCGTAGATGTCTGAAAGTAGTCGGAGCAGAAGCGTTTCAGTTAAGTGGTGTTTTCTGAATCCAGATTGACTTTGCGGCAGCAGATTATTCCCTTCTAGGTAGGCGACGAGCTGCATAGCAACGACCTTTTCGATGATTTTTGAGAAGAAGGTAATGTTTGCTATTGGCCTGTAGTTCGTGGGGTCAGTTGGATCCAAACCGCCACCCTTCAGGGCAGGGATCAAGATTGACCTCTTCTGCGACGATGGCAGGGTACCTTCCTGTAGAGATCGATTACAGAGGGTTGTAAGAAGAGGAAGCAGTGTATCAACAAATTCCTGGAGCAAAAAGGTTGGGATAGGATCCAGTTCACAAGACTTTGGCGGCGAGGAAAGAATAACACGGCGTAGTTCTGCACTGGAAACTGGATGTATTGTAGATAGACGGCAGTCAGAAGGAGGATGAATGGGCGGCGGGGAGCCAGCGGTTGCCTGACGAATGTCGCGGATCTTGGCGTCGAATGAGGCCAGGAAGGCATCCGCTGTGAAAGATGGAGTATCTGGAGGACGGTCAGGCCTACGGCGGCCAAGGAGCGCGTTAAAGGTGGCCCACAGCCGCTTTGGTTCCCTTGTGTGAGAAGCGATCTTAGCTTCCCAGTACGACCTTTCCTTTTCACGATACTGTCGGTGCATACTTCGAACGAACTGCACCCAGGTGGTACGATCCGAGGGCAGATTGGTGCGCCTGTACCTTCTCTCTAACCGGCGGGCCTGGCGTCTCAAGGAGTGGCACTCACTATCGAACCACGGCGAGCTGATGCTCCGGCGAATCGTGACTTGGCGCATTGGAAGGAATCGGTCGATAAGGTCAGTCATAGTTGTCTCGTACGCTCCAAAAGCATCAGCAACGGAGAGGTCTGACAGGGTGGAAGGATCCGCAACGGCTGGAGCCTCCTGCAACGCCAAGCGGAAGGCATCATGGTCCAACCCTCGCAAGCCACGGACCTGCCTGGTAAGAACAGACGGGGCATCGTGTAGAAACGGGATGTTAGCCGTGACGAGACCGTGGTCGGAAATGGTTGGTGGTCTGATGTGGAGATCCGTTGCCACACAGTCATCTCGTGTGATGATGACATCGAGCCAACCGCCATGTTCGTGAGTCGGTCCATTGACATGTTGGGTCAGCCCAAATTGGTCGATAAGAGCTTGAAAATCGGCCACCATCGGCATGGCCGTGTCCTCAAGGTGGAGGTTTAGGTCACCTGCAATGATGACCTGAGAATTGAATATTGCGAATTGTTCGAGTAATGTAGAGAATTCATCGATGAAGATCGAGGAAGGCGGGGCCGATCCAGGCCGATACACCGCTATGATCGTGAGGGGACCTCGCGGCGATGATACTGAGGCTGCAAGCGCCTCAAAAGTGGTCGGGGTCGACGAGAGAGCGATGCCCGAGTTGAAAGAGATGAACGGTGATAAATCACTAGTCCACCTCCACGGGTGTCCATATCCTGAACTGCAGGTCTTGGACGGTCGATGAAAGTGTAGTCCGAGGGCACCGAACGAGCGAGGGCAACATCGGCCGACGATCGGTGCCAAGACTCGGTGACGACGAGTATGTCAATGTTATCTGAAACTATGGTTTCAGCGACTTCTAAATACTTGCCACGTTGTAATTTTGGATATTTGCCACGTTGGATATTTGCCACGTTGTATTCGTGCTTAAATAGAAGCTGGATTGATGCAAATGATGAATTATTGGTTAAATAGAAGTTGGATCGATGACAGTGAATAGTGGGTGGTATTATTTGGCCATCCAAAAGTACGTCACGCTCCGGGGGTTTAGGAAAGTGTGACAGTTTGTGACAGGGGGAGGGGTCAGGCCATGTGTGACGTCACACATTTATTTTTATTTTTTTATTTATAATTTATTTTTTATTTTTTAGTAGAATTTCATAGCTTAAAATTAATTTTCAAAAATTTTCTGACACATTTTAATTAGTTTTATGTGAAAATAGCATGAAATCCATATCTCCTGAATGTGTTTTCACGATTCCTCTCGCTAGGAGCGCTAGTAATAATGCTGTTGCGAAGCCTTGTTTATGTATTAGCCTTGTTTTCGGAAGTATTATTATTTCACTGTTCGAAAGTGTGACGTACTTTAGGGGGGGGGGTCCGAGTTTTGTGACAGTTTGTGACAGGGGGAGGGGGGTAAAAATGGTCAAAAATAGCGTGACATACTTATGGACAGCCCATTAATGCCATGTGTAAACCGTAGCTTACGTTAACATATTACTCAAAAGTCGTCAATGCGGTACTTTATTTTAGTAAGTAGGCTAGGCAGTCTACCAATGTCCATGATAAGTGATAGTATACCTGTCATCAATCCAGCTTCGATTTCAGCGAAAATTATTTTCATCAATCCAACTTCTATTTACGGGAAAAATTATTTCGATCAATCCAACTTCAATTTTGAACACAGGAATGTTTTCATCAATCCCACTTCCATTTAGGGAAACAATTTTCTTCATCAATCCAGCTTCCATTTTAAAGTGACAATATCAAATAATTTAGCAACGTAAACTACGACTTTACCATTATTGTCATAAATCCAACTTCTAGTCCTATTTAAGAGAAAAAATATTCTCATCATTCCAGCTTCTATTTTCAGAAGCGATTATTTTCATCAATCCAGCTTCCATTTTAAGCAAACAATTATTTTCATCATTCCAACTTCCACTTTAAACTGACCATATACCAATGCAATGCAAAAATAAAGCACCAAAATGGAGGACTTCCATAATGCGTGCATAATAAAGCTAAAACCATAACCACAGAATAGATAAAGCGTAGCCAGAAGTCTAACTGGACCTAAAACCTGTAATACGGAAAATTATTCTATAAGTTTAGTCTATATGCACCGTCCGCCATGATTACGTGTTGGTCTGGAAATTAATATTAATACAAGTATAATATCAAACTTAGACATTTTCACTGCTAATTTTTATTATAATCGGTGAAACTGCAGTAAAATAATGAGAACGTCTGGCGGCGAGCATTGTGCAGCGATAGGATGTACGAATAATCGATTAAAAAAGAAATGTTTGTCGTTTTTCCGCTTCCCGAAAGATGAAACAAGGTATGTAAGCACAAACAGATGAAAGCGTAGCGCTTTATGTATTCTGTGATGTAATCTACAATTAATGTTATTTTGTTAAGCTAAGTAAAGATATGGACACTCTTGATACAAATTACGTGTAAAAGTGAAATAAGGATATTTAGGCCCACTGCAGTCCTCATTAAATTGCGTAGTTGAATCCGATGAGGTCAGGATTATGGGTAAACACATTACGGTACTGCTTTGGAAGGAAAATCTTATTATACTCATGCATGAGTGGAATACTGGTTTCAATTTCTCAACATAGAGTAAGTGTAAAATGCGGAATTACTTGCATGTTATGTTTGGCGCTAAGTAATGTGCAACACAATATTAATAACAAATATACTTGCCTACTAGACCACACTGTCATGCCACAGAATAAATAGAGTGTAGCTTTATCTGACCTGTGGGCATGCCAAAGAAGTATAACTAACATAAATGATCCCTTTGGAGGCTTCAACTCATTATATTGTAACGTTATGGACGTATTGACCCCGCCCGTAATTGGGTCCAGTTTGAGTCCTTGGTCCCCCGGTCCCCCCGGGACCGGTCCCCCCCGGTCCCCGGGACCGGTCCCCCGGGGTCCCCGGTCCCCCCGGTCCCCCCGGGACCCCCGGTCCCCCCGGTCCCCCCGGGACCGACCAGTTGTGTATAAATAGCGCTGCTTAAGACGCTCAGTAGTTCATTCGTTCGCTCAGGGAGCCAGAGGTCATTCGAGCTCAGTTGTGTTAGTTGATTGATTCTTTCTGAGCAGTTGTTGTCAGACATTCGAAGTCAGTCGTTCTTGAGTGCAGTTGTAGTTCAGTTAGACCGCTGATGAGTTCAGTTCAGTCGTTCTTCAGTGCTGTTGTTTTCGTTGACATTGACGTTGAATAATACAAACGATTTCATCGACTTGATTCTTGTCGTCTTCTTCATCTAATCATCGTTCGGTGGTCGTCAACATCGTTAAGACCTCTGCCTGACCGGAGAGGCCGATCCTGGCCGACAACGAAGACTGGGGGATTCCTGACGCCATCCTGGTAACCTTGACGAAGAGTGGAGTCCGCCCAGATAGAGACCGAGCTCAGACAAGACTCGCCACACTGGTACCCGCAAAGTGGGGTGTTAGACGATCGCAGAACGCTGGTTATCGATGGGAGACGAGGACGACACACGCATCTACTCGCTGGTCGACTTTGACGTCCTGCAGCCCGAAAGCTCCACGCCCGCCGAGAAGCCACGATGGAGAGCAATCCGGACCGGAACAGCCTGCCAGACGACTTTGGCTTCGAGGAGCGGAAGCCGAAGGAGCCGATTGACCGAAGGAGATCTACGGAACCTGTTAGCCGGGAAGTGAAGGAGGAGTCAGGGATTCTTCCGGGGCTTCTCGAGGGCGTCGGCGGCCTGCTGAAAAACCGGCCGATGCAGATGAAACCCGGGCGTTTCGATGGGACAGGCTCGCTTGAATCATTCCTATCCCAGTTCGAGGTCTGTGCGAGGCACAACCGATGGACGGCCTCGGACAAGATCGACTTCCTCCGCTGCTCACTGGAGAAAGCTGCCACTCAGCTGCTCTGGGATTTCGGGGCCCAGCCAGATGCTTTCTACATTATGAACACCCTTTAAGCACGTAGCCCTGTTAAAGACTTTGGCCACACAGGCAGAGCCGGACCCACTTATAAATAAATTGCATAAAAGACAACTTTGTGTCACATGGTTATGCATCAGTTGCCAGTTTCGGATTCTTTCGTGGAACCGTCAGAATAGATCCAACGGCACGAGTTGCAGTATCCACTCTTATTACAAATTCAGGTACAAAATGTTTCTCGCACACGAGAGTTTTTTCATTGACTTCCAAATTCCAATCCTTCCCTAGGAATTATTCTCACCCATTTCGTGCGGGTCACTAGGGAAACAAAAAACACTGACTTCTCTTCTGCGTGTTCTTTCGTCTTGTGGTAGTCTCCACGGCAGTTCGGCACACAGCATTTCTGCGGCATTCTTGAAGTCTGTAAGGAAATCATTCAAAATCGAATAATCCACAACACATCAGTATTTATTTGCACTGTTAACACTTACAAATCTTTCATAACGTTTATAGGTAAGCTTATGGCACAGTGTACATATGACAATCTATCATTTCAGCGTCCCTTATTATGTGGGCCTACACACATATCATTTCATCGTTTCACAATCCAGCTTCTATTCAAGCAAAATTATTTTCATCAATCCAACTTCCATTTAAGCAATAATTGTTTTCAGCAATCCAACTTTTATTTAAGCAACAATTATTTTCATCCATCCAAATTCTATTTATGCAAGAATTACAATGGACGAATAACTGGGGGCGGTAAAATGATAGATTACCGTACACATTGTCACAGCATCCGTTTCATATACCAATCACATAATAATAATAATATCTTTTCTTTAATAAGCGCCTGACAAACGCACTGCGCTGTACATTTAGGCCTACATGTTATGCACTTTAAATCTTAACTACTAACAGAACAGACAGCTTGCAATACAACGGCGCTAATAGCAGCCTACAAAGCATATCCGCCCAACGGGGGCTCGAACTCGGTACCTCTCGGTCTCTGTGCCAGATGTTTATCCAATGCGCTATAGTCGCCCTAAAAGTGGCAAATATTCATCATAAAACAGTGAAGATTGTTTGAAAAGCGACCCTTTATTTACGATTAGTAACGAGAATTCTCATTGGTTGTTGAGCGCTGGCCGTGAAATATGTATACTGACTTATAATTGGCTGAAAGACCTGCGGTTGCAGCTGCCATGTACACTTTGGAAATATGCAGCCGGGAGAGGAGTCTAGGTTGTAGGCTATTGCCTATTGGGGGTCAACTTTAATACTCATTTCCGATTTCGTTAACCTTTCGATTTATAACTTTACGTCTTCGTTGGTGTAATACATACCTCAGTATCTTCCGGGGAATCAAATCCAAACAAGTAATAGCGTAAATGCAAGATTTAACGACGATTTCACGTCAAAACCAAGAAATAGCCTACTCGATTCGAATAAACCTCGCATTGCAAATGGCGACGCTTCGGCCGGCAATCGTGACGTCACAGGCTGCTCCCAATGGCTTGTGTACGGACTGTTAAATAATATAATAATAAATAATAATATCTTTTCTTTAATTTAGCGCCTGACAAACGCACTGCGCTGTACATTTACATGTTATGCAATTGAAACAATCTTAACTAGTTAACTACTAACAGAACAGACAGCTTGTAAATACACGGCGCTAATAGCAGCCTACAAAGCAAATCCGCCCTAACGGGGCTCGAACTCGGTACCTCTCGCACTCTTCGCCAGATGTTATCCAACGCGCCACCGGACCCCCAAATCCAGAGGGCCATGGTCCATATATCCATCTGAAGCCTGTAACGCTTACGTCATTCCACGTCATCGCTATAACCGAATATAGAAGTTGTCTTAGCAACGCGAGATAATGCAGCACGACATGTGGAAGGGAGAGGGAGGAACAGATTTTGAAGGGTGGGAAGCAGATACGGACGGCCGGGACGGACGGCAAGAAAGTACAGGGGAGGGAGGGAGGGACTGACGGACGGAGAGAAAGGAGGGAGGGAGAGAGAGAGCGAGGGAGGGAGGAAGGAGGGCGGGAGGGAGTGAAGGAGCAGACGCCGCGAGAGACGTGGTGGAGGGAGGGACGGACGTTGAAGGGAGGGAAGGAGGTACGGACGGCCGGGACGGACGGCAGGAAAGTACGGGGAGGGAGGGAGGAAGGGAGGGAGAGAGGGAGGGAGGGGAAAATGGAAGGGGAGGAGAGTGGGAGGGAGCGACGGACGGACGGAGGGACAGACGGACGGAGGGAGGTAGGGAGGGAGAGGGAGAAGACTTATGTCAATCATAGCACGAGAAGACACATCTCTAGACATTTTAAAATTGTTTTTTTAACCGTCTTAGGACGGGCAAACATCTAGTATAATAAGAATAATAATATCTTTTTCTTTAATTAAGCGCCTGACAAACGCACTGCGCTGTACATTTGCATGTTATGCAATTGAAACAATCTTAACTAATTAGCCAGTGTTGTATCAATTACATTGCAAAATGTAATTCAATTATAATTGCAATTACATGTTTGTAAATGTAATTGAATTACAATTACAATAATACTTGATTGTGAAAGTAATTGACTTACAATTACAGTTTGATTGTACTTCAATTACCAATTACTTTTCAATTATTACTTTCAAATTGGCAAATGATTTTTTAAAAAATTCAATATTTTTTTTAATTTACCTACTCTATTTTGAAACTAAAACATCCAATGGGACAATGGCCTGTAAATTGTAATAATTATATACGTTCAATTGTATTATAAGTTTGTCAGGTATCCAAAATACGATTTAGGCCAACAATAATTATCATCTATTAAAACAAGTTAGTTTATTTGATTTTTAGGAGTAGAAGTTTTTCAGAATGATAGCCTGTTAGAGAACTTAATTGATTGCGCCTGGTGAGTGAGTCAATTCGTCCAACAGTGTTAATTAAAGAGACGCTCAACTGGAACTGAAGATGAAAGCTCTGTTTTCTGTAGGCAGCCGCAGTAAACTAGGTAAGAATGAGTGCATGACTACATTAACCCTAGGGCTACCAAGCTTTTTTTGTAACACGGACTACCAAAGGGGGGTGGTTACCACCCCCCCCTGGATTTCGTGTTTGGTTTCACATATCATAACTTGTAATATAGCAATGGATTCAGCATTCATTTCTGCACAGAATGGTATATTTAGTTGTACATTATGTGAATGCACCTCGAAATTACATCACTTTTAACAATGGAACCCATTAATTAGTGATATTTGATATTATTGCGTACATTTTTTACTTTTTGGATAAACAAATATAAGATTATGTGTGTTTTGAAACTGATCTATGTATAAAAGATACACACAATCATCCCTACAAATGTTTATATAGTATAAATGTACATCCATACATAGATATCCATACATATATATCGGTTTACGTTGTAATGCCGTATTCAGCCATTTTCACACAGATTACGCGTATTATTATTTATTTTGATCACTTCCGGTATTCAAAAGACAAAGATGAAGGTATGCAAATGAAGCCCTACATTCCCTCTAAAGAATGGTACATTTGTTTCTCTTCTGGGAAAAAAACTGAATACGCTACAGACAAAAAACTAAGGATTCAGGGAGTCCTTCCATTCAGCCATTTTCACGCATATTACGCGTATTATTATTTATTTTGAACACTTCCGGTCATCATAAAACAAATTAATCAGTATGAAAAAATAGCACAACGTGTCCTCTATGCAACGGCATAATTTATTTCTCTTCAAAAATAAATTATGAATACGTTATAATCGAAAAAACATGAAAAATGTGTGAAAGTGTAACCTATTTTCATACATTTTAATTTATTTCGAGCACTTCCGGTTGTCTCAGGTCAACTCAGTGACCATAGAAATGTAGCCCCACATTCCCTCTATAGAATGGTATAATATGTGTCTCTTAATATTAAATGACGGATAAGATATAGTCGAAAATCTAGGGGGTGGTATCCACCCCTCTGGTACCTCGGGTATATTGGGTATAACTTTTGAACGGTGTGAGATATCATCTCACATTTTACCTCAAAACGTGTGTAAATGAACCCCCTATAGCTACCTAAAAGGTCAAATTTTGATTCCATACCGAAAAAGTTTGAGATGAAAAAAACCTAGTGGGGTGGCAACCACCCCCCTTGGTAGCCTGAGGGTTAATAGTCTGATAATGATGGTTAGCCCTTGTCCTTGGGGTCTATCAAAGTGTGCTGTAACTTTTAAGAGAGGTGTAAGTATAGAATAATGTTAACAATTATGTTGCCACGTATTTCAATTACTGAACAACACTGTAGTTAACTACCAACAGAACAGACAGCCTGCAATACACGGCGCTAATAGCAGCCTACAAAGCATATCCGCTCTACGGGGGATCGAACTCGGTACCTGTCGCTCTCTACGCCAGCTGTTATTCAACGCGCCACCGGCCCCCCTGTGAAATCGATATATCATGCTCAGATTAGCAGAACTTTGTGAAGTACAATTTTATGTTTTTTCGATAGATGTCAGAATCATAAGAGCAATCCAATTTCTAGTTAAAGCAGTTTTGTTTAAATGGATGCCATTTTGATCAACGGAATTGTTTCGTAACTAGTTTCACGATTTTACTGTTCTTGGTGAGTAATGCAGCTGCGTTCATTTATTGAAAATTTTAAAATTATTTTCTGAACATAAATTTGTATAAATAAACGTCCATTTTACTTATCGCATTGCACTAAAATGCATATTGGTCAATATAACGAAGAACAACACCGAATGGAATTGTGAAAACCCAATTTAATATTTAAAAAAAACTGGAAGACACCACACAGACTGTTACACAGTAATCTTTCTTTCTTTCTCCTCCGTCAAGTATTCGCTGACGATGAGGCTCTAACAAAACTTCTCCATTTCGGCCGGTCTCTTGCGAGTTCTATTGCCCTTCTTAGGTCCCATCCTCTGTCTTCTATGTCCTCCAGTACGTTATCTATCCATCTCTTCTTCTGACGTCCTCTGCTTCTCGTGCCCTCCACCTCTCCGTGCAGCGCCTTTGCCGGCATTCTTTCGTTTTCCATCCTGATCACATGTCCATACCATGTTAGTCTTCGTTTATTTATTCTTTCCACTACCGTTTCCTTCTGTCCCAGTTCTTCTCGTGTCACCTCATTTCGTATCTGTTCTCTTCGTGATCTATTCAGTAGTCCTCGTAGCCATCCCATCTCCGCCACCAAAAGTCTCTCTCTCATCCTTCTTTTTTATGCACCAAGACTCTGCTCCATACATGAGGACCGGTATCACCAGAGTTTCGTATAGTTTGGTTTTGTTCTTGTTGAGATGTTGCCTGATCTCCATAGTTTCCTCAGCTTCCCAAACATTGCTGACGCCAGCCCAATTCTTTTCCTTATGTCCCTTGTCGACTCCGCATCCTCAGTAATTACGCCTCCCAGGTACACAAATTCCGCCACCTGCTCAAGTTCCTCTCCTTCGAGGGTGATGTTTATCTTTTCTTTTTTCTTTACCAATTGTCATTGTTTTGGTCTTCTCTCCATTGATCCTAAGCCCGAATCTTTTACTACTTTCATGTACACAGTAATACACAGCCACAAATAAGAATATGTTCATACTTCAAAAACTCAAGTTCCATAGTCAGATCAATATCCAGAAGGTCAAGCCGTTAGATTGAGAGGCACCCTGTTGTGGATACACACTTTTTGGTAAAGTCGTAATTTAAGTTGCTAAATTATTCTAATGTCTTCAATGCCGTATTTGACGTTGGTAAGTAAGCAGTCTACCTATGTGCATGTTAACTATTATCAATCCACCTTCCAATTCATCCAGAAATTTTTGATCAATCCAACTTCCATTTAATTTGAAAAAAATACTTTTATCAATCCAACTTCTATTCGATGAAAGACATATTTTTCCTCAATGGAACTTTTATTTCAGCAAAGATATATTCTCATGGATCCAACTTCTAATTACGGAAACAATTATTTTCATAAATCCAGCTTCTATTTATGGGAAAAATTATTTAGATCAATCCGACTTCATCTTTTCAACACAGTTATGTTTTCATCAACCCCACTTTCATTTAGGGAAACAATTTCTTTCATCAATCGAGCTTGCATTTTAATGTGACAATATCAAATAATTTAACAACGTCAACTACGACTTTACCCACTTTTTAATGGGTAAGTCTTAAGTTGAGAACGAAATTACTTAAGCGACTGAGAAGAACGGACAGGCAGATATAGTTCCAAAGCTAGGTCATGCAAAGTCTGAAAAGCTTGTTCAGAACGAACAGTTCTTGTTTTAGGTATGACCAGAGAAAATAATCAGCCCTTGCTGAAAAATGATATTTTGGGTGGCCAGAGTTTTATAGACTGATTAAGACCCGATTTGAGACCAATCCCATGCAGAATAAGAAGCCAATGCAAAGCTATAAGCATGATAGGGGTTTACATGTTCATATTTTGACGGATTAGTTATTGCTCGAGCCAGAGAGTGTTGCGTTCTGCACACAGTAGAGCACAACACATCATGGCATAATGGCTACAATTGTCCAGAGGACTTGTCATCAGCGTTAGAAATACCGTCATCGTATT
This sequence comes from Aporrectodea caliginosa, assembly GCA_020284085.1. NCBI lineage: Eukaryota > Metazoa > Annelida > Clitellata > Crassiclitellata > Lumbricidae > Aporrectodea > Aporrectodea caliginosa. The sequence continues at coordinate 1,336,951 of JACEVL010000490.1, read as the reverse complement.
TTCGAGTGTACACAGCAGCTGCAAGCACAGATCTTTCACCCGATCACAAATCAGTATTTATTATTTCACTACCAGAGCCCCGTAACCTAGTAGTAGGCCTATTGTTGTCTTTTCTAATCGTAAATAGTCATTTTTCAAAGAATCTTCAGTGTTTTATAGTGGATGTTTACCACTTCGTAATTTGTGCTTAAATTGTAGCTGAATTGATGCAAATAATGATTGGTTCAATACAAGTGATATTGCTGACAGTTGTCAGGAGACATTAGTATTTGCTGGTGTCACGACAACTCGTCGAACGACATTTCGTCTACGACACTTCGTCGAGCGACATTTCGTCGAACGACATTTCGTCTACTAAGTTATTTGATGTTGTCACTTTAAAATGGAAGCTGGATTGATGAAAAAAACTGTTTCACGAAATAGAAGTAGGATTGATGAAAACATTCCTGTGTTGAAATAGAAGCTGGATTGATCGAAATAATTTTTCTCGTAAATAGAAGCTGGAAATCAACCTGGATGCATGGATGAAAATAGGTTTCCATTCAGTAGAAGCAGGATTGATGAAAATAATCTTGTCAGTAATTAGAAGCTGGATTCCTGAGAATATATAGCACGTTTTAGCGAAGCTATAAGAAAGCGGCCTCTGTTGATTAGCCGTAATGGATACAGATACTCTGGTAGACGAAATGTCGTAAGACGAATTGTCGAAGACGAAGTGTCCTTAGACGAAATGTCGTTCGACGAGTTGTCGCGGAACCGTATTTGCCATGGGTACACCATAGTAAACGTTACCACGTTATTTTGATGTCTTAAATGCAGATCTTGATTTTGCTAAGTAGGCAGTCTATGTCTCTTTTTGCCCGTCCTAAGACGGTTAAAGAAGAATTTGAAAATGTGAAGGTATGCATCATAATTTGTTATGTGATTGACGTTAGTCCTCGCCCTCTGCCCCTGCCTTCCTTCATCCAACCATCCCTCCATCACTCCGTCTGTCCGTCCTTCCCTCCCTCCATGCCTACCTCTCCCTGTCGACATGTTTGGTCCTCGACCGCTCGGTCACCGTTTATCGACGTTTCTGGTTGTCTGGTTGACTGGCTGACCCAAGCGAAACAGCGTAACACGACGCACACACTTTCTGTTCGTTTATATTATTACTTTTTTGTCTCTTGTAGATCTGAAGATGGATGAAAGAAACCGCATACAAAAAGACCCGCACACGAGTATCTACTGTAACAAAGCATCTGTGCAAAATGCACTTCTCAAAATCAATGTTGGAGCCAACACTTGGGAAAAACAATTTGAGTGTGAAATATGTACTAAAACCTTTTCCAAAAAGCAACACCTGCAGGGTCATAAAAGAACCCACACTGGAGAGAAACCATACAAATGTGAATTCTGTGGAAAAGAATTTCCATCGAATCGGACCCTCAAACGCCATGAAAAAATTCACACTGGCGAAAGACCATACAAGTGCAATCTATGCCACAAAGCATATATACAAAAGGGCAATCTAGACAGCCATACAAAGACACACACTGGAGAAAAACCATATACGTGCACCTTATGTCACAAATCATGTTCAACGAGATCGAATCTGAAGGACCATATAAGAACCCATTCTGGGGAAAGACCCTACAAGTGCAATTTTTGCAACAAAGCATTTAAAGAAAAGTCTACTCTGAAAAGTCATACAAGAACACACACTGGAGAAAAACCGTTCAGTTGCCAGTTTTGCAACAAACTCTTTAAATACCGTGGTGGTCTTGTTGTACATATAAGAACCCATACTGGAGAAAAACCGTATAAGTGCAGTTTTTGTCCTAAAGCATTTGTAGATACTGGCGATCTGAAGAAACACATGAGAGTCCACACTGGGGAAAAACCGTTCAAGTGCAATTTATGTCACAAAGCATTTCAACAAAGTGGCCATCTCAAATCGCACATGATATCCCACACCATGGAAAGAATATACAAGTGCAATTTATGTGATAAAATATATGCACAGAAACGTTGTCTGCAATTTCACAAAAAAATTCACACTGGGGAAAGGCCATACATGTGTCAGTTATGCAAGAAAACGTTTTTACTACCTAGAAATCTTCTTCTGCATAGCAGAACTCACACTGGAGAAAAACCCTACCATTGCAACATATGCAAAAAATCATTTCTCCACAGCAGCCATCTCAAAGTGCACATTAGAACCCATACTGGAGAGAAACCATATAAATGTGAGTTATGTAATAAGTCATTTACGGTTAGTGGTAACCTAAGGTGCCACTTAAGAATCCACAGTGGAGAAAAACCATATGAATCCAGCATATGTTACAAGAAATTCACAAGGAGTGATCATCTACAAGGCCATTCAAGAGTGCACAACGAAGATAAGCCGTACAAACGCAGAGTCAGCCGTAAAGCCTTTGATTCCAGTAGTGGCCTGACTGATCATGAGACGAGTAATATTGAAGTAAAACCATTTAAACCTCACAACGTTGTATTGCGCATGCGACGAGAGAGACCCTGTAGAAAACAATCGCGTAATAGTTCATGTGAAAATAGAAATCGTGTTGGTGAAAATGATTTGTCAGCAACAGAAGCTATGAAAGATCTTACATTCAGACAAAGCTCAGATGAAAACCAACTTTCTGGAGATCACTTGACTACATATGCTGATGTTGGTGATTTTGTTATTGGGTCTTACGGTTGTGGATTATGTGATCAAATGTTTGAAGTCAACAAGGAATTCATGAGACATTGTTTTCATCACTTCAACGATGCTCCCCATCAAGATACAATTATGGAGATATTTGAAATGCATCTCCTCAGTTATTTTCTTTGAGATCAGAAAACAATGCTAATTGTTGCTGTTTATTTTTACATTAACATTCAAATTAGCGAAGTTGTAACTTTTTCCTCTTATCGTGAACTCAGCTGAACAAAGTCGTGTCAACGACGCCAAGAGAAGCGGTTCAATGTCTTCAGCCTACATTCATGCTGTTCATAAGAAAACCGAATTTCAATGTTCTCAGATCCATCTACACTACTCTGGGCGCAAGTGGTCAAATGACGGATGCACTGTTGTCTCTCAGATCTATCTACACTAACTGTGGTCAAAGAGGTTGTACGCATTTGCATTCTCCAATCCTTCAAGTCTTGTTCTTCCTGCAGCACCGCAGTTCATAACTATAATTATCAAGATTCTTGTTTAAGAACTCTGGTCACCCAAGTGTTGCAACTGTAGAGGAATACCTGGTGGTAATCTACTACAGTGTATGTTGACGAAGATGGTAGTTTACGGTATTTTGCGTGCTTTCTAGTGTGTCTTAAGGAGCAGTTAGTAATTTTGTAGTTTACTTTATGTAAGTTTATTTACAGTAATTCTAGGCTGTCTGTTGAATATCTAAGCACCACATAAATCACCGGCGCTATATCTGACAAAGTCCATAACAGTTTAACTGCTTCGCGAATTTCAGACAATTCGGTGTGTACATACATATATCGCTACACATCTGTTTGCTCAGGCAATGGGGTTAAGCCTGTTTTAACGTGTAGGCTTATGCCTTCTGACACCGTATACGAATGGTGGGGTGTACATAAATGTCCAGACAGGTTCTGTTGGGCTACTCGAGCATTTATTCGCATAGAATAGGCTAACGTTATTTAGATGCTATTTCATTTGGATTTGGATACCTGTTTATATAACGATGAAATATGTGACCCAAGGGATCAAAATGAGTCGGATGTCGGCAATTTACATTCCTAGGAAAACAGCAAAATATGATCAGATGTCACTTTTTCTTATTTTCACATTTTACTGAAAATGGGTGAAATTTATTTTTTACATTTCTGAAGTCTCACATTTGATGAAATTCATTGTTTAAATGTGTATTTTTAGAATTTTGTACAGAGAATACTTTTATTTTTTTGTGATTATATATTAAATTAAATTAAATTAAATTTTTTTCTCCCAAAAAACACTTAATCATTCGTAACTTTGTCAAAAAACAAGGTAGAACCAAACTTTTGGTGTCATTTTAAAGCAAAAAATGTGGTCTTTAAGAATATGTAAAATACTCATATTCTAACATTTCCGACATGCGACTCATTTCGATCCCTTGGGTCACATTTTCATGACTTGCTAATAAAAAAAGCTGCGAATAGTAAATAAACTCTTAAAACGCAGTATTCATGTTATGTAAATCTTAGCAGGTGGTCGATATATATTATACGTCATTTCGTATTGTACATCTAGACCAGAATTTAGATTAACATACACCAATCGGACATCAGATTTAAATGTGCCCTTCTGAGATTATTGAGTCCTTGCGAGGTTTCGACATGCGCTATACAGATAGCCTGATACAAGTCATAGTCCTAAATGCATTCATACAAGCTTATTCCAAACATAATTGTTTACCTACATGGAAGCTGGATTGATCAAACTAATTTTTGCGTAAATGGAAGCTGGAATGACGAAAATAATTGCGTAAATGGAAGCTGGATTGACTCAAATAGGCCTTACACCGCGTTACATGACCTCGTTTCATCTTCCAACCACCGTCCTGACGCAATCGCCTTAACCGAAACTTGGATCACCTCATCTGCCACTAACAGTCAACTTTTCAGCTGTAGACCTGACGGATATTCTCTCATAAGCTCACCCCGGCAGCCTAAAAATTCATCCAAAAGTTCAACCTCTAATCTTGGAGGCGGAATTGCCTTCCTAATACGTGAACCAGCTACCGTTCTTGCATCGCCCACCTACATGTACAAAACCTTCGAATCATCATCTGTCACTATCAAACTGCTCACATCTAAACTAACGATCTACAACATCTACAGACCTCCGACATCATCAGCCTATTCTGCAAAGCCCAGTGCTTTCCTTGAGGAATTTAACTCATTTCTATCTGTTGCTGTCACCACACCCCACGAATTTGTCCTCACTGGCGACTTTAACATCCACGTCGACAACCCTGCCGATTCATTGGCATCACAGTTTCTTTCCTCGCTAAGCGCTTTCAATCTGATCCAACATGTTTCTTTTCCCACTCACAAATATGGCCACACTCTTGACTTAGTCATTACTTCTGTCTCATCCGGCCTGTCACCGATCCTCATCAGTGAACTCAACTCACCCTCTGATCATTATCCTATTTCCACTCAACTCAATATCGAACCATCTCCTCGACCCCCACCCAAACTATGCTCATTCCGCCGTATTGGCTCCATCGACCTCGATGCATTCAAACTTGACCTTCAATCCTCCTCCCTTCTGCTCAATCCTCCAACAGACCATAACGATCTCTTGTCTGCATACAATTCCACTTTGTCAGAACTCCTAAACAAACACGCTCCAATCATCACTAAACCTGAAACTCATGCCAAAAATCCATGGTTCAATTCTTTAATTCCTTCAAGTTCTCAAATCATCGCGGCGGCGCCTGGAACGAGCATACAGACGCTCAGGCGACCTCTCTATTCTCAAAAAACTTAAAACCTTGACCAATAGATACCACAGCCAACTTCTTTCAGCAAAAAAACGTTACCAATCATCTCTTGTTCACTCAAATTCATCCAATCCTCGAAATCTTTGGAAAACTGTAAATAGTCTTCTCCACCGTGGCTCCTCTCATCCACTCCCAAACTCAATCCCACATGCATCCATTGCCGACTCTTTTGCATCCTTCTTCACTGACAAGGTTTCCTCCCTCCGCCTTTCATTACAGACTCTCTCGTCAAAAGCATCTTCTACGCAATCTGACTCCTCCCCCTCAATCGATCACAATGACACAACTTTACCACCTACTGCAACTTTCAACCTTTTCGAGCCTGCTACTGAAGCAGAAATCACTACCCTCATTCAAGCCTCTCAAAACAAACAATGCGATCTCGACCCAATCCCGACTTCCTTACTTAAAGACTGTGTAACCCTCCTCGTTCCTACTGTAACCAAAATCATCAACCTCTCTCTATCGACTGGTACTTTTCCTTTACTTTTCAAAGACTCTGTTGTCAAACCACTTCTCAAAAAACCATCCCTTGACAAAGAACTCCTCTCCAACTACCGTCCAATATCAAATCTCTCTTTCTTATCCAAACTCTCGGAACGGGTTGTCCTCTCTCGTCTCAACGGCTACCTCACCTCAAACAAACTTCTAAACCCAAATCAGTCTGCCTACACCAAGCAACACTCTACCGAAACTGTCCTTGCCTCGCTATACAACAAACTTGTCATGGCGATAGGCCGTCAACAAGTCTCTTGTTTGTGCCTCTTAGACATCTCTGCCGCCTTCGACACAATAGATCATTCTATCCTCATCAAACGCCTTTCCTCTGCATTCGGAATCTCTGGCACTGCGCTACAGTGGATAAAATCATATCTTTCATCACGCTCTTTCACTGTCAATGCCGCTGGTCACTCATCTAATCCGCACACCCTCACCTGCGGTGTTCCTCAAGGTTCTGTTCTTGGTCCTCTGCTGTTCATTCTTTACACCTCCCCACTCAGCAAACTCATTTCCTCATCCTCTACTGATCATCACCTCTATGCGGACGACACACAGCTCTTCATTTCTTTCTCCCCTCACTCCCTTCCAGACGCATTAAATCATCTACGCAACACAATCACCCAGATTTCAGCCTGGATGACCGCTAATCTGCTCTGCCTTAACCTCTCAAAAACAGAATTCCTCATTATTGGCCTCCGCGAACAATTAAACAAACTAGCCTATCCTCCCGATCTTTGTCCAACCGATATCGCTTCTCCTGCACCTTACTCTTCTCCTGTCCGCAATCTTGGAATCATCATCGATAAGAACCTCACCTTTTCCGACTACATCAGCCAGCTATCTCGCACCTGCTATATGCACATCCGCGACCTTCGTCGATTGCGCTCAATACTCGATTACAAGACTGCATGCACAATAGCCACCTCAATTGTTCATTCCAAACTCGACTACTGTAATTCCATCTTTTACAACATCGACTCTTCTCAAATCAAACGCCTGCAAACAGTCCAGAACGCTATCGCCCGGGCAGTCACCAAAACTCCCAAACACCACCACATAACCCCTGTTCTCAAATCACTTCATTGGCTTAAAGTCCCTCAACGCATCCATTACAAAATAGTATCTCTTACCTACAATGCCCTCCAAACGTCTAAAACCCTCTTACATTCGCCAGCTATTCACCATCCAACCGCCTGGGTCTACTCGCTCATCATCATACATTTCTCTATCCCGGCCTCCAGTCTCATCCTCTCTGAAATTCTGCAACCGCTCCTTAGTCTATGCTGCACCAGCTCTTTGGAACGGACTCCCCAAAAGACCTCCGCCAGTTCGCTCATCCTCCTATCTCGCCTCTTAACTCAACCTCTCCTCCGCTTGCACTCTCCTCTTCTACTTTCCACTCACGACTGAACATTTTACTTTTGCTGTTCACTCCAACAGAGTTCAGTGCCAATAACAATCTTCTCATCTATGCTGCAGCGGCAATTTTGCGGTTATAAAATTAGATAATAAAAATACAGCCAATAGTAAAAACAAAAGTTTTTTACTATATCCATCTAGTATCCTATAATCCGTCTTATGAAGCAGTCACCTCTACAAATATATAGTCCGCGTTAATTTTACAACATAGCGCGCGTGTATTCAGGCAGCGCGCCCATTCAGTTGCGGCCAATCACAACGCCGGCCAATCACAGCGCTGCGTATCGGAAAAGGGGATTCCCAGATTCGAAAAGTTGAGTCCCCGATTCTATAAGCTAGCCTTTTTGGGGAGCTGAAATTTTAATAGAATGAAGTGTCTGCGAGGACGAGTCTATCTGCCAAGTTTCAGGACGATTGAATGTTTGTAAGTGATCGAATTAGTCGTCGCAAGATTTGACATTTTGGCCTGTGGCTCAAGCAAGCAATCAAGCAAGATTCCCGCAAGTTAAACTAGATGGATAAAAAGCAGGTGATGGGTGGCCGACATAGAACTATTTATTTTCTCCTTTATGCTTTAATGCTAATTTATCGTAAAAGCGGATGACGCCTTCTTCATGTATGTATGCATGCATGCATGTATGCATGTAGGCTATGCATGCATGTATGTATGTATGTATGTATGTATGTATGTATGTATGAATGTATGTATGTATGTATGTATGTGTTTATGTATGTATGTAAGCCTATGTATGTATGAATGTATGTATGCATGCATGCATGTATGTATGTGTGTGTGTGTATGTGTATGTGTATGCATGTATGTATGTATGTATTTATGTATGTATGTAAGCCTATGTATGTATGTATGAATGTATGTATGCATGCATGCATGCATGTATGCATGTGTGTATGTGTGTATGCATGTATGCGTGTAGGCCTATGTATGTATGCAATGCATGTATGTATGTGTGTAGGCCTATTTAAGTATGTATGCATGTAGGCCTATGTATGTATTTATGTATGTATGTATGTATGTATTTATGTATGTATGTAAAACTATGTATGTATGTATGTTAGGCTATATATGTGTGTGTATCGATATGTATGTATGTATGTATGCATGCATGTATGTATGTGTGTGTGTATGTATGCATATACATGCATGAATATACGTATGCATTTCTGTGTTAATATTATTATATCAAAGTGTTGAATGACTCCGTTTAAGCTGCTGCTAAGACGAGAGGATTTTATTAGAGGCGAAATCATAAAATAAGATTTTTTAATATCGGACCAATCGAAGATCGCTGCATAGACTATAACGAGTTTCTTATAATTGAAACAGACACGTTTTCTATTTTTATGTAGCCTACGCTTGCTCTCTCCAGTTGATATCGATCGTAGGCCTATGCTTTCCACCGTATAAGTGCGTCATCGTCATTGGGCTGGAAAACAAGCACTCAGAAGATTGGGAGTTGTTTCGAAGGATAGAAGGGTCAGAGGCTATCTGTATGTGAGCCAGGAGATCAGCTTAAGAATAGAAGGGCTATACTGAGAACCAGGAACGCAAGGAAGTAGGCCTAAGGCCAGGTTGTCCACTTCTGTTCAACATCTAAATCGAGGACTTTTTCATAACGACTGCCTCCAATGGTCAATTTGTGTAGCGTAATTCATTGCGTACCCCTAGAACTTTATAGTTCTGTCATGAGACTAAAATATATATAAATAAATATTAATTAATAATTATAAACATTATATAGTGTAGTGACATTATCATTCGCTGTCATACATAATATTTACGAGCAGAGCCTCTAACGAGTTACGGGCAGCTGCCTGAGCAGTTATCATTGGAAGGCTATCTCTAAGGCGATTGGCCTGAGCCGACGCGTATCTTGTAGGCCTACGCTTCAGTATAAAACCTAGCGCTCTCTAGATTCGAGAGCTCTTTGACGGTTCAGCTCAGAGGTAGAGTAATTATTATTATTACGTAGATTATTATTTTGGGTGATTAGTCGTAGAACATTACATTAGAAGTTATTATTATTATTATTATCTTAAGGAGTCAATTATTATTATCTAAGGTCAATTGTGTTCATCGTTATCTTATCTTATAACATTATTATTAATTACTGGTATTTGTAATTCTGTATGTTCCGTAACTAATTGTAGGGCCTATGCATTGCAGCATTTGGTTTAATCAATAAGAATATTATAAACATTATTGTCATTTGTTCATGTGTAGCTATAGCTTCCCCAGGTTTAGGTGATTCTTGGATAGATAGTCTGTAGGGGGTGGACGCGCCTTCACAGCTAACTTATCCAACAATTACGTAATTACCAAATCGTGTAGATAGCTGGGCTATAGGTAGGCTTGGTTACCGTTCGATGTCCACTTTTTGCGAAACGGAGAAAAACGATTTTTAAGATTTGCTGACGCAATTTTTTTGCTATGTTTCATTGATAGAAATTAAATTAAACCTTTTGGAAAACAAAGTTTTCCCTTAGTATGTTTATATGTGTATTTCGATCATAATGTAAACCGATTATGAGTAATTTGGCTATAATTATGGCAGAGGTGACTATTTTTGGACATAGAGCTGTATAACATTATTGATTGCAGACAAAGTGAGTGCTGTAGGTTACATGTCCAGTCACGTGTTAAGATCTCTCACTGGTATTGGCTATGGATATAGCACCCTATAGTTCTTTTTTCAAACCTCACTCGATCACGGTTTTATCTCCAATTCACGTGATACAAAAATTAATGATTCTATTGGATGACTGAACTTGTTCCTTTATAATAGCTTTGAGACACTGTCCAAATCAGGTCCAAATTTGTGGATATAGGTCTTTTTAGCACTGAAGATAGAGCTAAAGAAAGCGTCTCCAGTTAAGCTAGACTGTTCAGGGCATAGCCCCTGTCATCCCGGTAACGGATATAGCGTTAGGTTGATTTTTCAAAAAAGTGGACATAGAACCTTATAATTCTATGGGTACGAATTTGGTTGGTAGTATTTACACCCTACCATTCAGCCATCCTCGTTTATATACAAGCTTGGCGCTGGCACAGTGTTAGACCTAGCCTACTGAGGAGTTTGTAAACAATAAGTTAGCCTATATCCATGTACGCTGACATTTTCTTCTTGCTGGACTTATATGTCTGTTTCGATCGTAAGTCTTCGGGTATTGTCTGCTATTATCGAACCTATCTAGATGCTTCATACGCTGGCTCTCTTTGGTCTACTTTGTTTCCCCACGCCCCATAGTTCAACGCTCCTCGACGAAATGTCCGTAGACGAAGTGTCGTAGACGAAATGTCGTTCGACGAAATGTCCGTAGACGAAGTGTCGTAGACGAAATGTCGTTCGACGAAATGTCCGTAGACGAAGTGTCGTAGACGAAATGTCGTTCGACGAAATGTCCGTAGACGAAGTGTCGTAGACGAAATGTCGTTCGACGAAATGTCCGTAGACGAAGTGTCGTAGACGAAAATTAATGTCGGTAGACGAATTGTCGTGACACGGTAAAATAGAGCGCAAACGTTTAGTAGTTGTTTCATGCTGATAAAGTGTTCCAGAAAATTAAATGAGAGAGAGAGAGAGGAGAGGGAGTGGGAGAAGAGGAGGGAGAGTGAGAGTGAGAATGAGAAGTTGATGGAGATGGAGCGAGAGGCTGAGAAGGAGAGGCAGAGGAACACTATAATAATTATTATGCTATTCACTAGATGGCAGAGTAGGCCTACACTTTCTTAATCCAACTTATATTTACTTCAAGAAAAACCTCTTGAATCACTCGCCATTTTGTACGAATGGAAGTTAAGAAATATTTTCGTTTGCTATACAATTTATAATGCCAAAAAATTGTCAGAATTTGCCACCTGGTTTGTGTAATTGTTGCCGTTGCTAATTTAATTGCTTGAGCTTAATGTTTGAGTCCCAGGTAGGTGAACACGGTTCCGCGACAACTCGTCGAACGACATTTCGTCTAACGACACTTCGTCTACGACACTTCGTCTAACGACATTTCGTCTACTAGTGTATCTGAGTCCATTACGGCTAATCAACAGAGGCCGCTTTCTTATAGTTTCGCTTAAACGTGCTATATATTCTCAGGAATCCAGCTTCTAATTACTGACAAGATTATTTTCATCAATCCAACTTCTATTGAATGAAAACTTATTTTCATCCATGCATCTAGCTTGGTATCCAGCTTCTATGTACGGTAAAAATTATTTCAATCAATCCAGCTTCTAGTGATGTTTTTATCAATCCCACTTCCATTTAGGGAAACAGTTTTTTCATCAATCCAGCTTCCATTTTAAAGTGACAACATGAAATAACTTAGTAGACGAAATGTCGTTCGACGAATTGTCGCTCGACGAAGTGTCGTAGACGAAATGTCGTTCGACGAGTTGTCGTGACACTGGTGAACACAGTAGAAAAACACTGAATTCACTTGGTGTCGTTGGAAGCAATCATGCTATTTATCGATCACTTATTGTATTGTATTGTATTCAAACATTTATAAGCGCCTCTCATAGGGTGAACCATTCAGAGGCGCTACCAGTGCACAAGGCCAAAGAGAAGAAAAAGGTTTTGAGAAAAGCAAAGGTGGAAGAGAGGTTAATAGCCAGAATTCGAGACTTTTGACCTTTATGGTAAAACTGCATTTTAGCATGTAATTCATGATGCAGCCGGCCGAGTATTTTTAGCGTATTTTATTATTCTCTGAATGCAGTAAAGTGAAGAATCACATGAGAACCCATACTGGAGAAACACCATACAAATGTCATTTATGTCGGAAATTATTTACTCAAAGTAGCAATCTGAAAACACACATGAGAACTCATACTGGAGAAAAACCATACACATGTCAATTATGTCGGAAATTATTTACTCAAAGTAGCAATCTGAAAACACACATGAGAACTCATACTGGACAGAAACCGTACAAGTGTCAGTTATGTCGGAAATTATTTAATGTAGGTAGTAATCTGAAAAAACACATGAGAATTCATAGTGGAGAAAAACCATACATGTGTCAGTTATGTCATAAATCATTTACAGTTGTCAGTTCTGTAAAGAGTCATATGTGGTGCCATAGAGGAGAAAAACCGTTTATATGTGAGGTTTGTAATAAAGGATTCACACAACTTGGACTTCTAAAGATGCACAGAAGATCTCACGTGAATGAGAAACAGCGCACATCCAGTAAACCTTGTCGTAAGGGAAGTTCTTCAGCCAAGCAGTTTAAACTCCATGCAGGAATACAGACTCAGGATCTAAAACTGGAAAGTGAAACAATTGCTAACCTATCTGCTCAATTCATAACATTGAGGAGCGCAGGTGTTGTTGATAAACCAAGTGAACGCCTGTCGAGAAACACTAATCCTTATTCTAATGAACTGACAAGTCCTTTTGTGAAAATCGGTCTTGGAGAATGTCTTGGTGTGGATAAAGTCAAATCATCTGAGCATGCAAAACGGTTTTTGAAAAAATCTTTTGGATGTGGCATTTGTGGTGAAATGTTTGAAACTGAGAAGAAATTTCTAGAGCATTGTTCTAGACATCGATTTTGTCAACCTGATGACTTACTTATTGACCTGTGCAGATTTGAAATTCCCAATAAATGTAAATAGGGATTCAGGAAAGTTTGAGGGACTTAATTGTGATCTTATGTAAATAATGATGTGCTGTTGTGGTGCCGAGTTATATATAGTAAATCTTACTAATGAATTATTTTAATTACAAAATAGTTGGCATCAAGATATTCACAAAGTCCTCCCTATAAGTGATTAGTGTCTAATGTTTCAAACAACTTGCTTGCTCATTGTAAATCACTACAAATTTGTTGAATTTTGAACAAGTTTATAAGACTGCTTTGCTAGTTGTATTGTATTTGCATTATTGATGTATTAAGGAACAAAGTCTGTTATATTTATATTAGATGCGGATGTCGTATTTCTGATTAAGATAGAGAAACATGTAAACAAGATTTGCATGCATTCTGCATTGTTGGTGTTTTTTTGTTGTTTTATGATTTCGTGATTCACTTGATAAATGATTGTTAAATGTTATCCTCTAAATAAGCCGCATGTCGTGAATTGCAGTCTTATACGTCTCTGTAAAGAGACCTTGCTTCACTGAAACTATGTACTTTACATTAACTTCCATCATTCAGTTTAACTTGAGTTGCAAATTCTGATCACAACCTGGCCAATAAAATCGCCACTGTTTTATAGAGAAACATATCCGACGCACTCCTCCATTCCGTGAGAACACCGCCTTCGAATCCAATAGTGTTAAACCACTCTCAGAAACAAGGTACAAGAATGTAAAGGCACAAATTTTCGAGGGGTTTAAGCCAGACAGGAGTAACTACGTTTTTTGACATTTCGAGATAAACGAAGAAAACGAAAACTTTGTTACAGTATTTTTTGGAAAAAAATATTTTTCAGCATTTTTCATTTAAACAATGAAAATTATTTCTAGCTAAATGCTGAGCAATAAGACTCCTTTTCAAAATGCATTAAAGTATGTATTGTATTGTTTACACATAACGTGACAATTTGGGGAATTTTGTCAAAGTTTGACAAGATGCACCCTTCTGGCAAGAGAAAAATGAAATGATGAAAAACATCATAAATTCAGTGTAATTTGCAAGATAACCACCCAAAAAAATCTGAAGAAACATTGAATCATACTGCACAATCTAGCACAAAAATATTAATAATTATAGGCCAAGATCATAATTTGTTTGAAGATACAACATTCTGGTGTAAAATCATAAAACGCACCCTTACAAAATGGTATAAACAACTAATAACCTTAGAATAACATAAATGATATTACGCTCTCCAATTTCTACGCAAGTAAGTAAGTGGTTTAAGCTGTTTGAAGAGTAAAGTAAGTAAATAAGCATTTTTTCACGCTAATTTTAATTGCCTAAAAATAATTCATGTGTGCCATAGAGACGTATCTAAGAAATGCATGGTTTCACGTAATGCCAGATGGATGTATCTTCTTCAAGATGCACCCTTCTGCCAATGAAACCAAAGATGTTAGTCTAACATCTTTGATAAAACAATGCTATTTTTTCATCCTTTTGGCATAAGGGTGTCCCATAATGAAGGTTGTATCTTCAAACCAACTCTCTTAAATGAAGCCTTATAGCTACGGCCTTCTGGCAGTACCTTCTTTGACGTCAGTTGATTCAATTTCTGTAAAAATGTTCATTTTTCAAAAAATCGTAGATACGACCTTCTGGCTTAAACCCCTAGAAATGTTACTGGTTTTTACTTACCTCCTGTACTGTACCTTACCAGTTCATTCTGCTCGGCGGATTAACCATCCAACTCTGGCCACTATGCAACCAGAAATGGTTGGTTCCAAAAGGAATAGAGGCGTCGGAATGAGAAGATTGAACATCCTGTACAACAATTACACGCAATCATTCAGATCTGAAACTCAGCGTTTTCTCGAATAGGAGCGTTCTACAGGGTGGTTCCACGACAACTCGTCGAACGACATTTCGTCTACGACACTTCGTCTACAGACATTTCGTCGAACGACATTTCGTCTACAAAGTTATTTGATATTGTCAGTTTAAAATGGAAGCCGGATTGATGAAAAAAGCAGTTTCCCTAAATGGAAGTGGGATTGATGAAAACATTCCTGTGTTGAAATAGAAGCTGGGATTGATCGAAATAATTTTTACAGTAAATAGAAGCTGGATACCAAGCTGGATGCATGGATGAAACTCAGTTTCCGTTCAATAAAAGATGGATTGATGAAAATAATCTTTTCAGTAATTAGAAGCTGGATTCCTGAGTATATATCGCACTTTTCAGCGAAACTACAAGAGAGCGGCCTCTGTTGATTAGCCGTTATGAATACAGAAACACTTGTAGACGAAATGTCGTTCGACGAAATGTCCGTAGACGAAGTGTCGTAGACGAAATGTCGTTCGACGAATTGTCGTGACACCCTACAGGTTGGCCCAATATAAAATGTTCCACCGGATAAAATGCAATTTCTCCGCAACCAATTGAGATTTTTATACCAAAATCTCAGCATTTACAGAGGAATGATTTTGCAACACTCCACGAAAATGTCACTAAACAATTTGCATAGCATCAAAAGTTACAGCTGTTTAACTTTTTAATTCCATTTTTACAAATTTCAGAAGAAAAATGGACAGTCACTTGCATTTTTCAATGTCAAATAAAATCATCTTTCATTGCGAAATCAGAAATCTGTTGAGCAGATTATCTCAAGGCATGTTCGAAGTGTCCACCCCAAGCTTTCACACAAGCTCGAAGTCTTTTTGTGAAGCTCAGTATGGCCACAGTATAAATAATTATACAGTATGTCGACTTCGGCCGCTGCCTGTTGACTAGGTTTTCAGATGACGCCATTTTGAAAGTGAGCTGTTTGACAGTGGGCGGAGCTAACTAGGTGTTTGACAGTGGGCGGAGCTAACTCACTTTCAAATCACCGCTGCCTGTTGACTATAGGTTAATTATATGGTGACGCCATTTTGAAAGTGAGCTGTTTGACAGTGGGCGGAGCTAACTCACTTTCTAATCAGTCACACATTCTGACTGCAGCAGAGGCCGAGAGTCGACGTACTGTATAATTATTTATACTGTGGTATGGCCTTGTTGATTGAGTCCTGCGGCAGCTGGTTCCATATTAGCTGCAAGACTTTTTCAGCTCGTCAATGTTCTTCGGTTTTGGATGAAATGTCTTGTAGCGTTCAAGCATAGCTCCCCAGACGTGATAATCAAGAGGGTTAAGGTCTGGAGAGTTTGGTGGCCAATGAATTTACTGCAGTTGGTGGCAATAAAGCCTTGAGCCAACCATGCCGTGTGAGCAGGCGCACCGTCCTGCTGGAAAATGATACCAGACGGTAGAACAGACTTGCAGTCTTCAATGAGTCTGGGTAACAGAGTTTCAACGTAAAGTTGAGTGTTTACTCTGTAATGAGGTCATAATGACATCATCATTATTTGGGTGCTACAAAACAATTTCTGTGTGAAAAAATCTTAAAGAAATAACTATTTTTGGATGGTTCATCTTCAGAAATTTGAAAAAAGTGGAATTGAATATTTAAACAGCTGTAACTTTTGAAACTATGCAAATTGTTTAGTGAAATTTTCGTGGATTGTTGAAAATTTATTCCTCTGTAAATGGTGAAATTTTGGTATAAAAATCTCAATTGGTTCCGGAGAAATTGCATTTTATCCGGTGGGACATTTTATATTAGGCCACCCTGACAGTAGATGCACAAACTTATAATGGCAGTTTGTAGCTGTTTGATGCGAGGGAAAATATTGGCATGCGTTAGTGGCATTCCCATATCATGCATAGTTTATACCAACGACCTCTTATATATAACTAGACAGAGCTTTCTATGTTGAGCTGCCCAGTGACGTTGAAGCAACTGGAAAGAGCAGGAAACAAGAGTGCATCTGAGAAGGTGCGGTCTGCGGACAATGTAAACAAATGGACGTCGTGGCCCACAAACTCGTCGATTCGTCCTATCAAATGAAATAAATTGCTATTAATAGCAGGGTTTAATTTAAAATAAATTGATGATACGGAATACACTTACAATTAGGCGTGCTCGCGTATAAAAAAATAAGACATTTAAGCCGAATATGGGGTTCTTAATAGCCACACTATAGCCCACGGGATCAGCGGAGTACAGACTCGATGCGAAATCAACCGTCTTTAACTTGCCCTAAGATTTCATGCCTACGTTTAAATAATCCTCTCTCTTGTATGCTCGCAGATGGACATTTCTATAGCGCCTTCACCGTTATTTGTGAAAGGGGTATAGTTCTAGACATTATCTGGTGCATTGCCTTTCGCTTTGATTATTAAAGGTAATGATGACAGCTATAGTGTGGCTATTAAATGGCAATACAATTTGGCTGGTGACAACAGATGTAGCCTACATCGAAATATCTGCCCAACTGTCAGATACTTATTGGGATAAAGTCTGGCTTTAGGTCGAAGAGCCGAACTTGAGCTAGCATTGAGAGTGCTATGAAATTATGAAGTGCTAGCGACATATTTTTTTTGGCCTTTGCACATTAAGGCGGGTTGTCAGTCCTCTCCCTCACCATTCAAGCAGTAGGTAAACCTAAAATATCTGGAAACGAGTTCTTAAACAGCAATCATGTGAAAATCTCATTTATTAACACAAGAAAAACTGCAGAACACTCATGGAAACAAAGCTGTTACAACAATTGCTTTAAGTTTGAGAAAAATAGCCAAACTATATAGTGACACTACACATGTCCTTTAAGACTGATTTACTTTTAAGATTTACCAACTCTCATTACTGTAATATTTGTGTTCTTAAGAGTTAACATGTACCGTAATGAATTAACAATTTCACAAATTTACAAATAATTACCGCTGTACATTAGAGTTGAGTCCTTTGGTAGGAACAATATGTTACAGTGATATAAATAAATGAATAACCAAACAAGCATATGCCACTACTGTAATTTTTTTAACTTTACAGTTAACATGTCATGAATTAACAATTCAACAAATTTACAACTAATTACTGCTGTACATTAGAGTTAAGTCATTTGGTAGGAACAGTGTGATACATTTTAAATACACGAATAACCAAACATGCATATGAAATTACTGAAATTTTTTTCACCTTTAAAGTCAACATGTAATAAATTAACAATTCCACAAATTTACAACTAATTACTGCTGTACATTAGAGTTAAGTCATTTGGTAGGAACAGTGTGATACATTTTAAATACACGAATAACCAAACAAGCATAGGAAATTACTGAAATTTTTTTCACCTTTAAAGTCAAAGTCTAATAAATTAACAATTCCACAAATTTACAACTAATTACTGCTGTACATTAGAGTTAAGTCATTTGGCAGGAACAGTGTGATACATTTTAAATACATGAATATGATACATTATACAAACATTATTGTCTTTTGCAAATGTCAGTTTTTTCTACCCACAATAAGTAGCAACAAATTTGAATAACAAACTGAACTTGGGATAGAATGCTTAACAATCACATTGAGATAAATTATCACACCATGCAGTAACAAATTACTGACCCTTAAAAATTACAGTTTTACCCAATACTGACCGACAGCTCTGACCCTGCACTAAACGTGTAACAGTCTTGCACTGGTGAAAAAGTCTTATCAAGGTATATTCATTGGCAATATTTCTCATTAGCGTAACTCGATGATTTGATAATGGCTCATTACCCAGATCATGATCCGAAAGTCCGTCAAAGACAGTACTACCAACCAGAAACGCTAGAACATTACTCACAATTGTAGCATTTACGCCAAGTCCTCTCAGTGGCTTTTGGTTAGGACCAGTGTTCTGGCGTACATGCGATTCAGTTATCTTGCATACTGCTACTACATCGGAAGCTGGGAAAATTAAACCACCCCGGTCCTTGCGTATTAATAAGTCAACATTAGGATAAGAGCTGCTTTCATCAGTTTTTATCAAAGCCAATCTACACTCTATGCAACTTATTTTTTTCAAAAGGATTTTGGCAACAAAACCAGCAACATAAGCCACAACATTTTCTACAAATCTAGACAGTGACAAATGGCCAGGTAGCTCTTGCAAGCCAGCAGATTGCATCAAATTAGCATGATCTAAGATGTCATTATTTGCATATCGTCTGTGGTTTATTACTGTTTCAATGTCAATATTTGCAGCTAACTCGTGCTTCTTCATTCGAGATGCAATGGCCATCAAGTTAGAACTATCTTGCGGAATGCAATTGCCACTTGCAACATCTTTTAGCTGATGGTGTGTTAGGAGACGTTTCCATGTATTCCTAAGATGAAGGGCTGAAGGGTTGTTGTTCGAACCTCCTCGACTGCGAACAACCGCAAAGAAAAGTTCTAGATGATCTTGGCTAAGCTTGTAAGTAAGCAAATATCTTAGTGGATGCAACCCAGACTTAATGATAGAATCAAATAAATGCATGATGCTTACAGATGAGACTATAAAGCCAATAGCACCTGTTTTGCGAACACTATTGCACAAGGGCTGTCCATCAGCTAACTTCAAGCACTGGATGGCTTCCAGCAAAAATGGTCGCCAGTATGTTTCGTTATGCTTAAAAAGCGTTTGGTTTTCACTTGTTTATCCAACAAACCTTCTTCGTTCCTATTTGCCATTTTTTGTCCTATAAAAGTGTCAACGTCGCTAAATGCACGATTCACCGTAAACTAGGTTCGAAACCGCCGCTTCTCGGGCAAGCATTCGTCAATCTTCTCCGAAGATGGCCGCCAGCGTAAACAGCCCGAGGCTTCAACAAAAATCACGTGATCTCACTGGCCTGGTTTATACGAACATTATAATATGTCGAGCTAAATTAGAGAGCTGTAGAGCATTAGGCTATAAACAATTATACTTGAGGACATAACGGTTATCAATAATATTGGTTCCGCGACAACTCGTCTACAGAGACTTCGTCTATCGACATTTCGTTTAGGGCCTAGGCCTACAAGTATATCTGTATGATAGACTATCCATTACGGCTAATCAACAGAGGCCGCTTTCTTTTAGTTTCGGTAAAACGTGCTGTATATATGCCTATTCTCAGGAATCCAGTATCTTATAATTAGGCCTAAGCTTACTGAAAAGATTATTATCATCAACCCAGCTTCTATTGAATGGAAACTTAGTTTCATCCATGCATCCAACTTGGTTTCCCGCTTCTATTTAAGGGGAAATGATTTCGATCTATCCAGCTTCTACTTCAACACAGGAATGTTTTCATTAATCCCACTTCCATTCACATAAAAAGTTGTTTTCATCAATCCAGCTTCCATTTTTAAATGACGATATCAAGTAGGCCTAACTTTGTAGACGAAATGTCGGTAGAGGAAATGTCTGTAGACGAAGTGTCGTAGACGAAAAGTCTGTATACCCGAATTGTCGTGACACCAGTAATAATGATTTTTTATAGACCTAATCGGATTGACACTAGGGGGACCAATGGACTTAGCAAATGACCACGAACAAAGGAATTGTTGCCCATCACCGCGGGATTTACCGCGGTTATCGCCGTTTTACCACAGTATAAATAATTATTTATACTGTGGTTTTACCGCATGGATATTCCCTATGTCACTCTCTAAATCAAATCTTCGCTGAAAACTAATGTTTCCTTGGACTCATTTTCACAGTAAGCCGTTTACCGCATTTCTAATTCCCTTCTTTGATTTCGACCGGACCCAAACTGTAATTTGCCTCGTAGGCCTATAACGATTTTCTTTAGTAACAACTGGGACTACAACTAATGCCTCGATCACTAAGGGGTGGTGCTATAAAAGTTCTAATTTAACAGTTCTTATAATTATTATGGCGCATAAATTGCTGACGTCATTTTGTCCTCGTAATAATTATTATGATGGCATGGTTAGTCAACGACCTCTGAGAAGCTCGGAGAATTCGTTTTAATGCATGTTCTTATGTAATCAATAATCATTCTAATTAGGCCTATAACTTTTCATAGTTATAGTGTGCGATTTATTAAAACTAAAGGTAAGCTTACGGAAAAGCGGTGAGGTTTTTATCTAATTATTATTAGCCTACCGGATGATAATTTCCTATTTTATCCGTGACTACCTTCACTGGCTCCCCATCCGCCAGCGCATCCAATTCAAGGTCTGTTCCCTCATGCGAAGCTGTCTTGCTGGGTCTGCTCCTCACTATCTTAGGGCCTTTTGTACCCCAGTATCTTCTTTGCACAGTCGTTCCTCCCTTCGGTCCTCGGCTCGTGGTTACTTGGTTGTCCCGCGTGTGCGTACTTCTACGGCCCAATCTAGGAGTTTCGCTATTGTTGGTCCCAATAGCTGGAACCAGTTACCTCAGGACTGACCTTTTTTCTATTTCTTTTGACCAGTTCCGTAAGCGCCTGAAAACCTCCCTTTACCAGTGAAGAGACTGGCTCGGGTCGGTGAGCGCCTCTGTTTTGAGTGGCGCTTTATAAATGCTTGATTACGATTACGATTACGATAGCCATCTGCTAGATCTGATCTGGTCTGCCTCGTCGATTCAATTTGCCGACTAAATGCTAAAGAACCGCTAAAGATCATTGCGCCTCTAATTGATGTGCACTGCGAGAGGCGTTGTATAAATTGATAGATACAATACAATACAATATAAGGTAAAATGGTTATCCCGTAGACCCCCGTAGTTTAGGTTGCTAAATTATTTGAATGTCGGTAAAGTCGTATTTTACGTTGCTAAATTATTCTAATATCTTATCACAGTCCGACTTGATTACTGTTGCTCACTCTATGTTGGCCTCCCAGCTAATCGGTTTGGGTGCCTGAATCGGGTCCTGCGCTCTGCTGCACGCCTTTGCGGACGTATCCCTAAATTTGGCCACGTCTCAGGTTATATGCTGGATGTGCTTCATTGGCTCCCCTACTTCAGCGGATCTCGTATCGGATCATCGCTTTGGTCTGGCGGTCCTTGCTGGGCCTAGCCCCTGCCTATCTACGTGACCTCTGCTTCCCTACCTTGGGTGCTCCGGGTCGGTTTACTATCATTTGGTCGAAAGTCATTTGGTCGAAATCATTTTGTCGAAATCATTTGGTCGACGATGAAAAAATCGAACGATCAAAACGTCGAATGATCGTTTGGTCGACAATCAAAAATTCGAACGATCAAAAGATCGACAATCAAAAGGTCGAAAATCAAAAGATCGACATTCAAAATGAAGCATGTTTAAGAGAAATCCGACGATTTTACTACAAGTGCGCACACTCAAACATACATACACACAGTCCGACACACACTCACATACACACTTGAACCCCGATCAGTCTGTGAGAGAGGCAGGTTGTGAACTACAGAAAGTGATATGAAAACAAAATTAATTAGCCAATAAATCAAGGAGAGTGTATAGGCCTAACGGACTGTAAGACGAGAGGTGCGAAATATTTCAATGCATCAGAACGATGAAAAGGTCGAAGACCGAAACTGAACAGGTCAAAAGGAATGTGTGAGGAAGGTGCGAAATTGTCGATCTGTTGATCGTTCGACTTTTGATTGTCGACCAAACGATCATTCGACTTTTTGATCGTTCGATGTTTTCATCGTCGACCAAATGATTTCGACCAAATGATTTCGACCAAATGACTTTCGACCAAATGATAGGATACCCTCCGGGTCGTCGCTCTCTCCGCTCTACTGAGCGGGGCGTGCTCATGGTCCCTTTTGCCCGCACAGCTACTAAGCAGAATCGGGCCTTCTCAGTGGTTGGCCCCTCCCTCTGGAACGGTCTCCCTTTGACGCTACGCTTGCGTCCCAGAATCCACTCTGAATCTTTCTATACTTGCCTAAAAACTGTTCTTTTCAGCCGTGCTGTGATCTGGAGCGCTCCTGAGTAGTAACCTTGAAGGGGCGCTATATAAAATTTCGTAATGAATGAATGAATGAATGAATCTTCAATGCCGTACTTGACGTTGGTAAGTAAGCAGTCTACCTATGTCGGTAAACCCGTAGTTTAGGTTGGTAAATTATTTTACATCGTCATATTAAAATGGAAGCTGGATTGATGAAAGAAATGGTTTCCCTAAATGAAAGTGGGATTGATGAAACCATTTATGTATTTAAATAGAAGTTGGATTGGTGGAAATAATTTTTATCGGAAATAGAAGCTGGATTGATTAAACTAAGTTTCTGATGCAATAGAAGCTGGATTGAAGAAAATAATTGTTTCCGTAAGTAGAAGCTGGACCCATGAGAATAGTTCTTTGCCTAAATAAAAGTTCTATTGATGAAAAAGATTTTTTGATTAAATAGAAGTTGGCTCATCTTTTTCATTAATTGGAAGCTGGATTGATTAAAAAAAATTCTTCATGAAATGGAAGTGGGATTGATGATAGTTATCATTCACATAAGTAGACTGCTTACTTACCAACGTGAAGTGCAGCATTGAAGATATTCAAATAATTTACCAACCTAAACTACGGGATAACCCCTATGTCCATTGTAACTATCATCAATCCCGCTTTCATTTCATCGTGAAATATTTTTCATCAATCCAGCTTCCATTTCGTGAAAAAATTATCCAACTTCTATTTAACCCATTGACCGTAGGGAGTGGACCCACAGCTCAAGCTGCTGTAGGCCTACATCGGGTTCTTTTCTTCTAATAAGTTTTATGTCTAAGAAGTGTTTTTGCACGTAATTATTGTGTAAGCCTATACGGCTATGCCATGCAGGACAGGACTTCTGGCATCATACATTTTGTTCAATTGACATGCCTATAGCGCATTTTGGCACAGTAAGCTTAAACATTTAATTTATGCTGAATGTTACGATTTCTTAAAGTTCAACCAACTGATTAATATTTTATACTTTGACTATCAACCTTTGGCTTAAACCTTTGGAAGTGCCTAATTAACTGAAATAATTCAGATGTATTGACCTCTTGCAAACCTGTAATAATCTTTCTTAAATTGTCTAGTCATTATTAGAAGTTAAATCCTGGAAATTGGCTATCGACTTAATTTTTTATCATTTTAATAAAAAACATAATTAAGTTATGGCTGATTTACAGCCTAATATTTGTACAAACGGAATAAGAAATTGGATCGTTATTGAAATAGATCTTCAGTGCAGCAATGCAGGATGGAGTGTTACAACGGGATTGAAGAAATGCGGTCGTTGTAATAAGTTTAAAAGCGAAGTAAAAGTGAACCATGTAGTTATTAGCAGTCAGTTAAGCAGACTTATGCACAAACTCATGGAGATACAGGCTATTAACTTCAACAATCTAAAACAGCACTCATGAATTATAAGCTGTTGCACTGCACTTAGCTGTAGACTAGAATAGCGCTCTAGAAATTTTGAGCTTTCGATTCCGATTAACAAAGATGTACATTGGAAAGATTATGATAGGCATGCAGTAAAATGGTATACTCAAGAAGCTTTAAATCGTTTTTGACAAATCAGTTAGAGTCCTTACAGGAAGCTGATGACTCGAATGATAATTATGGACAGGTTGTGGAAGAAGTTTGCCTAGATTTTTTCCAGTAAGCTGGCAAAGTATCTCATATATATGCTACATAGTCTAGCAAAAATTAATTTTTTACAACCATGGAGTGTTATTAACAAACATGCATCGGCAGTATAATAGGAGACAAACAATCAAGAGCAGAGTGCTGCATGGAATTCCCAAGGATTAGTTCTGCTGAATAGGTGATTACACATTCACGTTTTTACGCTAGTTGTATTATTTCTTGACTGCTGAGCCATTCATATTATGTTATCTCCCAGACAGCCACGTCCGGCAGGACCCACATCTAGCCGACATTGATTACCCACAGCGTACCCCCAACGACGGCCCAGAGGGATTGCATCTGGGCGACGCACGTCCATACTTTACAGGCCAACGCTTGTGGGCTCACACGCGCACGGCTTGACGGCCCGCAGTAGGGCCGGCATAATTTGCTTCGCCTCATTAAGCCCTACGCGGTGCACAGGGTGCGCTTCTAGGGGTTTTCTGCAGGACCCACTGGGAATCAGTGCGGGCTAGCACTCATTGCACCCAGCATCGGCGATTACAGCGCCGCTAGTGGGAAATGATCGCCAGATGTGGGCGCTATGAGGGTACCGTCTTTAACCTAGCGCCTGTGCCTGCAATCAGCCCTCATAATGCCCCTAGTGGCAAATGATCGCTAACTGTGGGCGCTATGAAGGTACCGGCTCTAACCGTCCATTGTGCATACAGTCCGCCCTCAGAATACCCCATATTGCAAATTTGATGGGCAGATGTAGGCCCTATGAATGTGGTTGTAGGGTTGGCAGATGAATTTTGCATATTTGCAGTTTCCAATCTCAAAAGAACATAATCCAATAAAGATTATGCACTTTGAGATTGGATTAAATATTGCCAATGCATGAAATAGAAAAAAACCATGTTTCTATGATTTTTTAATGAAGTTCACACCATTCACTGTATAACAAATAAAAACAATGTTTGTGACATATTATTTACACAAGTACATGTAGACAATTAATATTAAAAATAATGAAATCCACTCAAAATGGCAACAGATGTAAATATAATGTTCAACATTAAGACAAAGGTTGCAACAAGGTTAATAAAACAAAAAACTATGACCGTTAAGCCAAGTTGTTTTATCGAAGTAATATTTACCCAAATTTAAAAATATGATTAGAAATATGTGTATTACTGAGTTTTCCATGACCTAGCTATATGCAAATTCCATGACTTTTCAGGACTATTCATGGAGAACACCTGTTTTTCAAGATTTTCCAGGCCTTAAATTTTTCAAAGTTTCAAAGTCTAATTCCACGACTTTTCAGGTTTCCAGTACCTATGGCAACCCTGCTAAATATGATAACACATAATTAACCAACACTAAGAAGTGATTTTTTATATATAGAGCCCACAAAAAACTTTCTATTCACAATTAAAACATTTTTTAACAATCAATGTATTAGACAAGAGATGACATCCTAACAATAAATGTTTTGTGCATCAGGCTTAACTGCAAACAGCACTCAAAATGGCAACAGAAGTAACATAATGTTCAACATAAAGAAAAAGGTTGATACAAGGTTAATAAAACACAAATCTATGACCGTTAAGCTTTATTTTAGACGAAAAAGACCTACGTCCCAATTGCTTTATCGAAGCAATATTTACCCAAATTTAAAAGTAAATTGATAAATATGATTAATTATAAACGTCTATTACTGACTTTTCCATTTTCCACCACTTAGCTATTTGCAAATTTCACGACTTTTCAGGACTATTCGTGGAAAACACGTTTTTCATGACTTTTCATGGAAAACACCTGTTTTTCAAGGTTAAGGTTTTCCAGGACACATGGCAACCCTGCTAAATATTATAACACATAATTAACCAACACTAAGAAATAATGCTTGCATTCCTATTCACAGTAGACAGTTTGAACAAAATAAAGCATGAATATATTAGGCAAGAGATGACATCCTAACTATAAATGTTTTGTGCATCAGACTAACAGCTAGGGTATTATGAGATCATGGGCATGGAGGGAACAATGGGAGGGTTTGGTTGAGGGTTGGATGATGATGCCACTCTGGGTGGAATGACAAGGACTCAACTCTCTGCTGCTCTTCGTTGTTCCTCGGAAGTAGGCCTTGTTGCTCGAAGATACGACCTTGTTGTTCGATGACAGGGCCTTGTTGGTCGTTTTCAAAGTCACTACCATGCTCATTGGATGTGTGCACACCATCGCCAACCAATGATCGTCGTAACACCGACCTTTCAAAACGCCTCTTCCTTCCACCGTCTCTATCTCGAGCCTGTCGCAGCCACGATTTGATCTTTTCTTCTACTGCCTTGTTGTTGGCAGAGGAAGTTGGCTCATTCAAACGAACAGCATCTGCAGCAGTAATGACAAAAGCACGCAAGTTAAATAGAATTTAGCCTTCTCTTGGGTCACACCAAAAGCACAATTAACATCCCACAGAAAAATTGCTACTAGACATATTATACTGGTTTAACCACAACAACACTTTCGTGAGGTGCTGAAAGGTTGCTATAGTAAACATATAAATACCTACATATGCATATGATAGAATTAAGTCACTGTTATTTGCACAATGTAAGTGCTTATTTATATAGAGCCTCTCCAAGAAACCTCATCAGAGGTGCTCTCAACCTGATTATACAACAGAATGGCCTTTAACCACTTGCAAAATAGAGGTATGGAAAGTAGTAGTTCATATCGCAGACTGCATGGGAGCCTGTTCAAAAACGAGGCCAACTACTGAAAAGCTGTCATTGTACTTAGACTGCAAGAGAGTGCTTATGGAACAGACATTTGGTATCCATGTACCACAGAGGGCATGTAAATAGCCAACTTCAAGGTTGACAGTTCAGTATGCAAACCAATGAATGTTCAAGCCTTTATTCAGGCGGTCACTGTGTAACAACCTTGAGCTTGAGCAAGTCCTTTACGCGCAATTGCTCACTGTTATCAACCTTCCGTCATTTGGTCGTGTGCGCAATTGTGAACTTTGGAAGGAGGGCAAATATTAAATACGTTTGCACTGTGAACTCATTTAATACCATCCATATAAACCATTAACATAAAAAGTTACATAAATTCATGTAAGGTGACTAAATTGCTATTATTTCCATACTTTCAGTTAAACAGACTAAGTTTAATCCATGTCAAAACTAGCACATAGAGATGTTCATTTCCATAACATAACTGCATTCACAATTAAAACAGCCTTAGTTATTCAGTAATTATTAATTTCTATAGTGCATGTGTCTAATGCACAAAGTAACAACTGATAGCACACAAACAAAAATAATAAAGCTGTATTCAGAGCTGTCCACTGAGACAGAGACTGCCTATTATATTAGATAAACAATTTGAAAAGTTAACTTTGAGGCGAATAACAAAATGAATGAGAAGAACAAACACCAGTAGATGACCTAGTTGAAAAGCGATGAAACCGAGGTAAAAGGACTGATTTTCAATACTGTTGAGTGGCTAGAGTGCAATTTGCTACACCCTGAATCCCAAGTTGAGAGATTCTCTGTTAAGCAAGAAGCCAAGGCAACAAGTTTACACTCACCATAGCATACTTGACTAGATATATACCTGATGTCGCCAAAACTCTTGCCTGCAGCAAACAACAGATAAAAGTACATGCTTGTACATGTGCACATGTCTGTGTGTATTTATAAATGAAATACCTCTTTAAAAAGCCATTGTGTAAGCAAGGATCAGTGATCAATATAAAAGTTCAATTAGAGCTAGTTCATCTTAAGAAAGCAATGCTCATAACTGGCAGGCTCTTGCAGACAAACAGAGCCCAAACTACAGTACCATCCAGAATAGACAGTTAACACCACATCCAGCATTTCCTGTCCAAGTTGCATCGAGGATGAGGCAAGGCAACACCAAAATGAAGCTCAACTACTGGCACTCCTTTGTCGATGGTACTAGTCACAGCATCCATACATCCCTCTGGTCATGAGGTCTGCCAAGGACAGGCATTCATATGTATCCACCCAAGTCAGCTAGTCTCATTTGCACTTGAGATTTCCTGTTGCAGGTGGCTCATTACAAGTTTAGTGCTTGACACTGTCAAGTTGGAAACAATCGCGTCTGTCATAGGTCAACCATTTAAAAATGGAAGTAAGAGTTCAGCAGAATGCACCTAAATACTGCACAAAAGCACCCCAAAAATTCTAAGAAAAAAGGGCATCGGAAACAAACTTGCAAATGAAGTTCTGAATGCACTACATGTACAAATACACAAGAATTGTCAGACAAATTCTGTCCATGTTTAGTTCATATATCCACAAAATATAAAGCATAAACATCCATCAAAGTCCCTTTGATCTTACGTTACTGATATTAATTTGAACAAGTAACAACTTACTACACGTTTCCTAAGGCTGGCATCATACATGAGTCGGGTCCCGATATCTTGAATAGCCTTCATGCTGTCAACTGGCAGGTCAAAGCCTTCTGGTAAGGTTGGAACTTCGCGAGCCACCTGTCCACTAAATACGTTTGATATGTGGATCTTTCTAGTGACCAAGTCCACCTTTTCATTAACTTTGTTCACTGTACTCATAACAGTCTTCAATTGGTCCGACAATGAACCAACTGCAAGACAGAACACAAACAGTTGGTCATCTGAATAGCCACAACCTTATGAGAACGGTCAGTCACTGAGCCAAATCAATAAATAAAAACAGTATTATCTTTGTTATCCTGAGAGGCGCTATATAAATTGAAAAATACAATACAATATGCACACTCACCATTCTCCTTAAAAACTGACATCACACTAGCAAAATTGGTAGTGCTCAATCAAAACAACAATGAGGTTTTTGAGACTGCTCAGCAATCCAGGTTTCCATGGGCAACCAAAGGACTAACCGAACTCAAAGAAGCACTCATCTTCCTAACTCTCAGTCCTTTTGACATGTTCTCAATAGTCGCAATATTAAAATCTCATTAAATGTAAATATCCCATACTGTAACGCACACTCGCCTACATATATACACGCCGATGTACATACACATACCATTTGTGTGTAATACAGTTCTGAAGTCACAGGCCAACTGGAAGGTTAAAAGCACATTTGTAAATGGGAATATTAGAGTTCAAGCTTTTCAAACGATTACAGTGTAAGAACCTTAAGCAAGTAATTCATGCACAACAGCTTGTCACCATGTACGACTATTCCTGGTCACCTGGCAGTCATGCAACATAATTATACAATGGGTAAATTTACTTCACTACATACCGTCTGCAGATACTCTCGTAATTTCCGTCAATATGTGACGTAGGGTCGCATGGATGTCAGAAGCCGGTTCCACATTTTCACGAAATGTGCTTCTGAGTGGCAGTCGTGACCGGGAATCGTGGTGCACCCCTCTCGGTGTTTCTGATGACAATCTTCCTGTTGGCGTTTCATACAATGGAGCAGACTGTAAAGCTGAAGCATCTACGAAATTATCAAAAGCCGTCATGGTACCACCCATAGCGACTGCCATCGCACTGTTCTCTGGAACACCTGATGAAGCAGCAGCAATGTCCAAAGGAACAGCGAAGCCAGGAAGTGGTGGATGTACGTTATCCAACACAGAGATACCACTTAGTAATTCTATGGGGGCAGCGGGCACTAACTCCAGAAATGTGGAATTAGTAGAGGCTTGAGATGAACCGACATGTCTTCCGTTTTTGGAATTAACTAGTTTCTGTTGAGGAACTGGGCTGTACGGATGAGGCCTAAGTTTACGCCTTTTCGTCGGCAACTCCTCGTCACTGGTAACATCCGTTGTTCCCAGATCTGAGACATATGCCGCTTTGCTAGCTTTGCTGCTAGCAATGGCATAGGTAGCTGAAACATGAGAAAAAACAATAGGAAACAAACACTTAGTAAGATCAGAACCTGCAACGATTTTACTAACACTTCACATATACATGACAGTTGAAGAAGTAGCAAAGCTGGTGCAATTTAAAGTAATCTAACACTGCAGTGCACTGTAAGTGCACAAATACCTCTTACACCACTCATAATTATGCCATATGGTATTGTTAAACAGCAGCCTGTAAAGATTTTAAAATTGTACAATTTTGCCTGTCTAAATAAATAACCTGCTTTCTATGACTTTGCTGTCTTTGTGGGATGTAAAAAATCTTGCGATTTGCATTATGACAACCTAACATGTAATGTAATGTAACAAGACATTTATATAGCGCCACTTAAGAGTCTCACAGAAGCGCTCAACATTAGTGGCACGCACAGATGGCGGAAGAGTATTCCAGATCCGTGGCGCCGCAATCGAGAAGTCCCGACGAGCACGTGTGGTGGTTCGAAACGAAGGTACAATCAAGTCATTTCGCGAGGCAGACTGGAGAGCCCGCCGACCAGTTTGAGTGCCAACTGGAAGGCACAGTTCAGCAATGTAGTCCGGAGCAGTGCCAGTCGTAGCCTTCCAAACCAGCGTAGCGATCTTGAAATTAACACGATCAGCAACTGGAAGCCAGTGTAGCTCACGCCGCATGTAGTCGGATATGTGTGAATATTTCGGCAGGTCAGCCAGAAGTCTGGCTGCTGCATTCTGAACAAGCTGAAGTTGACGAATGCGGAACTCAGGGAGGCCCAGGAGGACTCCATTACAGTAGTCAAGACGTGTGAGAACAAAGGAGAGTATTAGTACAGCCGCAGCGTTCAGCGAGAGCGTCCTCCGTATAACTCGGATCTGTCTGAGCTCGTAGTAACTTGTCCTTGAGATATGTGTCACATGATCAGCCATCGTAAGACCACCCCAAGATCCCTCACCACATCACAGGTCTGTCCACCAAGGGATGCTGATGCATGTTTCATTCATACACATAATTAATGCTGCAGTAGAAAAGCAGTGTACAAGATGATCAAAACACAGACAGTACACATACCCACAACTAGAACACTTTAATGTTATGCTATATTAATAGCAATTTTGCAAGTCAAGGCAGCATGTTTGAGATAAAAAAGATATTGAAGAGTTTATAAACTGTACTTGCATGATCAAACTAGTTAATTAAACAAGGTCAACGACTCAACGTACCACATTTTGCCATTATTCTTTTCACTTTGAATTCTTTCCATTTGCTCTCAGGCTTCATCTGATTTTCAGCTGCCTGCTGGAAAGATTTGCCTCGAAAAGGAGGCCACAGACATTTCGTACCTTTGTCTGCCAGCCAGTTGTCGGGTACTGCCTCCACGGATTGGTCCGGAAATTCGACGACAAAGAACATATTTCTATATGACAAAACAAGGTCCATATTTTGCTTTGCAGTGAACGGCATCGTGGTTCTGCAGCACCAGCAATAAATCAAGACGAGATTCTGTCACTGTTAAATTTTCTACACTGTTCGAATTGCACTGTTTATCCATCACTGCTCAGGTCCAACTTTACGTTGCTGGACTTGGATGCCAAGGCACTACATGGTCTATAACTGAGCTGCCTTGCAGATTCGAGTTGTCAACTTAAAATATATCCTCCAAGAGCAAATTAACCATAGCTTCCACTAGTCAGCTCTTCTGCATACCAGTATAGTTCTTTGTCATTTTACTACTTTATTTTTGTAGCTTAACAACCCAACCCTTCTTATGTTTCCATTTAGCAAAGAACTTAATTTGCTTTTCTTGCCACTCATGGTTTTGATGCGAACTCAGTACTTAACACGATACCAATGACTGCTACTATAACAATCATCTTCACTACTATTACTACTACATGATAATATAATGCCAGCCACTAATAATAATAATACACTTCCTGATTCTACTAGTGCAGGAGGGGCAACACTGCATAACTGGAAGAACTATCAGCAGTCAAATCACATGGTAATAGCAGGCACTTCTGAACAACACTGGATAATTTTGTACAGTCTAGAGAATCTCCTAACCTAGACACCTTATATATTCCGAGACAATCAGAATTAAGTGGATACTCAAACAAGCTCATGGTAACGCCAAATTTCTTGTAAACAATAACAATGTCATCCTCATTCATCAAAATGTTATTGACAACAGCAATTGTGCCATCAACTAAAGCGACACAGCTGTCACGGTTGTTGGACGCTATGCATATATTTGAGACTAAAACTTGAGTGAACTGCTTAGCACCAACATATTCGACTGGTACAGGTCCTCGACAATGTTCGCGAAGCAGTTGTGGCTTCGATTCTGATGAAATACTGGTTTTAACCAGGTTACCTGTGCGCTCCTGTTCCAACAGGCGTCGAACAACCTGTTGCAAAGGGAGCTGAGGCTTACGAACAAGCCGTTTAATCGACTTCAGCTTGTTCTCAAAAGGAAAAGAACTGAAATTTTCCAAAGTGCCAAAACGTTGAGCATCAGCTGCAATGTGTAGCAATCCATGTATGTTATATACAAGGTCCTCTTTACCATAGAGTTCTGAAATACCTTGAACAAACAACCTAAGCAGATTATCAGCATAAGAAATATTAGTCTTATTGCACAAGGTGGACTTCGATAAGAGTGTGCAGCCAGCAAACAGCAGCAAAAAGTGCTTGTAAAAGCTTTCCTTCAGCGCTGAAGCAAGCACAACAGGTCCAAGGTACAGCAGCAATAATCTAAATTCTGTTGCCTTCCACCTATCAATTTCTGACAGAGATCTGGATCGACGGCTAAACTCCCGTGGTATGAACTGACTCAAATGCAGCAAATGGCCAGATATTTGAGTAACAACTCTGGGAGGAATTCGGACAGTCAAAGGTCCTCTTGTCCAGTTCAGCAACATCCGTCTCATAACTCCAAGGTATAAGAGATGCATCGGGTCGAGTGGGAAATGACTCACCATACCAATAGAGAGACGTTCAAGAGGAGAAGCTGCACCTTGTAAGTGATGATCCTCATCAGATTTGGCGATGAACTGCTCATCAGTTCGAAGAGCTGCATTCATGTTGGTAAACACAACCTTCCCATACCACTCACCCTTCTGATTGCATTTCTCACAGCTTGAATAGCCCGAGTGCGACTTTATACACTTAACAAAAGCTCGTGCAGGGGCATCACATACAATGCTATGAACCATAACACGAGCATGGTGCTGATGTGTTTTCATGCCCAAATCCATTAAGCCTTTGACCTCATCAACAAAGTCATTCAAGAAACTAACATTGGGTTTCGAATTACCACAAAATAACCCAACAACAAATGGGTCCTTTGATGGTGATTGAGTTACAAGACATAAAATCGGCCAAAACTGACAATTTGAAGACCTGAATAATGGCAACCCATCAATGTTAAACTGTAAATGGACCTCATGAATCAAACTTAAGTCCATTTTCGAAAGCACTGATTCCAGGCCATGTGCAACACCAAAATGAAAATATTCACCATTACCGATAGTTTTAACTGGGTAAGACCTGGGTGACTGCAAGAGAGTCCGAGCATCTGACGGCAGATCAGAAAACGAAGGTTTTAAAATGTGTAATAATTTGTTAATGGCTACATGACTGATACGAAACTCATTAGCCCATAGGGCAAGTTTAGCAGCTAGCGACACCTCATCTGAATCACTACTTGTTAAGCAGTCATCGCTATCTGATTCAGAGGTATAGATCTGATGCATGTCACTACAAAAGGTCTCTGCTTCATTCACATCTGCAACACTTTCCGGTGTATTGCCTTCTTTTTGCTGCGTATCATAACTACAGCCCACTTCTTCGGCCACAACACTTCTTTCTGGACTATCGTCCACACTGGATGGATTTTGGTTTTCAACAGCAACATCATTTCTTTTACGCATTTCTCTTAAAATTTCTAGGTCTTGCATATCGGCATCTGTTTTCTTTTTCGCACGTCGATAGCGTGCCCAGTATGATTGTCCATCTCTACTGCTCCGAGGATCAGCCATTAAGAATCGATACACTGCAAACTAGACGAAAAATTTACAATGAATGATCTTCAAAAGACATATACTATGTAGACTGCAATGGGGTAATCCTGCATTTTAGCATATTTCATTCTTGTTTCTAACAGTGAAAAGTAATAGCATATGTAATCATTTCAGTGATCAATTTTGATGATAACTGTCATCAATCCAACATCTACTTAAGCAAGTATTACTTTCATCAAACTGACTGACTTCTAGATTCAGTTAACTATTTTCATCAACCTGACTTCCATTTCAACGCAAATTTTTTCACCAATCCAACTTCCATTTTAAAGCAAACAATTAATTTTATCAATCCAACACCTGGTTTCACAAGAAACTATTTTCATCAATCAAACTTCTATTTCAACACT
Organism: Aporrectodea caliginosa; assembly: GCA_020284085.1. Taxonomy (NCBI): domain Eukaryota; kingdom Metazoa; phylum Annelida; class Clitellata; order Crassiclitellata; family Lumbricidae; genus Aporrectodea; species Aporrectodea caliginosa. The sequence continues at coordinate 1,302,159 of JACEVL010000490.1, read as the reverse complement.
ATGAAGTTTTTTCATCAATCGAACTACTGTTTGCGCAAAGATTTTTTTCAATCCAACGCCGCCAGATAAGAGAAATAATAAAATACGCTAAAATACAGAATACGTTCAATGCAACGCCTTTTGCGTGGTGGGCCCAGTGGTCTGGAACGGGCTCCCCAGGAGATACGCCTGCTCCCTGGGACTTTTACTGAAGCTTTTTTACTAAGCTCAAACTGTACTTTTTGGCCGTGCTGGAGTCGGGAGCGCCTCTGAGTAGCCCTCTGGAAGGGGCGCTATATAAATTTATGAATGAATGAATGAATGCAATAACAATATATGCTAAAATACAGGTTTAACTACAATGGGCATAAAAACTAACGGTCTTGAAGTCCTGCGACAAATGCCAAAGTATGTAAGTAAGCAAGTAAGAATATTCTTTATTGAGAAGCACTAGCAAACGCACAGCTCTGTACATGGCAAGATTAATACATTCAAACAAAACAAAGAAATTTATATATTCAAGCAAAGAATTGAATTGGAGAAGTTATTTTATATCAGAGGAACCTAGGGGAGGAAGAGTTAGGGCTAGTCATAGAGGGAAAATTAGACTGATTTATTTAAAACATAAACAAGAACTACAGCAAATAGACAAAATTTAAAAATCGACTTCTTCTGTAACAGAAATTCTCAATTTAATGTGGCAATGGCGATTTTTTTCTTTCACGAACATTGTCGAGGACCTGTATGAGTTGAATATGTTGGTGCTAAAGTAAGCCATTAGGGCAAGCTTATAGAATGGGGGGGCTGAAGGATATAGCGCGTAAGTTTACTGGCGTCGTTAGTGTCCGTTAGGGTCAGGTTAGGTGTCGTGAGGGTCGGTTAGGGTTAGTGCTGTCATTTGAAAACCTGGTACCATCCGGCGTAGCGAAGCATGCCCAAAGATACTGTGTAATCCTTCAGCCCACGATACCTTAAGTTTGCTCCATATAGCTATACAGATTCGAAGAAAATTGTACTGCATGATCTTCAACGACATAAAAATTACACTATGTAGGCTACAATAGGCAAATAAAACTCACTGTGTAAAGTATCGCAACAAATGCAAACGCAAACAGGAACGACAGCAAAATCTACAAATATAAGAATCGAGCGCTTCTCTAACTGAAAGTTTCGAATGTCACAATGGCGGTTTCTTTGTTTTAGCGGTTTCTTTGTTTTGCGTACCGCCATTTGTGTTCAGCGATCTGATAGGCTGTAATACCACGCATGCGCACTCGCCTGTAGTCAACAGCTTCTAAGTAAGTAAGTATATTTTTTATTGTAGGCCCTACCAGATGCTGCGATGCAATCCGCATTCCGGTGTACAGACAACAATAATAATAATAACAGCACCAACAACAATAATAACAATCAAAGGTCAATATAAATAAAGCATTCTAACTATAAGTTTTTCATGTCGTTGTCAGCGCTGAAACACGGTATGCCTTTTTACATTAAGCAAGTAAGTAAGTAATGCAGTTCCAAAAAAAAACTCGCATGTGACAAGTATTTGTTGGAGGAACTATAAAGTAGGCCAAATAGCTACAGATTCGTAGAGCTGATTGCTCGAGCCTACGGGAAACATTTCCAAGATCGCAATTCTTCAGTCACTGCATGCATTCACCAGCTCTTTAATTATAGTATACATCTCTTCGATCGTGATGAAAATTATAATCACTTCAAAAGAATTCATGTTACCTCGTTGTTAAATCTTAACTACTTAAAGATAGCCTTACTAATCGATGTAGTCATATTTTGAGATGAATTATATTTTTTTCCGTTGGCCCATTAGGCTACGATTACGATGAGATGAGGTACATATATATTATATAGGCCTATTATTTTAGTTGTGCATATTATATGGCCTAATCTGCTCATACATTATAGCAGCAGCAGATTGGACCTAGTAACAAAGTAGTCTTTATTTGCATCCTACAAGCGCACATGCATGCATCAATTGTATATATATATATATATATTTATATATACTTACTTACTTACTTACTTACTTACTTACTTACTTATAAAGCCAGACTATAGCTCCAAGCATACAAGAGGTTCGTTTGACGGTCCTCGTTGCGCATGTGCAAGATGACCGTTGGCCTACATCGAGGCTCCATTGTTTGAAGCCAACGAATTTGAAACCCGGGCAGCGCTTAGACCTTCACACACACCCCCTCGCCTAAGGTGGTGATGTCACTTGTTTTCCGATCGACTTCACGGCGGCGCATTGATTACCCCTCCAAACCTCCCACCCGACTCCAACTGACACGGCGTCGCCCCAGTTTCGTTAAGTCTGCGATATACGAGGGCCACTGTTGGTCCTCCATCTCGTTAGGGGAAAAGTGTAGGCTCGCCGCGTGCAAGATTATGGCCCACGAAATTGCGCGACGGTCAATGAGATCGTGGCAAAGTAGGGAAGGGACCACACTATGCCAACCCCCTAAGAAAGCCTCCGCTTGCCTCTAGTGGTTCACCGTGGGGGCGATGATTTTGGCTGTCTGGGTTGTTACCAGTTGCGTAGCCAGAGGTAGAGCAGGACCATTTTGGCCAAATGAGGGGGGGTTCGCATTTTATTTATGGCCCAAAAACATACCGGGTTTCGACGATATACAAGTCAAACAGCTAGCGCCTAAGAGTGGCGTGCCGATCTGTTTTCGCGCAAGCAAATTTTCTGTTATGTCTGCGTTTAACTGTGCTTCGAAGGTATTGCTGCTCTGTCTATGTTGACGTAGGCCTATGTACCTCATTCATTCATTCATTTAAAAGATTTTTAGAGCGCCCCTTCAAGACAATGTACTCAGGAGGGATACAGGTCCAACCCCTGCTATAAAGAACAGGCTTTAGGTTAAAAATTTGCTTCGAGATTTCTGCTTCACCTGCACTCCCTAACAAACTCAGCTATTTTGAGTACACTGACCCTACGCAGTCGGTGAGAAGATGAGACGGCGAGGGAGAGGATTGGCCACCCGCTTGCCATATGCCAAGGCTCAGAAAATAAAATCGCTAACACTTCATACCCATGGCTGCCAGAGGGATAGCTTAAAGGAATGTTTGCTGGAATACATGTAGATTAACCCTCGGGCTACCAGGGGGTATCCGCCCCTAGGTTATTTTCATTTCAAACTTTTTTCCGTATGGAATCAAAATTTGACCTTTTAGGTAGCTGTAGGGGTTTCATTTACACACGTTTTGAGGTAAAATGTGAGATGATATCTTACACCGTTCAAAAGTTATACCCAATAAACCCGAGGTACCAGGTAGTCCATGTCACAAAAAAGCTTGGTAGCCCGAGGGTTAACTATTGTTCACAGCTATAATTCAGGTACGGTAGTGCTACTGGCGTGTGAACACCTTACGTGGCTATAGGTGTGATATCAAACATCGTTTTCCACCAGACTGAGAGCTGTGTACACAGCTCTTCTGAGAGGCTCCTTACAAGTGCAGTTAGGCCTACATGAAACGGGCAATAATGAACGGAATCCTGCCAAGGAGTCAGTAATCTCGAAGATGTCCGCAGGCCAGATGACGGATACAAGTCCGTATGCCTCCGTTGACCAAGATGTATACGTGGCAGTCGACAAGAACAATCGTTCGCATTTGCTTCTAATGTGAATTATTGATTTTGACTGAAACTCGACAATATTTCTTTCATCAAGACGTGATGCTAAAACTTTACAGCATTAATTTGAAAGCCACTATCAATATCATCCTGCCTACCATTCTTGTGTGCTCGGTTCCTGATATCATTTTATGCCACTGAGGTTAGGGTAGAGGAGGGCTAATGCGTTTAATTTCTGATGGTTGCGATATTAAGGAATACATGAAGAAATAAAGGAAAGTAATTGGCAATAAACACGCGTATGACTACGCCTACAGCCGACGTTGGTATTGATTTCTCTGAACTGTGTAGCAGAGTAACACAATTTTCTGTAATGTTAGGTGAATAATAATATTTTCGTTTATTCAAACAATCCGGTTGACACACCGCAACCGGTTACAGTGTACAATTATGCAATTGAAACAATTCACAAGAACACAAATGACAGAAGACACAAATCTTAACTACTAACAGAACAGACAGCCTGCAATACACGGCGCTAATAGCAGCCTACAAAGCATGTCTACCCTACGGGGCTCGAACTCGGTACCTCTCGTTCTCTGTGCCATATGTTATCCAATGCGCTATTAGGACATTCTTGATGAAATACGTGAACTAAGTTTACTTGCGCTGTTTAGAAAGTAGAACACTAAACGATCTAGAACAACACATGTACCACCCAGAAAAGACAACTTGCTGAAAACGTCGAAATTGATCGCAAATAATGTAAAAGTTATTTTCGTCGTAACTGTAATAAGTTGTTAAGACATTCTATGCACCAGGATAAAAAGTTTGAAATTGACGTGCTCGCTGATTCTGACCCTCTAAAGCTGATCTTGTATCGCGGTTGTAAATGTGGTCGAGCTTTCCAGACTAGCATCAGCGTTGATAACGGCCTGAAGCCTAATGGTACTCCGCTATGGCAAGCCAGCAAAGGCGGCATTGCAGAAATTAATTCAACTTAGGCCTACACAAGATGGCGAGTCACATCCTCTAGGAGAGACCGAGAAACAGACCTCATCCGTCTCAGCATTGTAGTTACGTTTTTAATTGCCGAAATGTCGGTCTTTAATGGCGCAATTTCCGAAGTAGATGATCAATGACGTTCTGCTCCAGTGACTGCACCTGGCGTTTTACGTGTAATAGTGTGAGGAGGGAGGGGACTTTAAAAACAGTCCATCGCTAGAGCTGTCCCGGTTTGAGGCCCAGCCGAGCAGCCTCACACGAGGCTGGGCTCACACATCTTTTATGGTAAGATGAAAGGCGTTTTAATCTGGAGTCATGTTTCAATATAGCACGTGTCACAGGATTGAATACAAAAGCCTATCACCACTGATATTATTTTGCCTTCACATTTGGAATTGCCTTAACATATGCTTTTATTGAGCAATATCCTAAGTGGATGATTAATGCCTGCCTTCGACACAGTCTAACGCTACGTTCTGCTCCAGCGACTGCACCTGTTTTGTTTCATGACATCAAATGCACGAGAGTTAGATGCGTTCTACCTGACTGACAGCACTTGCGTCTGGAGGTCTATCAACGGACGAACGATGCCGATGATCGCCGCAGACCGCCTAACCGAGTGCGAGGGACGCAAGAAACTGATCTTAGCGCTCAGCTTCAGGCGCAAATGGACCGCTTCTTGAACACTCAGCGAGATTAGCAGCGGAAATGGCAGCGATAAATGGAGAAAAGAATGGACGAGCAATTCCGCGTGCTTCGTCGGGAACTCCGACGACCAATGAACCGAGTCATGAAATCCGACCTGAGCGAGACCGCACGGGCCCTCCGGAGAATCAGCGACGTGGAATGACCTGCTTCAACTGCGGACGAGCCGGTCACATTGCCCGTAACTGCCGACAAGCTCGCCGATACCAGAACCGCCCGAACGGGACCGCGACGACCGAGCCTGATGCCTCGACGCCCCCGGACCAGGTGGTCATGAACCATACGACACGCCCGAGAGTGCCGAACCGTGCCACGAGCAACGCAGTCTACATCCGCGGAGAGATCAACGGACGATCGCAGCTATACCTGATCGACACTTGATCGGAAGTCAGACTGGTGCCTTCATCTACTGTCGACGGGTTAGAACTTCGCTCTTGCAATCGCTTTTTGATGGCTGCTAATGGGTCCGATATAAACGTCCTGGGAGAGGTGCGGGTGCCCATTAAGATTACGAACGATTTTTATATCCAGTCTTCGTTTCTGGTGTCCGACCAAATTTCTGAGTCCATGTTTGATATGGACTGGCTGAGAGAACATCGCTGCCGCTTAGGTTTTGGTATGGGATCTTTATTTGTGGGACGCAGGCGTATTTCTCTGGTTAGGGGCAATGGATCTATATGGTGCAGGCGCGTGATCGTCGCCGAGGAGGTGTTGTTGTCCCCTAAGTCCCAGCGGGATATACCGGTTAAAACCATGTACGGGGATTTAACGACCGTAGCGCCAGCCTGGATGACGTAGGCTAGGGAAATCCAACCCGGGTTCCATCTCGCCCGCGTAGTTGTCGGTGACTATGCAGATGCTCGGATAAGGGTGGTGAATTTGTGCGAAGACCCAGTCCGGTTATCCAAGGATCGCCCCTTAGGAGAGTTGCACCCGGTAGAAGTGGAATTGTGCGAAACCAACCGCGAGAACGGGGACGCGGTCGGCCAAGCTTCGCCAAGCGAGAAATTGTTAGCGGATTTGCCCGTAGAAGTGCCGCCTGAGATACGGGGACGATTAGGCGCTTTGCTTGAGGAAAATGAAGATGTGTTTTCCGCGACTCATAGGGACACAGGCAGAACGTCGGTAAGCACGCATAGAATTGAGACAGAAGATGCGCGCCTCGTAAGATCGCCCTCCAGGCGTAGACCGTTAGCGAGTAAGAACCCTGTAGGTGAATGATCGATAAGTATACTGCTCTTGTTATTTCTGATGATCAAGGGTAGATTTAGTAAGTGCAAAAAATAGTAGGAAACCGGTTTCGGGGACTTTCCCGGCGCCGTAAGATTTGGTGTCACGACAACTCGTCGAACGACATTTCGTCTACGACACTTCGTCGAGCGACAATTCGTCGAACGACATTTCGTCTACTAAGTTAGTTGATATTGTCACTTTAAAATGGAAGCTGGATTGATGAAAAAACTGTTTCCCGAAATGGAAGTGGGATTGATGAAAACATTCCTGTGTTGAAATAGAAGCTGAATTGATCGAAATAATTTTTCACGTAAAAAAGCTGGAAATCAACCTGGATGCATGGATGAAAATAGGTGTCCATTCAACAGAAGCTGGATTGATGAAAATAATCTTGTCAGTATTTAGAAGCTGGATTCCTGAGAATATATAGCACGTTTTAGCGAAACTATAAGAAAGCGGCCTCTGTTGTTTAGCCGTAATGGATACAGATACACTTAGTAGACGAAATGTCGTTAGACGAATTGTCGTAGACGAAGTGTCGTTAGACGAAATGTCGTTCGACGAGTTGTCGCGGAACCGTAAGATTTATCCACGGAGGCCATTTGTCTGTCATTCTCAAGGGAAAAGGGTTATCGAGCATTCCCCACGATATTGGAATCCCTGGGCCTGGGAGGTAAATAGCAGCCATCAGCGCGATTGGGACGAGGTTTTGCCCCATGTCCTCGACGCCTATCGGGCTTCGCTGCATGAGGCTACGGGCTTTACGCCGAATTACCTTATGTTTGGCCGGGAGACCAGGGCGCCCATCGATCTGGTCTTTGAGAGGCCGCCGGATGACGACCGCCGAGCCGGTAGCTACTCCTCCTACACCCAGGCCTTCGCTGAGCGGGTGGAGAGCGCCTACCGCTTAGTGAGAGAACAATTGCGAGTCTCCGCAGAACGGCGCAAGCTGAAATACAACTTCAAGGTGCGACCTGCCGCGTTCGCCCCGGGCGATCGCGTCTGGTATTACACGCCGCGACGGTTCCAGGGCCGGAGTCCGAAATGGGCCCGATTATATACCGGACCTTTCTACGTGATGGAGCAGACCGGGCCGGTAAACTATCGACTCCGAAAGACGCGGAATTCGAAACCCTTCATCGCACACATCGACAAGCTGCGACCGAGCATCGACGAAAGTTCCGAAGAGACGGGCGGAGCCACCGCTCCGATTTTTGACGCATCCGGGCCGAGAGCCGCGATTACTTCAGTCCCTGAAGTTGACGCCATGGAACAACGACCGAAGCGGAGGGTTCGCCTGCCATCCCGCTACCGATAGAGGCCTCCGACGTTGCGCGTTTTTGTCGCGTGCTGCTCTGACGCCTTCGAATAGCCCACCGTTCTTTTGAACGTCGAGAGACCTTGGCTACGCTGCGATTGTCTTTTTATTGCCGTGAATCGGCTACGTTATGTTTGGCCCGTCGGTCCGGACTCTGATGCGATAGCCCACCCGTTCCTTTGAACGTCGAGAGACCTTGGCTTTCTTTTTTTGTGATCGCATATTGTCTTGTTACCCTAAATCGGTCGCTTTATATATGTTTTTGATTTGATTGGTTATGCCCGTTGGCCGCTGTTGTGTGAATTATTGTGGAAATTTTGTGGGTCGTTGCCCGCGACCAGTTAAGAGATTTGCCTTCTTTTTGACTCGGTCAGTCCCGTAGAGAACACTGACTCTTCAGGACACCGAGGGAGCGTTTGATTTTCAGGTCTTGGGCTGCGAGGCGCCCGAGGGTTTTAGGGACATTGCAGTTATGGACTTTGGCAGTGCGGCGCCTAGGACTCGAGGAGGCTTTACGATGTTTTTGCATCGGGCCGTTGCCCGCGTGTGCTACGGACATTTTGGTCCATTTTAGATAAGTGTTCGGGTGCTTGCTGGGGGTCGCCAGGATATGGGGCATATCCATTCGTGGCGGAGGGAGGATGTGGCAAATTTTGGGGTGGCCGCCATTTTCTGCACTTGGTCTTGGCATGTCGCCTCCGGGGAAACCCCTCTTGCCTCGGCCTCTAGCCTCAGCCTCTCTAGCCCGAGCCTCGTAGCCTCAGACTCGTAGGCCCAGCCTCTCTAGGCCGAGCCTCGTAGCCTCACCTCTCTAGGCTCAGCCTCTCTAGCCCGAGCCTCGTAGGCCCAACCTATCTAGGCTCAGCCTCTCTAGCCCGAGCTTCGTAGGCCCAGCTTCTCTAGGCTCAGCCTCGTATGCGCAGCCTCTCTAGGCTCAGCCTCTCTAGCCTCAGCCTCGTAGTTCCAGCCGCTCTAGGCCGAGCCTCGTAGGTCCAGCCTCTCTAGGCTCAGCCTCTCTAGCCCGAGCCTCGTAGTTCCAGCCGCTCTAGGCCGAGCCTCGTAGGTCCAGCCTCTCTAGGCTCAGCCTCTCTAGCCCGAGCCTCGTAGTTCCAGCCGCTCTAGGCTCAGCGTCGTAGGCCCAGCCTCTCTAGGCTCAGGCTCTCTAGCCCGAGACTCGTAGCCTCAGCCTCTCCCCTGCCTCGGGGAGGGTATATATATAGAGCACAGCTCTTGTGTGGAAGCGGCTTGGTTTGGTATGTTTCTCTGTGTGTAATGGTGATTGTTTGACGAATAAAGATCGCTATTTGAAACTGTCTGGCGTTGAACTGCCCTGAAGGGTGACATTGACTAGATAGTCGGCTGGCAGAAGCGAAACCCTTCGATAGACGACGGTGGTCTTACTTACGCTCCCATCCTGAGCGACACGCGCCTTCCCTCGCCATCCTGAGAGAAGCGGAAGACGAAGACAAGAGAGCCTCCCGTTTTCTTTACAACCTGTTACACCCCAATCGCCCGGTCTGCACCAATGAAAAACATGTCCTTCTTCGGTGATCTACATAATATTATAATAGACCTTGACTCATTGGCTCCGGCTTTAACTAATAGTCTACATGTTAATATAAACATGTAACCTATGCTCTCAAATTTCCGCATTGGCTTCAACTTCAGCGTGAAGTGTCTTCCAACTTTTATGATAACTGTCATCAATCCAACTTCTATTTAAGCACATAATTATTTTAACCAGTGCTGCTTCTATTTACGCTAAGACTTATTTTCATCATTCCAACTTCTATTTACGCAAATTTAAAAAAGCATTTCTCGTATAATTATAGTCTATATATGGCGTTCTCCAGTTGCGTCTTTTTGAGTCGGAGGATCTTTCGTTGGAACAGTGTACAAATGCTGGTAAAACCGCTCAAGTTAGCACTTTAACGACGAGAATATACTAAAAGTGACCGGGAAAAACAATACAGTTCGTCGTCCTTATTCTGAAGACTCGTTGTTATCAGACGAAATTATCTGATTTCCTTTCTCTGGTCATATCTAAGACTACAATGTGATGCGATCTGACAAAATCAGGCTTATGTCGCATAACCAATATTCACACATAAAATTAATAAAGAAATATTTCTAGACTGATTTTAGCTGTAATATTTGATGGATAAGTACATTATGCAGTGTACTATATGCAAATGCAAAAAAAAGTAAAAATCGATTTATGACCTTTTAACTACAATCGACCACTATATCAATGATACAGTCATCCGACATAAGCCTGGTTTTGCCTCACAAATTGTAAATAAAATTTGCAACTTCTATAGCTCCGGTGTAGAATTCAAAAATCATCAACCTAGGATGCACCAACACCAGTAGCGGCGCCAGGATTTCAGGTTTGGGGCTAAAACCCCAATTCCTTCTCTTTCTTCCCTCCTCTCTGGCACTGGCAGTGATTTCCCACTTTTGTTTGAGGGCTGAGCCGCCGATAGGGGGGCTTCAGCCCACCCTAGCCCCATGCTGGCTCCACCACTGACCAACACCAAAAAAGTAACCGCCGATGGTCACCTGATTGGCAGGAATGAAAACACCTGGACCTTAACGATGACCGTTGGCTACAGGCTTCGTTGCGGGTGAGAACTGGCGGCTTGGGAGTTAGGCGGAGATAGGCATACCATACGAACTTGCGAATTCAGCTCTCAATGCGTGGATGATCCTTATAGGTGCGGAGACACTAACAGGAGCAGCAACTGGTCGCCCTAAAGACTGAGATCTCCGATGTACAGACAAGGCATGGAGAGGCTTGCTCGAGGTCCATTAGCGGTTCACGCGATCGTGCTCTCCTGCTAACCTCACGAACACATCATTATCGTGTGGTAGCTTAGGGCCTGCGCCTTTCAAACGAGGAGGCACGGATCACGGTCGGAGTTAGGCTAGTCATGACACTGCTACAAAACTACCAGTCATTTAAACACTATCTGGGCAAAAGTAATTGAGATAGGCGCTAAGCCTCTTAACACTGGTCTAGAAGTAACGAAGTGGTCAATCCGACACTTTCTTCAGTGGAACACCTCGGCCCCAGATATAACCCGGGTTCTATAATTTCATGACTTTTCCTAAATGCAGATGGCATACCCTCTGCCAAAATTTGAACTCTGGGGTATTCACAATATCTGAGATTTTTGCTGTTCTACCTATAAACACCGAGGGGTTAATCTGACCCCTGTATTAGTACTTGCATATCAGGCTACGCATTTGTTATTTATTCTATTCAATAATATTATAGATCACAGCTAATTACATAGTCAAATGTGAGAAGATAGGAGATCTGGTGATAGGATAGGTTGACAGTCCAGTATGGTAACCACTAGAGTACTAGACTATCGTGCACCGCCCACGCAAAGAAGAAACGCCGAGATCTGGTGATAGGATAGGAGATCTGGAGAGAAGAGGAGATCTGGCGAGTGGAGATCTAGTGAGAGGAGAGGGGATCTGCTGAGAGGAGAGGATCTCCTAGTTTCCAATTCCAACTTACTTATTACACTTGTTTATGCTCATGTAATTAGTGTTAATAACGTTGTTTTGCCAATTTAATTGAATTTGTAATTGACTTTGCTTTATAAAATATATGGGGTCATAATGACCCATTCGGTGCTTCTATTGGAAGTTCAATTCCTTGGTAATTCTAATGTTAATGGTCACTACAAATTTCGCTAAACTTCGTCAGCTACATAGAAGTTTTAAACAGTAGGCCTAGCAACCCACAAAATGAACAGAAGAACAGAAGAAAAAAGTACAAGACGATTTACTCACCAAAACCTAAACAATTTCAGACTAATGAGCGAATAATAACCAATTACAAGCCATTATAATCATTATGATAATCTACAAAAATCATACCTAGCACAGTAAGCAGGGCACGATATACATCAGGATCAGCGCAATGATAGACTCCTGCTTCTGCCATTGTTATGTTGAAAACAATTAGATTGCATGTTGTTTGTCCACCAGACTGTTCAGTTCTGTAGTGATTCTGAAAGCCAGGGCTAACGATGCAGAGGGTAGCGATTCTTATTTCACCGCTTGTTGTCCCGTCTCTTGTTAGAATCCAAGCTAATAGTGGAGATGACGTAGTTGTGCAATTAAATATTGCCTCGCCATTTACTTCTGCCACTGTGTTCGATGGCGGAGAGCTTACCGCTCCTTCCAACTCTGTAATTTATTATAAGTGAAAATAATGTAGCCTATTCTAACTCTGCATAGAGATTTTGTTACACGTCACATACAACAGCGCATTGTAATCCCTTCTGGGGCCCTATTGTTGCCTGAGTTCCAATGATTTGTTCAAATTTTCTTCGCTGTGTCTATATTTGTGATATATATATATATATATATATATATATATATATTCATTTCATTTCAGATATTTATATAGCGCCCCTTCAAGATTTCTACTCATAGGCGCTCCCGACTACAGCGCGGACACTGAATCGGAGTTTCACGCCGAAGCGCATGAGCAACTGCGAGTGAAGGACTTGCCCAGGGTCCCTACGCGGCGGCTTGAGGTGGATTCGAACCCGCAACCCTCAGGCTGCAAGGCACCAAACATACCCCTTGAGGTGGATTCGAACCCGCAACCCTCCGGCTGCAAGGCACCGAACATACCCTATACACCACCGCGCCCCCATATATATATATATTATATATATATATATATATATATATGGATTAGTGTGTCATTCTGAGGAAAAATCAATCATCGATCAATCAATAAATCATTTTATTTAACCCGTTTTTGCCCAGTGTTCCATTATTGGAACATTTTGCAAATACTTTACTTACTTGTAATTTAGCGCTATATAGTGAATATAATTCATCACCTGTCGTTGTAAACAGTATTTCTAAGATATATCTATCAAAAAATTATTATTTTGAATAACTAATAGTTATGAGATGGCCTACGGTCTTTATGAGCACTTTTGTGTTAAAAAAATTTCGACGAATTTCGATGAAAAGGTACATATATAAATAAAATTAATATAAAGATCTTTTTAGAAGTTGCTGTTTTTGGTACTCTAATACCACTTATATTTCATGATAATTTTAATTAGTTTTTAGGACGAACTTTACTTTGGACTTTTTGCAATTATATTGTATGTTCCATTATTGGAACACTGGGCAAATATTTATGGGTGCAAAATTTTCTCGTTACCGCATGTCGCTCTAGGCTCTTATATTGCATATCACAATGAAATTTAGCTAGGTTTAGCGAACTTACTCGCATATAAAGATAAGTTTTTTGATTTTGCATCATCCATACATGCATACATGCATGCATACATACATACATGCTTAAATACATACATACAGACATACATGCATGCATTCATATATACATACATAAATACATACATGTCATACACACCAGAGTGAAGAAGATAGTGCTGATGAAAAAACTGGTGAAACCCTGAACATTCTGAGCGAACGATAGGTTTCAAGGATTTGGTTCCAAGTGTCAGTGTGGTTCTGGCCGGCATTCCCTTCCACGATAATTTTCTTCGCTTGTTTGCAGGGAAAATGGTCATTTTTGTGATATTTGTCTGTTCTTTGTCTGAACTTAGGCACATGTATACTGAATATGGGCCTCAACGCTTTCTATACAGCACTGTGATAGCAGCTAGAATAAATGTGCTAGGTAACTTCACTTGAAATAATCATTGCTGTACTTGGTAATGTTGGCGTGGATTATGTATATTTATGACACCCATATATGCCCAGTGTTCCAATATTGGAACATACTAGGAACAAAATCAAAAATTTCATGGAATTTCTTAAAATAAATGAAAAATTAAGGTGGCATGGCTATTCTAGCATCAAACTGTGTAACATAAATCAAAATGAAGCAGAAATAAAATTTGGGCAACAACGGGTTAATGATACCTTCGTAGACCAATATATACAAACAATATATATATATAAATTATGTATATATATATATATACATAATTTATATATATATATATATTGTTTGTATATACATCACCTGGCAGAAATCAAGACGCGAACCAACTTTTGACATATGATGCAGACTGCAACTAGAATCAATCATTTAACTTGTTCAGTTCTTCTTGGTTCTCACATACCTCAACGAGGAAACCCCTATCGTAGACACAATCATCACCTTTCTTTCCCTTGTAGTTACTGAGATAGTCAAATGAAAATTACTCGCATGTAGCGGAATAAGGCATCCGAATATTGGAGGTGAACAGCGGTTTATGATTAAGCAGCAATCGTTTTGTCGTCGAACACGAATGATATAAGATAACTGTTTTGAAGTCCTATTCGTACACTTCCTCATTATTGATCTAACACTCCACATCACACAAGCGATAGGCCTACAATTTATTTACCGAATGAAATAATAGAATGCACCATTTCTGGTAATTTGTAAACCTACGTGTGAATGATAAATTCCTTTCATTAGATCTACAAATGCTTTAAATCTAAAGAATCTTGGTTCCGAAGTTTCTCTATTTTTAACTACTGGCCCCTCTTATATTTCATAAGAAGTTTTCATCATGTGTCTTACCTCCAACGATGGATAGAAAGGAGCAAATAAATATACACAAGCCACCTGTAAAAGCCATCGCTTTTACCCTTCACGTAGTTTGCTGACTGGCCAATGTTACATGCAGATCATAAAGTATAAGGTTATTAGAAAAGTTTCATATTATTATTAGAACGTGATTGTATTCCTATTGTTACAACTTAGAACAAGGAAACCTGTCAACATATCCGCGCAATATCCCTTCGCACCTGAATGCCTCAATTCACACTAAGGATGTACATATTCGACTCAAATTTCCCTTAGGAACTATGAAATCTCCACAGCCATAGCTTTTATCAAGTAGTCACTTAGTAGTGTACTAATGATCATGTACATTCGACATCTAGCGAGTGTTAGCAGACTAATTATTAGGTTTCGAAAGAGCTAAATATAAACAGTGGCGATTTGAGGTAATCGTCAGCTATTTATCTTTAGATGGATTGCTTATTTTTATTTTAGAAAAATTGATTTTTTCGTGTTTCCTTATAAGAGTCAGCCGCCAATTCTGTATCATTAATGGTGCCAGAATGCTAGACATAACCAATAATACAAATATAGGTCTAAAGTATACCCTGTATCGAATTACTGTGCACAATAAATGGGGCTTTAACATATCAATAATTTTTTATTATATGGGCAATCTCACAAGTTAGCAATAAGCGGGGCAAAACGCCCCCTATGGAAAATGCTGACATGGGGCAAAATGCCACTCACCTCAGAATCATCTGGAGCAAAGCGTATTTTTTTATTTAATTATTTTTATGACATCTTTTAAAAAAATTATAGAGATCTTTACTTCTTATAGTTATTGTTGCATCAATGCAGTGATTGCAGTTGATTATGTGCATCGACTTTTCAGGTAGCGGTGGGTCAGATCAGGGGGGCGTTTTGCCCCAGGTGAGGGGCAAAACGCCCCATTTGAAGCATTCTGTATTTTATTATTTTTTAATGTAATCTTTGGGGAATTTTATCGGACATAATTTTACTTTACTTGGGACATTCAGTACAAGATCTTGCAATAATTTCATGCTTTAAATGCTGTTACTCACGTTGTAATTTAGCAAAAACCGTTAAAGAGGGCGTTTTGCCCCACTCTACCCTACTCTACGAAGTTATGAGAAGTCATGAAATTACAGGACATGGGCTACATCTGGGACCGAGGTGCGTTGCGCAAAAAACCAAAAGGGGTCAGATTGACTCCTTCGGTGCTTCTAGTGGCAATATTACGTTTTTCAGGTGGACATACTTGTCAGGTTAGTATTTAGCCCAGTAGACCTATATTCTCCAGATGCGCCTTTGTGAGTAGAAAAGTCGTTCGTTGAACATTATCATCGACTATGGACATTGGTGTTGATAGCACGATCGTCCTAGGTTGTAATAAACGCGAAAGAGGCCCGTTCTTTGGGAAACGACAATGTTCGGATGCTATGCAACCTTAGAGCGAGATGATTCTGTCAACCAGGAACTGGCTAAGGCCCGCCGCTAGAGGGCCGAGGGATGGCGGTACAAAAATGCACAACGACTCCTGAAATCCTTTTACTATTCAGCTACAATAGCACTAATGTTTAAGAAGGAGTAAATTTCTGGAAATTAATAATTATCGCTGAATTTCCAAGAGAAGTTTTCTGTAATTTCGATAAGTTGGTATAATATCCCATTCGCTGGAGGTCGCCACTAAATAATATCTTGCTAATTATAAAGGCCAATGACTCTGAGTTGTCATTGCATGCTATTATAGCATAAAATAGCCTAATAGTTCGGAGCTGAACTGCGAGTGTGAGACAAGCAGACGTCAATCAGCGACAGTTGACAGATTAAAACTGTGGATACATAATCGGAGACTTAACCCTCGGGCTACCAAGCTTTTTTTGTAACACGGACTACCAAGGGGTGGTTACCACCCCCCCTGGATTTCGGGTTTGGTTTCACATATCATATCTTGTAATAAACCAATGGATTCAGCATTCAATTCTGCACAGAATGGTATATTTAGTTGTACATTATGTGAATGCACCTCGAAATTACATCATTTTTAACAAAGGAACCGATAATTAGCGATATTTTATGTTATTGCGTACATTTTGTACTTTTTGTATACACAAATATACGATTATGTGTGTTTGAAACTGATCTGTGTATCCAAGATACACAAATACATACCTACACATGTTTATATACGTATAAATATGCATCCATACATATATACATGTACATTTATGCATGCATACATGTACAATGCCGCATTCAGCCATTTTCACACAGATTACGCGTATTATTATTTATTTTGATCACTTCCGGTTTTCAAAGACAAACATTTAAGTATGCAAATGAAGCCCTACATTCCCTCTAAAGAATGGTATATTTGTTTCTCTTCTGGGAAGAAAACTGAATGCGCTACAGACAAAAACTAAGGGGGAGTCCTTCCATTCAGCCATTTTTCACTCATATTACGGGTATTATTATTTATTTTGATCACTTCCGGTTTTCAAAAGACAAACATTTAAGTTTGCAAATGAAGCCCCACATTCCCTCTATAGAATGGTATAATTTGTGTCTCTTAATATTAAATGACGGATAAGATATAGTCAAAAATCTAGGGGGGTGGTATCCACCCCTCTGGTCACCTCGGGTATATTGGGTATAACTTTTGAATGGCGTGGGCTACCACCATAATGTTTACCTCAAAATGTGCGCCAATGAATCTGCTACAGCTACCTAATTTTCAAAATTTTTATTCCACACGGAAACATTTTTCATGCATAAAAACCTAGGGGTGGCAACCACCCCCCCCTGGTAGCCTGAGGGTTAAGCTGTATAATTTGACAAAAAAGCAATAAAACACCCTAGAAAAACACTCAGATATCTAAATGACAATGTGCTTAGGAACTTCTCGACAGATCTGTTGTGGAATAACACGATCCGACAGCGCCGAATAAACACATTTGAAAATGAAAGCAACCTGGCTTGTAACCCGATCGAAGTCATGTCTCGTTCAAACGGAATCAGAATAATTGCATGGATTCTTATGGTACTTAAAAAAGGTCCATTATTCAGTAGAAGGGTGAAACCGAATTTTACTTTGCTAAATTATTTTATATTGTCAGTTTAAAATGGAGCTGGATTGATGAAAATTAGTGTTTGTCTAAATGGAAGCTGGATTGGTGAAATTAATTCTTGTTTAAATAGAAGTTGGATTGATGACAATAATTCTTGATCGACTGATTAGGGCCTACATCTTCTTGCTGATGTGGAAGCTGGATTGATGACAGTTATCACGGACATGGTAGACTTCTTACTTACCGTCAAGTACGGCATTGAAGACGCTAAAATAATTTAGTAACGCAGGTCAACGGAATGATTATTCTTAACAAACTAAAGCTGATCTAATTCATTTAAGTTTTCAATTCGAATGCCAGTAGTAGGATACGTATTACTAAGTTTCGGTAATCCTTGAAACGGCGGTCCCAAATTATGAAATGAAGGAAGTCTACAAAGATATTTGATATTGTCACTTTAAAATAGAAGCTGGATTGATGATAAAAACTGTTTCCCTAAATGGAAGTGGAATTGATGAAAACATACCTGTGTTGAAATAGAAGCTAGATTGATCGAAATAATTTTTCCCGTAAATAGAAGCTGGATACCTAGCTGGTTGCATGGATGAAACTAAGTTTCCATTCAATAGAAGCTGGATGAAATTAATGTTTTCAGTAATTAGAAGCTGGATTCCTGAGAATATATAGCACGTTTTAGCGAAACTATAAGAAAGCGGCCTCTGTTGATTTTTCTTCATTTCATAATTTGGGACCGCCGTTTCCAGGATTACCTAACTTTCTACTTGTTATTTAAACCGCAGTTTATGTTAGTCAATTAATAACATTAAGCTTATATCAGTGACGTAGTCTACATTAGGCTACGTTGCCAAGTAGGACTAGGCAGTCTACGAATTTCCGTGATAACTTTCATCAATCCACCTTCAAAGTTGGCACGGAATTATTTTCATCAATCCAACTCCCATTTTAAATCAAGAGCGCGTGATAGGCCCAGTGGCGTAGACAAGGGGAGGGTTTGGGGGGTGGGTGGGGTGGGTTAAACCCCCCACCCATTGGCTTAGGGGAACATTTTTTTAAATAAGAAGAAACAAACCAACTGTTAGTAACAATTGTTTTTCTTACTTATTCTCTTTATTACTTTATTCCTTTTGCATTATTTAAATTTATTTTCTGTAATAATTAAATTCTATTTTCGGTTTTTTTCTGATGTCCCATACATTGTCTCCGTACTTTAAGGTTACAGCGAATGACGTCATTATTTAATATTTAGCGTCTTTGTTGTTTCGGTAGTAAACGAGAGCATACATTTTTACGAAAATATAATTTTTTGGCGGTTTAGAAAAATTGTTCACATTTATTAAGTTAAAAATATACAGGTTATTATACTCTTTAAAGCGAAACAGTGTCATTAACGCCATGTCTTCGGCACCCTCGTTCGTTCACGCTTGAAGGGATTGACCATAATAATTAATAGGCCTAAATATTTCTCAATCCCAAACCCCCCCATTATAAATTCCTGGCTACGCCACTGGATAGGCCTATGTGCAAGAAAATTTACTAATCTAAACTATGGTTTAATCTCCTACTTTGATCTTATGTGATCTCGTCGCAGCGATCGTGAATATGCTGATGACCTGCACTTGCCTCTCGGTTGGCTCTTAACACATTGACCGCCACCACATTTATTACCCACACGCCAAACCATTATTAGTGATCATCGTCTACTTCGTGATGAAGGGGCCACGTCCTTAGCAAATATCAAATGGGGGAGGCATGGCCGGATTAGACCCCTGGAACAGCATCAGCATCACTATCATCATCATCATCATCATCATCATCATCATCATCATCATCATCATCATCATCATCATCATCATCATCATCAGCATCATCAGCATCATCAGCATCATCAGAATCATCATCATCATCATCAGCATCATCAGCAGCAGCATCAGAATCATCATCATCATCATCATCAGCATCATCAGCATCATCATCAGCATCAGCAGCATCATCAGCATCATCAGCATCAGCATCATTAGCATCATCAGCATCAGCATCATCGTCAGCATCATCATAATGAGCATCAGCATCAGCATCATCATCAGCAGCATCATCAGCATCAGCATCATCATCGGCATCATCATCAGCATCAGCAGCATCAGCATCATCATCATCATCATCATCAGCAGCAGCATCATCAGCATCATCATCATCATCATCATCATCAGCAGCAGCATCATCATCATCATCTGCATCATCATCGTCAGCATCACCACCATCAGCATTGGCACCACCACCAGCATTGGCACCACCATCATCATCATCAGAATTATTAGGCGGGAACCAGTGTTTGCGTGTTGCAATATGTAATAATTGTACTACGAGTTAACTCGTAGGTGGCGTGTACGGAAGACATTTTTACTACGAGTTAACTCGTAGGTGGCGGCCAATGTGTTAAGAAGTTTGGAGCTTACAATTACGATTACGAATGCGAATTTTTAAAACTTTATAGCTTAACTATCTGCACTTATCCTAAACCAAGCCAGAGTTAACTGCTTATTATTCTTGTTTTCCGACATTCAAAAGGTTATAGTTATTTAGTTAGTTAGGCCTACAACAGAACAATGCAGTCGAGTTTATGCACGCTGATAGACCTATAGGCTAATAATATTTTAGCAAAACATTATTACACCAACGAGTTTTAGCGTTGACATGGTATAGGCCTACTCACCAGTTCCATATACACATGCACACATACACATTACATTCGGTTCCAGAGCAGATCGGAACGGACATTTCGGAACGGATAATTAGGAGCGACCAAGGATAATTCTCATCAATCCAACTTCTATTTTGTTTAACCAAGAATTTTTCCCATCACTCCAACTTCTATACGATCAAGACTTATTTTCATCAATCAACTTCTATTTAAGCAAGAATTTTTCCATCAATCCAACTTCTATTTAACCGTTAGGCCTATAGGGTCACCGGAGGTAGAAAAATACACCCATCTCGGTTTTCTACACATTCAAAAACAAAGAAAAAGTGAACGAAATGTTTCCATTGTGTCAACGCATGTTGCCATGCATGAATGAAGCCAAAGGTAAATTTAATGGATCAAAGTAACTGAAAAAAATATTTAAATAAGATTGAAATAAATTCATTTTATGAAAAATATATTTAAATGTATAGCATAATAATTACAAAAAGAACCGCTGTTGAGAAAATGAACTTATGTGTCTCAGGTATTGCTTGTCATTTGCACACGAGTTTTTGTGCACAATTTATGCAATAAATGTCGCCTTTAATTATTATATTATTCGTAAACAAGTAAACATGGCACAAGGCCGAAGGTATGTTAGATTTTAAGAATCACTTAACATTACTCTCAGTCGCATGGGAAAAGGTGTCTCTTAAAGGGTTCTAGGGCGATTCATCAAGGGACTATTCATCATGGACGATTCATCAAGGGACTGTTCATAAAAGGTCTTTTCGTCTAAGGACTTTCCATCAAGAGATCGTTAAGCTATGTATAAGTCAACGAGTGCTTTCTAGCCCGTGTATTGAGCGACTGAGGCAGAGCCTGATCGCAACTACGCGTGCCCGTGATGGGCGTTGCCGTCCTAAGTGTCAATCACTCTACATCTGGCCAGTCATCACGGTACACGCCCTTTAAAACAAAGAAATAAGCTAACTATTATATGTAACTAAGTATATATACATAAGTGTATCTAAATGTATCGGAAAATGACTAAGTTCTACTGAAGTTCTACTTAAACTAGGATATATGCTATTAAATGAAGTCCAGAAAGTCGTTAGTCTAGTTTCCGTTGAGCGCCTGTGCCCGGACCTTCTTCAGTCCATATAGCGGGGTGGTGGCTTCACAACACGGCCCGAGCGCGTGATTACTGGTTTTCGTACGCCATCCTGGGGCCCTAGGCCTGGAGTGGGTGGCGGCGGTGGAGGGGGCGATGACAGGTGGTGGTCGTTTGCTGCGGTGGTGCCGTCTGGCGGATCCGCGCTGTCGTCGCCCAGAATGATGGGGGGCTCGGAACTGAATGCCACATGGCGTGACGTCCGCCTCCGCGTGGTTCCATCCTCAAAGCGTACAGAGTATGATCTGTGTGGCAGAACGTCAGCGATTTCCCCCCTCCGCCATTCCGGGCGGTCATCATATTTCACCCGAACCGTCTGGCCGACTGCGAGCGGAGGTCGGGGTTTTGCACTGCGATTGTAATAATGGGCCTGTCGGGCCTTGGCTTCTGATAAAGCTACCTTAGCAGCGTGTGATGTTGCAGTATGGAGTAGCCGGTTAGCGACCGGAAGGCTGGTGTTTGTCCTACGACCGAATAATAGTTGGACTGCGGACAATCCAAGCTGCTCAGAAGGCATATTCCTCCATTCTAATATAGCGAGTAAGGTGATCGGAGTTGGCCTCTTTTGCTTTCGTCATTAGTCGCTTCGCTGTTTTTACCGCGTTCTCTGCCCGGCCATTAGACTGTGGATAACGAGGCGAGCTTGTAACGTGTTCGAACTCGTACTTGTCGGCAAATCGCTTGAATTCTTGTGAGGCGAATGGACTGTTATCTGTCATGACTTCACTTGGGAGGCCATGCCTAGCGAAGTGCTGTCGAAGGCAGTAAGTTATGTCCGCCACCTTTTTTGATGGCAGCCGATCGATTTCGAAGAAACCAGACAGATAGTCAACAGTAATAAGATAGTCCGTGTCGGAGAACGTGAAAATGTCCACCCCGACTTTTTGCCAAGGTCGACTAGGTGCAGGGTGGGAGAGCAACGGTTCCTTCTGAATGGACTGCTGATAACGGGCGCAGATGTCACAGGTATCGGACACTCTTTTGATGTCTCCTGTAATGCCCGGCCAGAAGACAGTCTCTCTCGCCCGGCGTATGATCCCGTTGACCCCCGAGTGAGCACTGTGTAGTCGCTCTAAGATGTGGGGGCGCATGCGTGGGGGTATAATTACCCGATCGCCTTTGTAGGCGAGGCCACAGCTGACAGTTAGTTCATCTGCGAAGGTGTGATATGGTCGTAAATCTGCTGGCAGGTTGGTCGGTGTGTCAGGCCAGCCGATCGCGATTTGCTTCATTAACTTCAAGTACGGATCATCGTCTCTCGCTGCACTGACTAGCCGCGCCACCGTGTCTGCAGAAGCTATCATTTTCAGCTCCGACATCTGTTCCTCGTCAGTGCGCTCTAGGGAGGCTATTTCCTCGGTGAATTTCGTCACAGAAATCTCACCCTCCGGAAATGCCCTCGACAGCGTGTCTGCTAAGATCAGATCACAGCCCCGCTTGTAAATTAGCTGATAAGAATACCGCTGAAGTCTTAGCAGCATCCGCTGAAGGCGCTTTGGAGCCGAAGCCAAGGCCTTCTTGTCTATGGCGAGGAGGGGTTTATGATCTGTCTCAATAGTCACATGACCAGCATATACATACGTGTCAAACCTTTCCAAGGCAAACACGATAGCTAAGAGCTCCTTTTCAATCTGTGCGTAGCCCTGTTCTGTTTGGTTCATCGCCCTAGATGCGTACTCAATGACCTGTCCTCCTTGCATTAATACAGCGCCAAGCCCTGACTGCGAGGCATCGGCCTGTATAGTGATAGCCTTCCCTGGCATGAAGTATCTGAGAACTGGGGCCGACGCAAGCATGGCCTTCAGGCGATTAAAAGCTTCATAATGCCTTATGTCAAACAGAAATTCGTTGTCCCCAGCAAGTAATTCTCGTAGCGGGGACGTTATTTCGCTGAAATGTGGACAGAAACGCGCTAAGTAAGTTGCCATGCCCAATACGCGTTGTAGCGCTGCTTTATCTTTTGGAAGTGGCATCTGCTGTATAGCGCTGATCTTCTTTGAGTCAGGACGCAAGCCTTCATGCGTCAGTTCGTGCCCCATGAATGTGATAGCAGATCGATTCAGCTGAAATTTCTCCTTGTTTAGTTTCAGTCCCTGCGCACGACAGCGATCGAGCAGAGCAATTAAGTTGGCATCGTGGTCGCGTGTGGCCATCGCCACGGTGTCTCCGGAACCCGTGACTAAGATGTCGTCAGCAATGCAGAAGACGCCTTTCAACCCAGAGATTGCCGCATGTACTCTAGATTGCCATATCTCTGGGGCCGGGGAAACGCCAAAAGGCAAACGAAGCCATCGGTATCGTCCAAACGGGGTCTCAAAGGTCGTCAAACGGCTCGAACTGTCACTGAGTCGCAAATGCCAAAAAGCGTGTTTGATATCCACCGTGCTAAAAACTTTGACCCCGGCCAACCTGGGAAGAATGTTATCAATGGTAGGCATGTAGTACGTGCATCTTTTGAGAGCTTTCTTGAGTGGCTTCGGGTCGATGCAGATTCGTAGGCCGCCGTTCGATTTTGTGACAACTAGAAGGGCTGAAACCCATGGCGTAGGCTCAGTGATTGGAGCAATGATGTTATCTGCTGTCAGCCGTTGCAGTTCCGTTTCTATTTGGTCGCGTATCGCCACCGGAAGTCGCCGTAGAGGCATCCGCACCGGGGAAACGAGAGGGTCAACTTCTAGGCAGACGTCCCCTTTGAGCATGCCCAACGATCCGTCGAATAGATCGGCGTAGCGAGCGAACACATCCGCTTCTGTGATGTGATGAGATGCCTGTGGGTTAGATGCGCTGGCCTCCAGGAGTTCGCAGATGTTTTCGTCGACGACGCGCAGCAGGTCAAGCCGACGACAGGCATCGATGCCCAGAATGGGATGCTCGCGTTCGGTTATATAGAAGTCCACGTCGAACTCCACTTGCGTGAGCGGATGTCTCACGGTAGCCGTCAGCATACCGAGAGTTTTCAACTCTTGCCGGTTGAACATGCGAAGCGTGGCTCGAGGTGGACGTAGCATGTTTCCGCCGATTTTGGAATGCATGTGCGCAGGCAGTAAATTCACTGAGGCCCCACAATCTAGAAGGAATTTCACCTTCACTCCATTGACGAAGACGTGAGAGTATATCCGACGGTTGTCTGCGTTGTCTAGCGCCAGTAGCCATTCATCGGATTCTTGAATTTCTCGCACATCCGACGTCGCTCGCCTGGATCGGCACATGACGCCGTAGTGGTTTGGCTTGCCACATTTAGAACAGGTTTTTCCAAAGGCAGGGCACGCATGCCTTGAAGGTTTATGCAATTGGCCACAATACTGACACTGTGAGTCGGACTGTTTATTCGGATAGGTTTTGCGCATGTGTTGCATATCGTGGCTGTCAGGATTTCGCGGCTGCAGCGCGTGAGGAGTCGGAGAGCGACGACGATGTTGGTGAGCCATGGCCTGAACGTCTTCAGGCGCCGTCATGGTCTTCAGCTGTCGCATCGTCGCCTCCGACGATCGACATATATCGACTGCTTGGGTCAGAGTCAGCTTGCGAGTCTGCAGCAGCTTCTTCCGTGTAGCGTCGTCACGGATGCCGAGGACGATCCGGTCACGGATGGTTGACTCCTCGGCTGGTCCATACTCGCACGTTTTGATGAGTCGTCTCAGGTCGCCGAGAAAGGAATCGAATGTCTCACCTGGCTCCTGTTGTCTGCGATGTAGGACGTATCTCTCGTAAACTTCGTTCACTTCGCCAACGCAGTGCTGCTCGAATGCCTCGAGAAGCCTGACGGGGTCCTCTTTGTGTTCGTCTTCAGCGAAGACCATGGTGGTAAAAATCTCATAGGCATCGGACCCAATGCAGGCAAGGAATATGCAGTGGCGGTTTTACCGGGGGGGTCTAGGGGGCTGTAGCCCCCCCAGATGGAAAGTTAGCCCCCCTAGTTTTTCTCAGCCCTCCTATGCACACTTTAGCCCCCCTAGTTTAACGTTTACTTAGGTAACAACGCCTTATCAATCTCCTAATGCTTAATTCTCAATGGATCAACAGAGTTTGAGTAAAACTCCTTTGTGGATAATGTTGGTCTGTAAATCTTGGAACCTGTAACATATCACAATCACATATCACGGACCCCTGCACTGCTGCCTCAATCAGAGTGCTCAGATGATCAGATCCAAGCACATGTCTATCTATATACTAATTGCTGCCCTGTTACTACAGAAGGGCTGGGGTGTTCAAGAAGAGACTGAAGAACAGATTACAGCCTGGGCAGCCGAGATTAGGCCAGCCGCAAGCACTCAATGACCCTGCACGCTGGGGTGACATCAGCTTTATGAGCAGGGATAGCAGCAGGGCAACAGCAACACCTAGAGGGGGATAGACAGACACCTGTAGCCCCCCCCCCCAGATCTGGATCTGGGGGTGGCAGGCCGAATTACAGCCTCTGCGTACTATAGTGTAAACTGTAGGTGTGTATGACTATTTGTGTATACAGAGCAGTGTGCACTAGAATTTCGTTTGGGCACGCATATAGGTCTACACAAATTAATGGATAAATTCATTGTAAGAAGTAAAAAAAGAAAAGCTGATGAGCTACACGATGAACTTTCTACGGCATTGATAACGCTATGACAGGTATGTAAAACGAGTACACATGGGATGGAATCATTCATGGGAGAACTTGCCCCAGTTTGGCAGCAATATATTTACCCGCAAATACTGAGGGCGGGGATAGATTTTCTAACCCGCAGATGGAATTGAGGTGCATGCTTTGTAGTGAGGGATACAGTCTTCTCTCCACAATAAATTCAATTTTAATTTTAACAGTCAAACTGGTGCATTTTTGGACAATTATGAGATAGAATGTCGACTGGAATTCGTTGGTTGGTTCATCGTGTGTGCGTGAGCCCGCCACTGGTAACTCTTTCAGCTTACCGTGCATTGTTTTGCTAACTGATGCAATAGATTCGTCGTAATGACATTTAGCATCTTAATATTCTTGGCTAGCGCAGAGATCGCCTCTGAGTAGATATCTTGAAGTGACGCTATATAAGACACGATTTTCAGACCGACTGGATTACACGATGCGGAATATGTTTTACAATTTCTGCAGATGACTATGCCCTGTGCTTTTCCTGATTTAATCATATTTGCAAGGCTTACATTAACAATTCCTGTATCTCTAGCCAGTTCCAACAGGAGCTTTTCAACCCTGAAGAGAGTCAAAACTTATCTCCGGTCAAACGTGTCAAAGCAGAGATTGAATCACATTTGCATGCTAGTATTGAGAAGGAACTTGGTCTTCCATCAGTATACAATAGCAGTTGTTAATAAATTTGCAACCATAAAAAATGGGCATCTTAATTTGTTGCTGAAAACCTAAAATATCTTGGTATAATCTTGCTAAAACTTTGCAAAGAGGTAGAAGATGAACATGAACAATAAAAAGGATCAAGTCGATACAAAAATGTACTACACAGATGAAGTTTTTTCCATCAGCTTTTCTTTTTCATACTGACATAATCGTACTTTAGAGATTATTCTGTCTATCAGAACGTCGGCCAGAGAAAATTAATTTTCATTTCAGTAGCCTACTCGGTTGTTGAAACGGGTAACCGGGGTCAGCACGCTCAGCAGTATGAACACGTACAAATAATTAGACCTAATAAGAAGGGGCTAAAGCACTTTTTAGCCCCCCCAGTCCAAAAACTCTAGAACCGCCACTGGGAATATGGCTGCTTGGCAGTCGCTCGCCTCGCGGTCCAGTTTTGCCGCCTTGACATAATTGGTCCACTGCCCTTTGAAACGTTTCCAGTCGCTGGCCAAGTTCGAAACTCGTAACGGCGCTGGAAGAGGAATTTGAGGAGCGGCCGCCATATTGTTGTCGTGAATTAAATTTGCGCTTTATTCTGTTTAACGGTTTGCTAAATCTTTACTTCTGACGCCATATATCGTTAAGCTATGTATAAGTCAACGAGTGCTTTCTAGCCCGTGTGTTGAGCGACTGAGGCTGAGCCCTGATCGCAACTACGCGTGCCCGTGATGGGCGTTGCCGTCCTAAGTGTCAATCACTCTACATCTGGCAAGTCATCACGGTACATAGTCTGTATTAGGTACAGCGAAATCTAAAGGCAACATGAAACAAGACTTCACGTTATTGTTCATGGCAGTCAAATAACTTATGTCGGTGGTCCTTGCAGTTATTGCAAGTTACTCCAGTTATTTTGTGCGAATGCTTCCTGTAAACTGGCTTCTCACTTCATCTTCAGTATCTGACAACGTATATAATAATAACGTTAGGTTGATTTTTCAAAATAGGTGGACATAGAACCTTGCAATTCTAGGGGTAGGCTTAGTCAGTGTCGATTTAGTATTTCCATGCAGCATGACTCAGTATAGGCTACGCATTGCAGAATGGGGTTCGTACGTTTTATACTTCCGAATACATTAAGCCTTTGTCAGCAAAGCTTTTACGGCTAAATAAACAAGAACAGGCCACATTTCCTCTGAACGAATATTGACAGCGACCGGATGCGCCGCCCGCAGCCTTGATTCCGAGCAATTAAATAAGAAGTTCGAATGGAATTATGAAGACCCTATCAGAAGAAAAATAAATAACTTAGGCTACTATGGAAACCACCACACCCAATATCGCACAGTCACAATTAAGGATACGCTCATACTTTAAAATGCAAAGTCTCAAATGTTTTCGTCATAATTATGAAATCGATATCTTATACTCCAGTGTGATTCTCCTTACAGAATTTAATTTAGTTATAGTTACAGTTAATGGTTTTTTTTATTTTAGTTATAGTTATAGTTATAGTTAATGGATTTTTATTTTAGTTAATTTTAGTTACTACTTAGTTACAATAATTAAGGCTATAAGCAAAATTGTGCGCATTAACCTTCGGGCTACCAAGGGGGGGGTGGTTACAACCCCCTAGGTTTTTTTATCTCAAACTTTTTCCGTATGGAAAAAAAAATTTGACCTTTTAGGTAGCTGTAGGGGGTTCATTTACACACGTTTTGAGGTTAAATGTGAGATGATATCTCACACCGTTCAAAAGTTATATACAATATACCCGAGGCACCAAGGGGGGGTGGATACCCCCCTAGATTTTCGACTATATCTTATTCGTCATTTAATATTAAGAGAAACAAATTATACCATTCTATAGAGGGAATGTGGGGCTACATTTCTATGGTCACTGAGTTGACCTGAGACAACCGGAAGTGCTCAAAATAAATAATAATACGCGTAACATGCGTGAAAAATTGCTGAATGGAAGCACTCCCCCCTTAGTTTTGTGTCTGTAGCGTATTCATTTGTCTTCCTGGAAGAGAAAAGAAAGATACCATTCTTTAGATGGAATGTAGGGCTTCATTTGCATACCAACATCTTTGTCTTTTGAATACCGGAAGTGATCAAAATAAATAATAATACGCGTAATCTGTGTGAAAATGGCTGAATACAGCATTACAACGTAAACCGATATATATGTATGGATATATATGTATGGATGTACATTTATACTATATAAACATGTGTAGGGATGATTGTTTGTATCTTTTATACATAGATTAGTTTCAAAAGACACATAATCTTATATTTGTTTATCGAAAAAGTACAAATTGTACGCAATAATATACAATATTGCTAATTAATGGGTTCCGTTGTTAAAAGTGATGTAATTTCGAGGTGCATTCACATAATGTACAACTAAATATACCATTCTGTGCAGAAATGAATGCTGAATCCATTGCTATATTACAAGTTATGATATGTAAAACCAAACACGAAATCCAGGGGGGTGGCAAACACACCCTCTTGGTAGTCAGTGTTACAAAAAATGCTTGGTAGCCCTAGGGTTAAGACGTTGTTTCACAATTTGCTCAGAGCTCTGAAAGCCTTTGAAGCATGGATGAATTCAGCTTCATGAATACACTAGTTTCCAAAGTAACTGACAAATTGCATAATAAAAATATCGCATTTTTCGTTCTCATTTATGTCGAATCGTCCATATTCCACTTCCTGTTTTTATTTTTTGTATTAACGAAAATAAAGATGAATTTTCGTTATTGTTATTTTCGTTATAGTTATAGTTATAGTTAATGATATTTTTTAGTTATAGTTATAGTTATCGTTGACGAAATCATTTTAGTTTCGTTAACGAACATTTTCGTTATCGTTATCGTTAACGAGAATCACACTGTTATGCTCTCAGATTAGCAGAACTTTATGAAGGACAATTTTATATTTATTCGGTAGATGTCAGAAGCATAAGAGCAATCTGATTTCTAGTTAAAGCAGTTTTCTTTCAATGGATGCCATTTTGATCAGCTAGACAACGGAATTGTTTCTTAACTAATGGTTTCACAATTTTACTGGTCTTGGTGAGTAATCCAGCTGCATTCATTTATTGACAATTTTAAAATTATTTTCTGAGCAGAGCTTCTCACTTGAAATTAGAAGGCGATTTGAAAATCGATCGCGCTGGATTGAGTATGCGATCGATGCGCTGTCGACCTCTGGGTAAACCCGTAGTTGAAGTTGGTAAATTATTTTATATCGTCAATTTTAACCAGAAGCTGGATTGATGAAAGAAATTGTTTTCCTGAATGGAAGTGGGGTTGATGAAACCATTTCTGGTTTTAAATAGATGTTGGATTGATGTAAATAATTTTACCGTAAATAGAAGCTGGGGTAAACCCGTAGTTTATGTTGCTAAATTATTTTATATCGTCAAATTAAAATGGAAGCTGGATCGATGAAAAAAATGGTTTCCCTAAATGAAAGTGGGATTGATGAAAACATTTGTGTATTTAAATAGAAGTTGGATTGGTGGAAATAATTTTTACCGTAAATAGAAGCTGGATTGATGAAATTAAGTTTTTGATGCAATAGAAGCTGGATTGAAGAAAATAATTGTTTCCGTAAGTAGAAGCTTGTCCCATGAGAATAGTTCTTTGCCTAAATAAAAGTTAAATTGATGAAATATATTGTTTTAGGTTAAATGGAAGTTGGTAATTTTTCTCATGAAATGGAAGCTGGATTGATGATAGTTATCATGGACATAGGTAGACCGCTTACTTACCAACGAGAAGTACGGCATTGAAGACATTAAAATAATTTTCCAACCTAAACTACGGGATAACCGACCTCGGGACCTTTTGTTTACAGCGTATTTTGTGTGTCCTATTCGTATTAGGCTACTTGCATATTATGTTGTTGCTGATAGAGTATAGGCCCTATTATTATGCAACAATTATTAAGCCTCCTCTGCTTGTCAATGCAATGTTGTATGGATCCTAGCCTGAACTTTCACATGTAATGTAAATTAGATAAATAAAATAATGGTATGGGTCCAGGTTCCTCCTGGAGTCTAACTCATCGAGATAGATCGATTTACCGATCGACCAGGCCTTTGGTAGGCGATCGACCGAGGAGATCAATCGATCGATCTCCTTAAATGAGAAGATCTGTTTCTGAGCATATATTTAAAAACAAATATTTATTGACAATTTTAAAATTATTTTCTGAGCATATATTTTGTTATAAATAAAGGTCCATTTTACTAATCGCATTGCACTATAATGTATACTGGTCAGCATAACGAAGAACAACACCGAATGGAATTGTGAAAACTCAATTTAATAAAAAAAATCTGGAAGACACCACACCCACTGTCTCACAGTAATACACAGCCACAAATAAGAATATGTTCATACTTAAAAAAATCAAGATCAATACCCAGAAGGTCAGGCCGTTAAATAGAGAGGGATGCTGTTGTTGGTACGCACTTTTGACTGGGTATTAAAGTATTAAGTTGAGAACGAAATTACATAAGCGACTGAGCAGAATGGACAGACTCAGGCAAGGCGGAGGTAGTACACAGCAGCTGCAACCGCAGGCATACACCCAAATCCCAACCGGTATAATAGCAGGTCATAAATATAAAGTAATAGTAAAGCTGGAAGTTGGATGAGCGATGAAAACATGGTTTGAATGCTAAATTATTGCAGTAACATTAGAAGTTGGATGAGCACATCTATAGCAGAAATAGAAGCTGGATGAGCGATGAAACGATGATTTTGATGCTAAATTATTTTGGTAAAACTAGAAGCTGGATGAGCGATTGAAATAATTTTAGTGATGTAGAAGTTGGATGAGTGATGAAAACATGCCTAAAATATGTTTTAAAATTTTATGAACCGCTAAACCGGTTGGGATTTGGGTCAACGCCAACCGCAGGTCTTTCACCCAATCACCAGTCAGTAGGCCTATACATTATTTCACTGCTAGCGCCCCACAACCAGTGTGAATTGTCGTTTCTAATCGTAAATAAAGAGTCGTTTTTCAAAGAATCTTCAGTGTTTTATAATGGATATTTACCTCTTCCTAATTTGTGCTTCAATAGAAGCTGGATTGATGCAAATAATTATTGGTTCAATACATGTTGGATTGATGACAGTTGTCAGGGACATTAGTATTTTTCTTGGGTAAACCGTAGTAAACGTTGCTACGTTATTTTAATGTCTTAAATGCAGTAGGCCTACTTGATTTTGGTAAGTAGAAAGTCTAAGTCTGTTTTTTGCCCGTCCTAAGCCGGTTAAAAAAGAATTTGAAAATGTGAAGATATGCGCCGTAATTTATTTTGTGATTGACGTTAGTCATCGCCCTCTGCCCCTTCATTCCTTCATCCTTCCTTCCCTCCCTCACTCCAACCCTCCGTCCGTCCGTCCCTCCCGCCTCCGTGCGTACCTCTCCCACGCTCTGGCGTCTGTGATAGGCGTCTCTGTCGACGTGTTTGGTCCTCGGCCGCTAGGACGCCGCCTATCGACGTTTCTGGTTATCTGCCGACGTGTCTGGCTGGCCCAAGCGAAACAGCGTAACGCGACGCACACACTTTCTGTTCGTTTATATTATTACTTTTTTTGTCTTTATTGTAGATCTGAAGATGGATGCAAGAAACCACATACACGAAGACCCGCACACGAGTAACTACTGTAAGAAAACATCTGTACAAAGTGCACTTCTGAAAATCAATGTAAGAACCAACAGTTTGGAAAAACAATTTAAGTCTGAAATATGTAATAAAACCTTTTCCAAAAAGCAGCACCTGCAAGGTCATAAAAGAACCCACACTGGAGAGAAACCATATAAATGTGAATTCTGTGGAAAAGAATTTCCATGGCATCGGACCCTCAAACGCCATGAAAAAATTCACACTGGCGAAAGACCGTACAAGTGCAGTCTTTGTCACAAAGCATATATACAAAAGGTCAGTCTAGACGATCATACAAAAGCACACACTGGAGAAAAACCTTATACGTGCACCTTATGTCATAAATCATTTGCAATAAGAGGGAATCTGAAAGCCCATATAAAGACCCATTCTGGGGAAAGACCCTACAAGTGCAATTTTTGCAACAAAGCATTTAAAGAAAAGTCTACTCTGAAAATTCATACAAGAACACACACTGGAGAAAAACCGTTCAGTTGCCAGTTTTGCAATAAACTCTTTAAACAACGTGGTGGTCTTGTTACACATACAAGAACCCATACTGGAGAAAAACCGTATAAGTGCAGTTTTTGTCATAAAGCATTTGTAGATACTTGCGATCTGAAGAAGCACTTGAGAAGCCACACTGGAGAAAAACCGTTCAAGTGCAATTTATGCCACAAAGCATTTCAACAAAGTGGCCATCTCAAAGCTCACATGATATCCCACACCAAGGAAAGAATATATAAGTGCAATTTATGTGATAAAACATATGCACAGAAGCGTTGTCTTCAATCCCACATAAAAATTCACACTGGGGAAAAGCCATACATGTGTCAGTTATGCAAGAAAACGTTTTCTCTGTCTACAAATCTTGTGCTGCATAGCAGAACCCACACAGGAGAAAAACCCTACCATTGTAACATTTGTAATAAAGCATTTCCACATAATGTCCCTCTCAAAGTGCACATAAGAACCCATACTAAAGAGAAGCCATATAAATGTGAGTTCTGTAAGAAGTCATTTGCGAATAGTGGTAATCTCACACGCCATTTAAGAATCCACTCTGGAGAAAAACCATATAAATGTGAGTTATGTAACAAGTCATTTGCGGTTAATGGTAACCTCAAGTGCCACTTAAGAATCCACAGTGGAGAAAAACCATATGAATGCAACTTATGTTACAAGAAATTCACAAGGAGTGATCATCTACAAGGCCATTCAAGAGTGCACAACGGAGATCTGTCCTCCAAGCGCAGAGTCAGCCATAAGGCCTTTGATTCCAGTAGTGGTCTGACTGATCATGAAACGAGTAACATTGGAGAAAAACCATTAAAACGTCAAAGAGTTGTGCAGCACATGAGAAGAGAGAGACCCTGCAGAAAACAATCGCGTAATAGTTCATGTGAAAATGGAAATCGTGTTGGCGAAAATGATTTGTCAGCAACAGAAGCTATGAAAGATCTTTCATTTAGAAAGAGCTCAGATGAAAACCAACTTTCTGGAGATCATTTGACTACATACGCTGATGTTGGTGATTTTGTTATTGGGTCTTACGGTTGTGGATTGTGCGATGAAATGTTTAAAGTCAACGCGGAATTTATGAGACATTGTTTTCATCACTTCAACGATGCTCCCCATAGAGATACAATTCTGGACCTATTTGAAATGCATCTCCTCAGTTATTTTCCTTGAGACAAGAAAACAATGCTAATTGTAGCTATGTTTATTTTTACATTAACATTAAAATTCGCAAAGTGGTAACTTTTTCCTCGTATCGTGAACTCAGCTGAATGTAGTCGTGTCAACGACGCCAAGAGAAACTGTTATGGCTTCAACCTACATTCATGCTGTATGAAAACCGAATTTCAATGTTCTCAGATCCATCTACACTACCCTGGGCCAAGTGGTCAAATCTCGGATGCACTGTTGTCTCCAATACATCGATGATTGATCTACTGCAGCACCACAATGTCAACTATATCAAGATTCTTGTTGAAGAACTCTGTGGTCGTCCAAATGTCGTGACTGTGGATCAGTACAAAAACAATCTATACTCTGTTGCTGAACATGGGCGTGTAATTTATTTTGTGGTACTTTCCCGTGTATCTGGAGTCAACAACTGTTTAAGGTTAAGAGTGCTTCCGTAAGAAGCAGTTTATAATTTGTGTATTGCTTTATGTATGTTTAATGTAATTGTAGGCTATAATTCCACAATTTGACCGAGTTTTGGTTGTTCCTGTGCTTCTTTTTTTCAAATTCTCAGAATACGCCTTCTGTATTTCATAGTTTTCCTGATCTCATGTTCCTATTCCTGTCAATAAAAGTACAGTTACCGTTAACTTCTTTTTATTTCAACTTGTTTCAGGGTGTATTTTTTTTACTCTAACCGAATCCTGCAGCTGTAGTAAGCATATATATTGCGAAAACTTCTTTGCAGCACAAATAATGTCCTCAGATATTTATGATTACAGATTTGGCGGAAATGTACTTAAGAAATCAAATGGAAACATTGTATTGGTTTCATCTAACGACCAACGTAAAACACAATAAACGGAGATAGATCTGAGTGAAAGTATTGTTCGCTAATATCAGTGTGAAAATTCTTTGAAGTTTTATTTCAACAAGCAAACATTCAATTAAGTACTTTAAGTAGGCCTACATTAACGGAAATCGTACAACTGCCAACTATTTACTCTGTAAAACACACGTTGGTTAGCCACAAGAGTTAACCCTCGGGCTACCAAGGGGGGGTGGTTGCCACCCCACAGGATTTCGTGTTTGGTTTTACATATCATAACTTGTAATATAGCAATGGATTCAGCATTCACTTCTGCACAGAATGGTATATTTAGTTGTACATTATGTGAATGCACCTCGAAATTACATCACTTTTAACAACGGAACCCATTAATTAGCAATATTGTATATTATTGCGTACATTTTGTACATTTTGGTTAAACAAATATAAGATTATGTGTGTTTTGAAACTAATCTATGTATAAAAGATACAAACAATCATCCCTACACATGTTTATATAGTATAAATGTACATCCATACATATATATCCATACATATATATCGGTTTACGTTGTAATGCTGTATTTAGCCATTTTCACACAGATTACGCGTATTATTATTTATTTTGATCACTTCCGGTATTCAAAAGACAAAGATGTTGGTATGCAAATGAAGCCCTACATTCCCTCTAAAGAATGGTATCTTTGTTCTCTTCCATGAAGACAAATGAATACGCTACAGACAAAAAACTAAGGGGAGAGTGCTTCCATTCAGCCATTTTTCACGCATGTTACGCGTATTATTATTTATTTTGAGCACTTCCGGTTGTCTCAGGTCAACTCAGTGACCATAGAAATGTAGCCCCACATTCCCTCTATAGAATGGTATAATTTGTTTCTCTTAATGTTAAATGACGGATAAGATATAGTCGAAAATCTAGGGGGCGTGGTATCCACCCCCTCTGGTGCCTCGGGTATATTGGGTATAACTTTTGAACGGTGTGAGATATCATCTCACATTTTACCTCAAAACGTGTGTAAATGAACCCCCTACAGCTATCTAAAAGGTCAAATTTTTATTCCATACGGAAAAAGTTTGAGATGAAAAAAAAATAGGGGGGTGGCAACCACCACCCTCTTGGTAGCCCGAGGGTTAAGCTAGACTATTCAGGACGTAGCCCTTGTCACGCTGACAACGTATGTAATAATAACCTTAGGTTGATTTTTCAAAATAGGTGGACATAGAACCTTGCAATTCTAGGGATAGGCTTAGTCAATGTCGATTTAGTATTTCCATGCAGCATGACTCAGTATACGCAATGCAGAATGGGGTTCGTACGTTTTATGCTCCCCAATACACTAAAGGCCTTTGTCAGCAAAGCTTTTACGGTTAAATAAACAAGAACATGCCACATTTCCTCTGGACGAATATTGACAGCGACCGGATGCGAGCAATTAAATAAGAAGTTCGAATGGAATTATGAATACTCGATCAGAAGAAAAATAAATACTATGGAAGCCACCACACCCAATATCGCACAGTCACAATTAAGGATACGCTCAAAGTCTCAAATCTTTTCGTCATATGAAATCGATATCTAATGCTCTCAAATTAGAAGAACTTTTTGAAGGACAATTTTATAATTATTCGGTAGATGTCAGGAGCATAATAGCAATCCGATTTCTAGTTAAAGCAGTTTTGTTTCAATGGATGCCATTTTGATCAACTAGACAACGGAATTGTTTCTTAACTAACGATTTCACAATTTTAGTGGTCTTGGTGAGTAATCCAGCTGCTTTGATTTATTGACAATTTTAAAATTATTTTCTGAGCATATATTTTTATAAATAAAAGTCCATTTTACTTATCGCATTGCACTAAAATGCATATTGGTCAATATAACGAAGAACAACACCCAATGGAATTGTGAAAACACAATTTAATAAAAACAAAAACAAAAACTGGAAGACACCACACCCACTGTTACCATGGTGAAGGAGGGACTGGTGAAGCGACTTAGACGAAATTTGTGACTAATAAAAATCAATTCGCTAGATGGCGATAGGCGTCGCTTTGAGATCAGTTTTTGTTATACAGCACAACACATTACAACACTGACAGTGTTGTGACTATTTAAATAATAAACTATTTAAATACTATTTACTGGTGTCGATCGTGTGCCTAACATTATTAACATAAGTGAAATTTTTGCCTGTTGCTGTTGACAAAATCTTCAGAAATAAAGCAGTTTCACCCCTTCTCCAATGTGGAGTTTCCATTAGCCAAAAATCACTTCCCTGCAGCAACAGATGTCTCATGTATGTTTTAGGGACCTGATACCAGCCAAAAGTAGTTTAATATATGTGTATGCATGCATGTAATGTAATGTAAATCTTCGAAAATTTATCAGCGCCCACAAAAGCCACGTATGTATGTATGTATGTATGCATGCATGTATGTATGTAACTGACACTGATAAAAGTTAAATAGTTTTTAAATAGTCAAGTGGTATTTGCAATAGTTAGCACCTATTGACTATTTTAAATACTATTGAAATAGTTTTTTACATGTACTATTTACTATTCTATTTAAATAGTCAGCCTGACTATTTGTCCCAACACTGAACACTGAACGGTATAGATAAAATACGCTGTTGAATGAAATATGCGAAATGAAAGTAAATCTCATAGGAAATTGGAGTACTGGGCATGACTTAACCCGTCTCAATGTAACAACATTAAAAATTACAAGATTCAAAGTGTATGGTGGCAATGAAACTCCTGCCTAAATCATTATACAACATAACTAATAGGTCATCAGGTAAGTTTAGAAACTTTGCTTAATTTGTGTTTCTTTTGCCTGCTAGCACGACTTCTGTTGATTGACTTTTTCAAGAAATGTAATCTCGTGGCAATGTAAAAGTGAATGCAGCGTGCTGTTAGTGATGTCATGTGAACTTCACAACCAATGCCACATTTTGCCAGTTCTGGAGAAATTAATGCCGCATTCAAAATGTCATTATATATGTTGGTATTAGGTGTAGCAGAAAATTTGGTAAAACAGACTTCCAGGAGATGAATAAGTCGGCTCAGCAACGTAGATGGCAGCTGTAATCCGCCTTTCGTTTTGATTTCTACCAGTGTTGTTGCGGAAGAAAAACTGTTGGGAGCTGAAAGAGTTCTCACGCAGTCACTGCAACATGTGAATTTCTTAAGTTTGTGAGCCACATAACCACCAAGGTAACAAAGAATTGCATCTGTGGATTGACTTTTGTTGTAATCATGCTCTGTTCGCTCTTGTCCAGCATCAGATTCTTCTGATTCATATAGCAACAGGTCATCAATCAACACCTCGATCTGAGGAACAAATGGGCACAGTTCATGTTGCGGCTTGATTGACTGAATCGTAAGCAGTATGTTCAACGGATGTGAGTGTACGCTGGCACGTCTTCCAGGTTTCACCAGATTAGAAATTGAAAGCAGTCTGTAGGCATAAAGAAATTGGTTTGGACTCGGATGGTCATTACCTCCACAGGATTGGCGAATCATCCCAAAGAACATCTCAAGGGGATCTTGACAAAATTTGCCAGTCAAGACATATGGAAAACCTTGTGTAAGAAGAGTCGTTGTAAGGTCAAGGGCACTCTTTAATGTTATTCGCAAGCCGTGACATGTCTGACGACTGAGGAATTGCTTTTGCTTTGGCTCTGAAAGGGTGTTGATGTAACGCTCCCAGTTGTCCAACCATAGACTGGCCTCTTCCAGTTCTGCCAACTTATCTCGCTCGGAATCAGCTCTTATGCCATCCTTTGGAAGTCGACCATTGAGGAGATCGAACAAATCATTAATTCTACGAGTAAATTGAATGGTAGCGTCTGAATCCTTAAGTCCAGGAACATGAATTTTGTACAGTTCAAGGCCTGCAGCAACTGAATTACTGAAGAGTTGAGCAGCAATTCGAACTGACATTTTCTGAAAGTTGTTAGGCCAAATGTGCATCTCTGTCAATTTTGGAACAGCTCTTAATCCAGTTGTGGGATTGAGATCATGCTGTAACAGCACTCTGTAATCACTCATTTTAACAGTTCCAGATGGCACTAGAAATTCTTTTGCTTTCAGTAGATTGTTTCGAACAGTCTTCAAGAGATGAGGCGTATCACAGAAGAAGAAGATTGACCTCTTGTCATCGCATGGATTTGTCATTGAATTACAAATTTTGTTAATTTCACCACAGAAACCGAAACTTCTGAGTGCGGCTCTATTTGTCGATGCTCCATCACAAACAAGGCCATCCACTTCTGCTCCACTGTTTTCCAGTAATATAATGGCCCTTAAAATCAATTTCGCCAAAACAGTTGTCGGTGTTGTGCCTGCTGCACAGAAACATCCTATTGTTTGGACCCATCCACTCATATGTGGTTGGAACAGAAATACAAGAGCATGATCACCCTCTTGATACCTCTGCTCAGGTGTTGTTAAGTCTCCGAAATCAACCATCCCAATCATGGTTCTGGTTTCTGACCGGTAGTCAATGTTCTTCGTTATTTGAATTTCGTCGAACATTAATACACCTCTGCGTTCGTTGCGAGGAAATCCTTCCAGTTTCTTTTTCAGCCCTGCGAACAAGGTTGTGTCGAAGCCAAATTCTGGGCGCAAGGCTTTAATTTTCACATTCAATGTTCCGATAGATGGTAAAGGCAGGTAGCCGTTGTCTCTCAACATCCTATATGCAGCTTTGGACTTGCATCTAATCAATAGTGAATCCAACAGCCATTCTGGATCGTACCTTATCCCGGTGTTCGATTTCGCATGTGTGTTCCGTTTTGCTTGTGACAACACACGATTCAGCTGTGGTGGTAAATCCTCATAAACCATTAATTGTTGCTTCAACTTCTTAATTTTTATTAAAGCTTCCCTAAGCTTATCCTTGAGTTCCTTCATTCTCATATTCTGACGACGAATTTTCCTGTTTGTGACGTACCTCTCTGTTACATGTGAGGCACACTTTTTACAGTTGCTACACATTGATGTGCCACTCGGAGTGACGTGGTGGGAAGGTAAATTCAGATGGGCAGAGTTCATATCAATGTCAAAAAATTCACCAGACGTGCAGGGAAGTTCATTGCTGCTTGTCTTCACTTTCTCATCAGTTGCAATGCGAACTTTTGGTTGACGTGGTTTCGAAGTATTACGACTCAGATATAGCGGTAAATTCGGAAAAATTGTGGGTTCCGCATCCTTCATTAACTCCCATCTCCCACGTTCTGTTTCGATGACCTCACCGTTGATGACATGTTTATAAGTTTTCAGGATGAACCTTGATTCAAAGTGAATGTCACAGATATAGTTTCTTACTGACAAAACACCGTCTCGGGGTATTCTTCTGCTCCAAAGCTCTACATTGTGAGGTGGTACATGGAAGAAATGTCGTTTTACTTTGGCATCATCAGAGGCTGTCCTATATCCGGATTTGCATCCAGGTGCCCAACAGGTAGGCATTGCTGGAAAAGTTCTAGGCACAAAATATAACATGAAATTACAGGCATTTGAAAGGTACACGTAATAATGAGAGAATAATTCTTAATAGAGCCCGTGAACATGCAGTCATTTCAAGTGACAGTTAGTATGTGCATTCTTAAAGCATTTTTGAAGGAAGCTAATAGGGCCTACTGTCAAGCTACGTATCTGCAAAGGCAGGTTATTCCCAGTCATAGGACCACAGTGCCTGATCGAGTGCTTCCTGTAGTTAGTGCGAAATCGGACTGGGCGGAGATTTTCCTTGGTCCTTATATTGCGATTATGTAATTACACGAATGGCTCTCTTCTGTAATTTTATCAGTCTATCTAGTCGAGTTGAATAATTCGAAGCCCAACTTATGTTGCAATACGTCAGGTATGGGTGTATCTACACTGACAAAACCGATATCGTTACGCAAGTGTCAGTTAAACCTCGATTTCTTCTCATATACGCGTATCTCTTCAATTTTAATTATATTATCGTTTTTTTAAAGATTTATATAAGCAAGTCCCTCCTTCACCATGAAGCAAACAACTCTACAACGAAGACAACTAGGCCTAGTAAACTCAAGATACATCATGTTAGATGATCGCTAGTTTGCTAGTGGCGCCACCTATATCACTGAAATAAGTCTGGTCAAAAACAATGTATAGCGCACATAAGGAGTCGCTTCACCAGTCCCTCCTTCACCATGCTGTTACACAGTAATACACAGCCACAAATAAGAATATATTAATACTTCAAAAATTCAAGCTCCATAGTCAGATCAATATCCAGAAGGTCAGGCCGTTAGATTGAAAGGCATCCTGTTGTGGATACACACTTTTGAATGGGTAAGTCTTAAGTTGATAACGAAATTCCATAAGCGACTGAGCAGAACGGAATACATTAGAAACAGCTGTTGAGGCCAACAAAGTGGGATAAGATGACCTGTTGTGGTTATGCTTGCTGTATTCATTCCTT
The DNA here is from genome assembly GCA_020284085.1 of Aporrectodea caliginosa. Taxonomy (NCBI): domain Eukaryota; kingdom Metazoa; phylum Annelida; class Clitellata; order Crassiclitellata; family Lumbricidae; genus Aporrectodea; species Aporrectodea caliginosa. The sequence goes on along the minus strand of JACEVL010000490.1, from coordinate 1,260,806 downwards.
AGGAGCTGAAAGGATCCAAAGATAACAAATCAACTGATAGAGAGGTTGTTTTAGTCCATAAAGGATTTTTGTGTTGGTTTGCTCCTTGGCACCGCTGATATTATTAGGCTCCTTCGTAATTGAAGTCTGTTGTAGTTTTTGACTTTATTGGATATTTGTTGGGATGTTTGGCTTTGTGTTACCTTTAATGTGACGCAAAAGTGGAGGTTTTTTTGTAAAATCAACACATAGGTTGCAGATAAGGCACACCCAGATGGTAAAACACATGTGCTACCGGTGACCATAACATAAACATATGGCCATCATTAGTAAATACGTGCCAAAAACTAAATTGTGTTGAAATTAAATTTTTATACACTTTTGAAATTAAATTTGTCAGTATTTGGTGTTGTGGTTTTGCAGTAGTTTTAGCAATTTTGAAATTTGAGATTGTAGCCTTTGCTGTTGAACTTGTGATATCTCCGTCAGATACTTACGATGCATGCAAACATTATGAGAAAAAGAACCATTGCTTTTTGCCACAATCACTTCACAGTTTGGGTGCTATATATCCACAGTTCTCTGATATTGTCCTCTTGCAATTTATCTACCAAAACATATTGCCCTAAATTGTACCTTTTCCCAAGTTTTTACGTTTCGATGTTCAACCCTACATAAAAATATTTCAGTGACAATGCATGTAGTGTGAGCACAACAAAGGTGCATAAATTAATGCCAGACAAAACACAAATGAAAGAGTTGTAATATTTATAGTATTTAGACTGTTGTCAAATATTGAAGGAAATAATAAACAAATTCATGAAATTTTCTGCCATTTTGTACTGCTATCTTGGTCAGTTTTTGAGATTAACATCAATCCTTAGCATTTTATCTCCTCTTTCCATCCATGTGTTCAGAGTTAGACAAAAAACTTGTAGTTGTTTTGCCCATTACCCAAAGGTGCCCCCCACTTTTTTATTTCAAGCCCCTATATACAGAGTCGGATTGGGCGCTTGGAGCGAGTTTTGCGCGCGGCTGCGCGATTGATTGGTGGCATCCCTAAGACGGGTCATGTATCCGACTATATGCGGGATGTCCTGCACTGGTTGTCACTACCACAACACATCTCATTTAGGGTCTCTGCCTTCGTTTGGCGTAGCCTCGTTGGTACCGCACCTGCTTATCTGCAAGAGCTCTGTCGCTCTATTTCTGCCAATATTGGCCGCCGACCCTTCGCTCTGCAGTCCGCGGTGACCTGAGTGTCCCATTTTTACGCACTTCTACAATGCAACATCGGGCCTTCTCGGTTGTGGGACCCGAGTATCAGGAATGGGCTTCCTCTACAGCTCCGTCTCCTATCTAGGAACTCTTCACGTGCATTTTATACCTCTCTGAAAACTATTCTTTTCAGCCGTGGTTGGGCCGGGAGCGCCTCTGAGTAGATATCTTGAAGGGGCGCTATATCAAATTTCATTGATTGATTGATTGATTGAAATATTTTAGTGTTAACTTATTTAGTTAAGCATATATGAAATGTGTAGGCATAAATGACAGAATGTACAAGAAATAAATGTTGAATATATTTTCATCATTGAAAGATAAATAATTGTTTGAGTAAATACAGTGTAAATTGGATAAGGCGAAAGACAGGGAACCAGAGTTAAAATTTCATTTTAATAGAATTTTGTAATAAACACAGCATTCCAGCCAGAAATGCATCATGGATGCTTGTTTTCCCAGCAACAAATGATGCATACGTATTATGATTGCGATAGGCTGCTAACTGGAATTAATATTAGCTGTTGAAACTAAAACAATTTGATGCAGGTGATCTGATTCTGCAGTTAGCTGGTACGTGAAAGTGAAGATGTCCAAATCTACATTTACTTCACTGCTTGTCTAGTCAAAGTATATGTGCAGTTGTTTTGCCTTTGAGGAGATGCAGCTTCGGATGGTGGCCAATAAACTGCTTAACCCATCAAATACAGAATATCTACTACAGGTCACTCCACAGTAACTTAAGAAATTAGATGGCCTAAGTCTTTAAAACTGGGCGATGCACTTATTGAGTTGGCTTGGGTGTTGTTTTTGATTCTACTATGTCTCTCACCGACTATGGTATTTATAAGTCATCATACAAGCATTATGTCCCTGCGTCTTTCAGGATATCTCTGGCAAATACATTGGTCTTGAGTTGCCGTGATTAATGTAATTTGCTTTCTGTTGACATCATTGTCTTTCTGTTAAGCAAAAGATTTATTTAAAATTGGGGTTTGTAGTTTATCAGACATTGAATCTGGCTCACCACAATACCTTGTTGATCCTGAGTTGGCCTCTCTGCTCTCTACATTGGAGCTGTTCAGCTGTTATGAGACTACAATATCTGGTCTTATAGAAACATATCTCCCTGTGTGCAACATCCAGACACACTACTGCCTGTCATCTCCATGGTTTGATTCAGAATATTGGGTGCTTCGTTGACAGATTCTCTGGAGAGAATCTTCAGAAGATTGCGCTCACTGGCTGATCAGGCCACGTGGGTCAAACGCAAATATGGGAAGCCATCATCACTTGCCAGTCGAAGGAGCCAAAGAGGCTCTAGACCACTTTCAGTGACCTCCTTGGTTGCCGGAGGGGTGATTAACAGTCGGAGTCTCCTCTGCCGTTCTCTGCAGAGACATTCTTGGAGCGTTTCTCGGCCAAGATCTCATCCATTTGGAGCGCCACCACCGACTTCTCTCCGCCTGCGTTTTCTACTACAGAGTTTCAGCTGCCTGTCCTTAATGAGATTTTGAGTGTGGAGCTGCGTCAACTTAATCTCTCTTCCGCTTCTAAGATGTGCAAGTTAGATCATGCACCAACGTTTCTCGTGCAGCAACTAACTGAAGACCTTCCTTCCCTCATGGTCCTGTGCAACTGCTCGATCCGTGAGGCTTACCTGCCTGTTTCTCAAAAGCAATCCGTTCTTCTACCAGTGTTGAAGCTGGGTGGCCGTAACTTTTCATTATAAAATACTAGAACCCATTGATGTAAATCAGTTGATTGCATATTTAGATGTGAATGAGCTGATCCCTCCACAGCAGTTTGCTTTCTGTTGGAATCACTGCACAAAGACTCCGACTTCTATCTGACTTCTATGGGTCTATGGACCGTGGCCACAGTACTCTCCTAGCTCTGTTTGATGTTAGCGCTGCCTTTTACTACGTGGACCACTCCAACCTTCTGCAGCATCTCTCCAAGTGCTTCCTTTTGGATGGATCACCTCCTGAATGGCTACGATCATTCCTATCTGAACACACTAACTTTTTGCAGATGATGTGAAGACTCCCGTCCATTGGATGCAGTCGCTGCTGTGAGTCAGAGGTGCCTAACTGTGGATGACCTCTAAATGGCTTCTCTTGAACCTTTCCAAAACACAGTTTATATGGCTGTTACTGTCAGCTTCGTCATCTCTTAACAGCTCTCTCTCTGTCGCATGACGCTCTCATGGTCCTTGTCCACGCCTTCGTCACTAGTCGAATTGACCACTGTTGCTTGATACTTGTCGGCCTCCCCTTAGGGTCCTGGGTCGACTTTATCAGGTCCTGTGCTCAGCTGATCAGGCGGCTTCCTAAGTTCGCTTCTGTCTCTGCATACAGACGTGATGTGATGTGTTGTTGCACTGGCTGCCTGTGTCTCAGTGGATTTCATATCACATTGCTGCACTGGATTCTCGTTGCTTTCTTGGCTGTGCTCCATCTTAATTGCGCAGTCTTTGCCACCCAGTGTCCGACGTTGCAGCACGTTGGGTGCTTTGCTTTGCGACGAGTAGTGAACTTTTAGTTCCACAGGCTTGCTTGTCTACTAGACAACACCAAGCTTTCTCAGTTGCAGGCTGAGAATGATCTCCTGCAGAGCTGCGTTCATTACTCCTGATCAACCCAGCTGGGTTTTTATACATCACTTGTCTTTTTTCTTTAGTCATGGCTGGGCTGGGTGCACTCCTAAGTAGGTTTCTGTAAGGGGTGCTATATAAATTCTCAGAATGAATGAATGAATGAATGAAAAGTGGCTATAGTAATTGCATACATTAGTAATTTTGAAACATCTTTGTGTAAACAGAACAGTACGACGCTTTCCTTAAGTTCAATGAGGATGAATTCCACAGACAGTTCAATGAGTCAGCAGCCAGCTGTAAGTAGAATTACACATTCTTTTCTATCAAAGGCATTGTGGTAACTCTTTCGCCTCAATTGCGGTCACTAATGATTACATTGCAAAAATGCACCCATCTGGGTTATAATTAGCTATATTTATTTATATCTGTTAGATAACATTATACAATTTTGCGAAAAACTCCCTTACTTGGATTTTTCAATGGTTTGGTCAAGTTAGAAACACAACTTTTGCCGATGTTTTTGTAAACAATTCCATGAGAGGGTAGCGGGAAGTTAGTTGCACGAGAAACATCACTTGTCTTTTTTCTTTAGTCATGGCTGGGCTGATCTTCTGCTCTTCGTGTCAGAGTGTTACCATTACCCTAAACTCCGACCCCTACTAGTATACCCTTACTAAAGGTAAAGCAGCAAATCTCCTGGGTATTCATCTGAGATATATGTGGAGCATTGTGGATTATTTTTATAGACCGTCAGAAAGGTGCTGAAATAAATACCCACTGATTGAAAAACTTTAAGATGCTATAAATTAATGCATGTGAATTGTGCAGTAGCCTAGATATAGATAGCGTAACTAATTATGCCTCATGTGTATCTGATATTTAGTTCTGTTTCATTTTTTTCAGATGTTTCTTGAATTAAGACTGCAGTAATTCCTGATACATCATAAGGTCTCCAGCAAATGGTTACAGACAATGTTGGCACAGAAAAGCTATCATATCTTGTTGCATTTTAATGTTATATTTCGCAAAATAAATAAAAAATTCCAGCAATGTTAATTTTTTCAAAGATGTGTCTGGATTGTAATTCTTTGATATGGTCTAAACTAATTAAAGTATTTAACTGGTAATACAACTGTCTGTCTGACTGTTCTTGAAGACATTTTTAGATGCATTGGTGAAGTTGTGTTTGGTGGTTCACAACAGATGTGAACACAGTATAGCAGGGGTTACCAATCTTTCTATGCCCAGCACCCCTGGGCATAGAACTGACCAATGTTCGCACCCCCTACAAAAGTATTGTCACATTTGAAGATGCATACACGAACTAGTTACTACTGAAACTTCTGCTTACAAGCCTTAGGCTGGCCCAGCGTTTCCCAAAGTGGTTTCCGCGGAACCCAAGGGTTCCGTGGGGTGACCACAGGGGTTCTGCAAAAGGTTATAATTCAAAGAAATTTTATTGTGGAATTTTAGTGGAATAAAACATTTCAAACAATTTTTAAAAAATACACAAAAAGTTAAAACTGTCGTCTTCCACGTTTTGCTCCCAGTGAGTGATAATCCGAACTTTCAGTGCCCATTAGCATTCCAGTAACTATTTATAGACATCACTGCATGGTCCTACGTAGGTCAAAGCTGTAAGTCTGAATAGGGACGTAGCCACCTTTGTCATTGTTACCTCCAAGAATCTAATCCGACCACAATTAAAAGCAAAAGTTAAAAAGTACCGCCAAGTCAGATAATCGTACAGTAGTATTAGCAATTTATTTTATTTTGCTGGTATAAAAAGTTGCCAAAATTGAGTAACTGTCACGTAAGCTGGGGTTCTGGGCCTCTTGTGTTGACTCTAGTAATGTGGAATGATTTCAACCTTAGCCTATAATATAGGAGTCCTGATTGAAATGGATTGTGTTCTCAACGAAAACATACGTATAGAAATTGCAGATCATACGACCTGAGAGCGAACTTGGTTAAAAACTTTCCTCCCATGAGGGTGCTAATAATTGGATTCAAAACCATTCCAATTAGCCGAAAATCCATATAAATTTTATAATAAAGATTACAAACTTCGTATTGACATAACGTCGGACTCGCAAATGAAGCAGAATTTCAATGAACTTTCATTGATCAATTTTTGCGGTGGGCTAGTTAAAGATTGTTGCAAAGTGTACAGTTAATGTGCTTCTGCCATGTACCCCAGAATATTGGTGTGAAACTGGATTCTCATATCATACTTCAACAAAAACAAAAGTATAAATCGACTAAGTGATGCACCTGACATTAGAATCCAGCTTTCTAGCATCAAGCCGCCTATAAAAAATTGCATGAGAAGAAACATAAACACTGTACACATTCAAACTTCATGTAGGCCTACCCGAAATATTGTGCTCCATGAGTCATGGTTTTAAAAAACAGTGCACTTAAATTTTTCATGTTAGAGAAGAATTTAACAAAAAGTCTGCTTATATGAGTGTGTGTGTCTAGTTAGGCCTATATTTAGTACCAGGTATGCTTCTCAGGCGTTTTGTATGCCTCAATACGTTTAGTTGAGATTCGGGTTCTGCCAGAAAATATTAAGATGCAAAGGGTTCCATGGCCAAAAAAGTTTGGAAAACGTTGGGCTAGCCTTACAGGCTTACAGTGTTACATGGAAATAAACTTCTATGTTATGGTCTTACCCATACTTATCCTATGACAGCTACAAAAAATTATAATGTAAAATTAGTGCATTCTTAGGATTCATACTTTCCCTCTTTGTCGCACCCCTGAAATGACATGTCACACCCCCCCCTTGGTGTATGCACCCCACTTGGGAACCACTGCAGTATAGGTTCAGCTGAAATCATGCATAAAAACAATGGACACGAAAACGTTTGTTTTACACCGTAATGCTTCATACGGCAGAGCTTTGGAATATTCATATTGGCACCTGTTTGATACTTTCATGGCTCATTTCTTAATTCTGGAATAGGTTGCAAGGTCCATGTTAAAATGATAACTGTAAGTTATGATTTTATGATTGGCATTATTATGAGATAAATTTATTTCTTCATTAAGCCAACAAACTCAAACACAGACTAATTAAATTGACCGTTTTCAATATTACTGGCTCTGTCATTCAGTCCTTGGCTGATCGGTCTCCTGATTGTTCCAATTGGAGGTGCCTAAAAAGGGTTCTGATAGGCGCTGAAGCAGATGGCTGGTCACCTGTCGCTGCTGATATCTTGCTTCCTATTTCTTTGGTTTAAGATTCTTTTCCTTATTTCCAGAGCGCTTTTGGGTCCACGCTGTCTTTATGATCTTATCCTTCGTCCTCTTTCTGCTGCCTCCGGTCGCCCTCTCCGTTCGTTATACCATCATGACCTCTTGGTGCCTCGGACTGCTACTGCCCAATACCTCTAGATACGATCCACTAGTCGCAGCCGGTCCCTCACCCCATCCACCATAGTAGTGCTTGGTGGAGAGGTAACTATTCCTCTGGAGGAAATACGGACTGACGGTCCTATTTGCCGGAGGGAGCTCCGACGAGATCACAAAAGCCCTGTGTTGTCCTAATGGCAGTGCGAGCATGTGGGCCACAAATTCACCTCTGGAGGCTGAGCGCAGAGATCGGCGACCAGAACAGGTGGAAGTTATAGAACACCCGAAGATACAAGGCACTATGCCCAAAACACAGTGCCCGATGATAGAGGATGCTATACTGGATGCGCTGCCGGACCAGGAGCCAGTGGGGAACATCCTGCATGTACGCACTAAACCTAGGGACACCACCAATAGTACGAGCAACCCCCCACAAAACCCCTCCAAGGGATGCAATCGAACCAGTAGAGAACAGTACTTGTGTTTCGAACCAACATGTTCAATGATTTGATTTCAGATTTTCCAAATTCACATTTACTTGAATTTAGTGTCAATTTATGTTTTCTCATCTGTACAAGAAATAATTCTGTATGTCTAAGATGTTCAATTGTTCTTCACGTGACATAGAATGTACTGCCACTTCATCCACTTAAGGTTCATTAAATTCCTTAACTGGTTGTAGTTAGACCTGAGAGTCAACCCCAGTAAGTCGACTGGGGTCGACTTGGTCATCCCAAGTCGAGTCGTTTATGCTTAGCGCAACTGACCCCAGACGAATTTGTACAGAAAAGTGACTTCAAGTTGTTTTATCCACAAGTCGACTTAAACCGACTTGAGACACAAACAAATCTAAATTTATTACGTCACACTAATGATCGTGAGGCCACAGAAGCATTTAAGCAGTTTTGTAGTGTTTAGTGTGAACAGGTCAGTGGCGTTGCAAGGATTTTTGGCGCCCTTGTTCAGAGCTTCGGTGATGGGCCTCGCTCCTTGAACTCCCTTCGATTTGAAACAAAAAAACGCTGTGCAAAAAGCGCAATTGCATGCACCATAAATTGTATTGTATTTAAAGATTTATAAAGCGCCTCTCACAGTGCACACCAATCAGAGGCGCTCCCAGTACGAAAGTCCTCGAGAATAAAGACAATTTTTGAGGTAGCAAAAGATGTAGCAGGACCACCACATATACAGTATGGTGGTGCGAACAAAGGTGGGAAGTTGATTCCATAGCGAAGGGCCAATGCAGGCAAAGGCACGGGACTGGGCTATGGCTGTTCTCACATGACGAACAAAAAGGTCAAGACGATCCGAAGAGCATAGCGGGCGAAGAGAAGCAGCCGAGGTAAGCCGACGTACTGAGTCAAAGAGGTATTTCGGGGCAAGACCTAGGTAGGATCGGAAAATGAGGACAAGTACCTTTAACTGGATGCGTGCAGTAAGAGGAAGCCAATGTTCAAACATGAATGTAGAGAAAAGGGAGAATCGCGGGAGACGGGCACTAAGTCTAGCAGCTGCATTAAGAACCAATTGCCGAGGGGAGAGGCGCACTTTAGGGAGGCCAACGAAGAAGGAATTACAATAGTCAATGCGAGAGCAAATAAAGGCATGAACTATTGAGGCAAAAACCAAAGAAGAAACAGATCGTCGGATTGCCTTCAGGCGTCGGAGCTGGTGATAACAGGAGTGGGTGAGAGTAGTAATGTGGTCAGAGAAGGAGAGAGATCTATCAAGTGTATTGTATTGTATTTGATCATTTATAAAGCGCTTCTCATAGCATACGCCTTTCAGAAGCGCTCCCAGTGCGAGGTACTCCGAGGAAAAAGGAAGGTTTTAAGGTGAGAGAAAGAGGTAGAGATGCTACTAGAGAGGATTGTAGAGCGTAGAGAAGGAGGAAGTCGATTCCATAGAGAGGGACCTATGCACACAAAGGACCTGGATTGAGCCATTGTGGTCCTAACACGGGGAACAAAAAGGTCAAGCCAGTCAGAGGATCTGAGAGGACGCTTCGACGTGGCAGAGAGGGGGTGGAGAATTTGGTGACAAAGGTATTTTGGAGCAAGACCCAGTTGAGATTTGAGCATGAGAATGAGAACTTTGAATTGGATGCGCACAGAGAGGAAGCCAATGAAGTTGTTCAGCCATAAATGTAGAGATGTGAAAGAATCGAGGGAGGCGAGCTATAAGTCTGGCAGCAGCATTCAGTACAGACTGAAGAGGAGATAGACGAACCTTGTGTAAGCCAACAAGGAGAGAATTACGGAAACTTTTCAGAGAGCAAGTTATAGTTGAGTTTCAGGAGTTGCTGTGGTGTACCAAACCAAATAAGTTGAGTTTTGCAGGAATTTAGAGAGGCGATTAGAGGACAGCCACAGATGGAGATCCTCGGAAAGAGCGTCAGTGTGAATAGCAAGAAGGAGTTGAGCAGAAGGGCGCTCACAGACTCATATGCCTCATATGCCTGGACATCATCAGCAAAAAGTTGGCCGATAGCCGAATGATTTTGGAAAAGGGAAGGAATACCAGCCGTGTATAAAATAAATAAGAGGGGTCCAAGGACAGAACCCTGAGGAACACCCAATTTAACAGGGACCCACTGAGTTCTGGAGTCACCAGAAATGATCATTTGAGTGCGATCAGACAAGTAAGACCGAAGCCAAAGAAGTGGGGAACCTTTGAGTCCGAAATGGGTTGGAAGTTCTGACAAAGGTTAGGGTCTAGGTTGGGCTTCTTGAGTACTGGAAAGAGTATAGCTCGTTTTTGTGAAGCAGGCATGCAGCCCTCTGATCTATTAAAGAGATACAGAAAGAAAGGGGCAATATCATCAAGAATATCTGTGATAATAAAAGGAGGAAGAGGGTCCCATTCACATGATTTTAAATTAACAGCTGTCAAAACTGAGCGGAGGTCCGAATCCATAATCGTAATCGTAATCTCCAAACTTCTAAAGCGCCACTCGAAAGCCAAGCGCAGGGCACCAGCTTATTCACGAGCGCTGCGTCTAGTCAGAGGGGTTGTCCAAAAGAGTAGTCCGAGGGAGGTCCGAGTCCGGTTTCCAGAGGATCAGAGAGGGCACAGCAGATGTTAAGGCGGGTGTCTTTTAGGTCGAGAATTGGAAGGTACAGGATCAGAAGAGTCAGGATAAGAGTTCTTGAAAAGGAGAGACTTTAGTTTCGAGTGGAAAGCCTTGGGGTGATGGATAGAGGAGCCTGAGGCAGATGATGGTGGATGATTGGCGATGATAGTGGAGGAACCGAAAAAGTGCGGAATTCAGGAGGTAGATCGTTCCAGAGACGCGGCGCAGTGTTGGATATTGCTCGGTTGGAGAACTTGAGATGAGTAGTGACCGGGGGTCGAGAAAGAGTGAGAACGGAGGATGATCGGGTAGAACGGGTTGGCTGGATGGTGAAGAGTTCGCGGAGATATCTGGGCTGGGAGTGTTGTAGGGAGTTGTAGGTTAGCGAGAGGACCTTGAAGTGAATTCGCTCTGGGATTTTTAACCAATGGAGTGATTTGAGGATGGGAGTGATGTGATGATGCTTGGGCGTTCTGGTGACGGCTCTGGCTAGTGAGTTTTGGATGAGCTGCAGACGCTTTAGTTGTGTGGCTTCAAGGTTGAGAAAGAGGGAATTGCAATAGTCGAGCTTTGAGTGGACAATGGAGGTAGCAATGGTGGAGGCAGTTTTGAAGTCGAGCATGGGTCGAATGCGGCGGAGGTCACGAATGTGCATGAAGCAGGAGCGCGAGAGGTTGGAGATGTGATTAGAGAAGGAGAGATGTGAATCAAAAGTAACACCAAGATTGCGGACAGGGGCGTCAGAGGTGAAGGTAAGAGATGAAGAGTTAGTGGATAGGTGTATTGAAAGGTCAGGTATTTTCTTGATTTGGTCAGGAAGGCCCAGGATGATGAATTCTGTTTTGGAAGGGTTGAGGCAGAGAGTAATTTTGATGTAATCATGTCAGGGGTGACCATTTTTGGACATAGAGCTCTATAACATTAAGCACGACCACGTAGTAAACATAGAACACTATGATTGCGAGCAGTCCACTCAAAATTATACTGCTCTATCTGCAACTCTGAATCTGTGATGGATATCAATGAAACGCTTTAGTGAAGTTAAACAATACTTTCAAGTAGGTTGTGGTGTGTTCAGTACGGGAAAAATACATTTAATTGAAATTATACCATTTTCTGGAAGTCTATTCGGTATTACATGCAATAAAGGAAGATGCAATAGAAAATTTATTGTCAAACCTTATTAAATTTCTGAAAAATATTCCCAACATGGGTCCCCTCAGACTTGGGCGGGTTAGGCAGCGGAAGGCGGTCGCAGTCTGAGCGTTGGCCGAGAGTGTTTGGCTCACAGCGGTAGAAGTGATCGAGGGAAAGTCCGTTGCAAATTTCCCGTCGTAACGCGTCACCTGAACTCAGCTGAGGCAGATTCACAATAGACAGAACCGTATCCCAATCTTGGACTTTTCTTTATCGAACTTTCGTCCTTTTTGCACAGAATTCAGATCCGTCTTTCATGGAATTGAATTATATCCTCCATTCGAACAGACTTCGAAATTCACGAATATAAACCACACCACGCACAATTCTTTCCTTTCTTTACCTACGATGCCTCACGATCAGACACATCAGTCGCTTGCTATAGCTTTACAGTATCTACATTCGACGATTTACACAACTAGTCGAATATTCCACAGACACATTTATATCCAGTCTTCCACGCCAGAACCTAGGTTAATCACTAATTTCACCGTTCTCGGTTCTACGTCGAAGAATTACACTCGCTTTATACTCGTTGCATTACGATATCAAACGATACGCTCGCACTCGCTTGTTTCACAATACATGGCCGACTTTTACGTGGCTAATCGGTATATCCACGGGCAACAGAATCCTTTTTCTTTTCGACGTTGAAATCACCTGCTAATCCGACAGGACTTTCACGTTTAAGATTTCTCAGGACTGCGCAAATTGCGGTCGTTGGACAGTTATTTTATAGGACGCTCCGTCGGTTGCAACCTGCAGACGGGTCGCTCCAGCCAATCAGCGGCCTCGCACCTACAGCTGTGTTTTGCTGCGACTGGGCGTCGGTTTTGGCAGCAGTGATGATGATGGCAATACTCAGGGAATATTTTTAGAAAATATTCACAAAAGCAGCAAACATTAAGATTGAATGTAAAAAGCATGATTAACTAATGCAATCTGGTATGCAATGCTTGTTGTTAGTTCTATTGGCTAATCAATACGTAAAAATTTATACGCCCTGAGTCGTCCTCATAGAGCCGTTAAGCAGTTGAATTGAATTTATGATCTGAAAGAGCGCATTCACTTTAATGGAAAAGTGGTTCAAAGTGAAAAATGGACTTTTGAACTAGAGGGAACTTTTGAACACTTAGAGTCACTTGCTTTAAATATTTCTGGCTTTGGATTTTGATTAAAATATATATTCATAAATTATACGCATTTAAAAAATAATACCTTATACCTGTGGAATTTTTATCCCCGCTGGGGATGATTTCACACGATGGAGATAGAAATGGTTTATCCCCGGATACTCTATAGAGCCGGTATAGTCCATCCGGGGGATAAATTCATTCATTCCCCGGATAGTCTTAGGACAGATACTCTATTTCGTGATACCGGCAGTGCCGGGTTAACCCGATGAATCCCGATCCACCTGCCGTTTAATTGAATTATGTTTGCATGGCAACATATTGTCAACATTATTCTATCCTTACACCCCTCTTACAATCTTACAGAACACTTTAATAGACCACAAGGACAAGGGCTGGCCTTCATTATCAGACTATCCATGCAGTCATGCACTAGCTAGCTCATTCTTAGCTAGCCTATACTGCGGCTGTCTACAGATAACAGAGCTTCCATCTTCAGCTCTAGTTGAGCGTCTGCTGGAGGAATTGACTCACTCAGCCAGGCGCAATCAACTAAGTTCTCTAACAGACTATCATTTTGGTAAAACTTCTACTGATAAAAATCAAATAAACTCTAAATAAAATAAACTCTAACTTGTTTTAATGGATCATAATTGTAAATCGTATTTTGGATACCTGACAAACTTGTAATGTATAGTTGTATACAACTATACATTAAAATTTACAGGTCATTGGCCCATTGGATGTTTTAGTTTAAAAATAGAGTAAATTAAAAATTATCGAAAAATTCTGAATCATTTGCCAGTTTTAAAGGAATAATTGAAAAGTAATTGGTAATTGAATTACAATCAAAATGTATGCCTAATTGTTATTGAATTACCTTCACAATTTGTAATTGTAATTGAATTACATTTACAAACATGTAATTGCAATTATAATTGAATTACATTTGCAATATAATTGATACAACACTGGTGTCTCAGTCTTGGACCCCACTGTCTCGGTCTCGGTCTCGAAGTTTGATGTTTCGTATACAAGTCTGGCCTGACGCCACTTTCTACGGCTGCCGTGAAATTCTGTATGGATAAACCAGAAAGAAAGGGTACAATCGTGTGAAAAGGATTGTTCCAGACAAAGAACTCAGCCAGAACGACGCCGCTGTAGTTTTCCTACGCCTGCGCTCTCTCTGGGTATATGATGCAGGGTCGCAGGGATAAAGACGCTGAACAACTGCAGATGTCCATCTACTAAAGAAACCTACCGCTAGATTCCGGGGACGGCAATGTCATTATTTTTCCTATGTCCTTGAGAGTAGATGTAAAAAAGGAGTTTATAATTTGTTCAACGTAACTACACACCACTTCTGACGGACGAGTGAATGATTTGGTGTTGTTGATTGGATGATTATGAGATTGAATTAGTCATTGTCACGTTGTACTCTTGTCTGTCATTGTTATATTGTCATTCTTCTAATAATCAATTTAAATACAATGTCCATGTCTTCCTTACATTCACACGATGCAGAAGAAGTGGGTTGCGTAAGGTCAGATAGACCCGTGCCTCGACCGCCGGCTGACTATGAGAATCTGCTGGATCGATTGATAACCATAACTTCCAATTAAGGGGATAGGTTCGAATCCGTAGAGGAAGGATTGGGGGAGATGTACCAACAATTGGAACTTGTCACGAGTGACATTGATCAGAGACTCAATAATCTCACCACCTCTATGAACCAGCAATTCAGGGATTTGTCCCAACGACAGCTGGATACTGAGGATGTTCTGTTGGTGATGGCTAGTGACCAACTGAACCGACAGTAATTAGAACGGATCTTCCCGAAGGTATGAGAAGGGGGCAAGCTCCGGTTGGTAATCCGAATCCAAGCTGCCAGCTCTTGCTTTCAAAGCAACCATGCCTCCCCTCGAAGTCAACTCGTCAAATGGTGAAAACGCAGAACATACAGGGATGAGAGCTAGTACCGAGTCGAACCCGTCCGCCGCAGTTCGAGGCTATTGACCAAACAGCGAGTGAACTACCTCATTACGGTCGCCACCAGAAGAAACACCACATCAGTTAGCACTGAGGATTGAAGTCGAAGTGATAGAAACCGGACCACTTGTGTCGTTCCACCTGTCCCATGGCAACCGTAGCGGCCTATCAAACCGTTCAGGGGATAACATGGGGTGCGAACACCCACAGCCTGTTCTTAATTATCTTCATCTTAGAAAATTATCGTTCAGCACTATAGTTTGTGACTATGAGCATAACATAATTTCCAACTTTTGTAAGCGAGTAGTAACCGTTATAAGTCTCTCGAGTCGCCCGTCGCGACTGGCTGCAGTCACCGTTAGAGGCTGCAAGATTTCTTTTGCTGCTCAGTATATTAAATGCGTTGCTAGGATGCGCTCCGTTTCAAAGAGAGCACAATTAGAAGAAGATAGGCAGAGGTAGAGGTGGGGAAGGGAGCTGGAGGTTGAAATTTAAACCGTCGCATAGATTCAAATTTGCGTGTAATTAAAGTCGGTAGACGGCGCTGCTGTGAACTTCAAACCGTCGCGTAGATTCAAATTGCCTTGTGATAAAGTTTGCGCTGCACGATAGTCTATTGCCCTGTATGAGCCCGCGGGCCGCCGGTCATGCGATTTTAAGTGGAGCGTGCGAGCTCCCTAGACTTCACCGTCTTAGGACGGGCAAATATCTAGTATTCTTTATATATCAAACTGCATAACCGCACTTTGGTCATAAATCCAACTTCCATTTTAACGCCAAAATTATTTTCAGCAATCCAACTTCCATTTTAAACTAACCACATAAAATAATTTGGCAACGTAAACTACGGTTTTATCAATCCGGGTTCTATTTACGCAAATAATTATTTTCATCAATCCAACTTAAAAGTACTTAGGACACAGGATATTTTGTGATTGGCCGATGTGACTGGAGCCGATATGACTGGGGCCGATATGCCTGGGGCCGATATGACTGGGGCCGATATGACGGAGCCGATATGACTGGGGCCGATATGACGGGGGCCGATTTGACGGGGCTGTTTTGTCGAGGCCATTTTGACGGGGGCCGTTTTGTCGGGGCCCATTTGTCGTGGCCGTTTTGTCGGGGCCGATTTGTCCTGGGCCGTTCTGACGGGTCACCGTAAAGAGGTTCCCATGTGTCGTTCTACCGTTCTATATAGCTGTTCTAATGTTGGGTTAACCTCTGGTAGGTAGCGTAGTCGGACCAGACGGTCCATCACGGACTGTAGTATATTGCGCTCCTGTTGCCCCACAAAACCCCACCATTCCGGGTCACAGTGGTCATTCGCACAACATCATGTTACATCTGAATCCAGATTGGGCTGCGGCAGAAGCCCAGCTTGCTCAAAGTAGAGAAGAAGCTGAAGGGATATCTACGAACAATTGCATTTACAAAATAGACCATTGTCTGTGGCGATTTTGAACATTATATAATTTATATTTAATACATCAGCCGCAAAAATTGAAGTGGACGATATCTGTGGGTGAGGATGCAAGTGCATATATCCATTTATATAACGAGTTTATATATATATATATAATTCATCTAAATACCAATATTAAGATATGCATAAGCGCACTAGAGAGCAGTGCCGTCTTAAGGCATGGTCACACTGGGCAGTCGACAGTGATCCCAAGATTCTAAGGACTCCCAAATTAAAAAGACCAGAAAAACTTACTGCGTGCGTTACCTCCACGCGCAGCAGAATTTAAACTTACAAGCTTTGTGTGCAGAGATGTCAACCAGTTTTTAAACATTATTTCGTTACAAAGTGAATGTTGAAAGAACCAATAAGTCTACATCTGTAGATTTTATTTCTTTGACCGTTTAAATTGTTATGCTCGTGCGTGGGCAGTGGAATAGGAAAACACGCCCGCCTGGCGTCTACGTTGCTTTACGACATCATAATGTCACGGAACCAACGGCAGAAGGTTTGGAAAAGTTTTTTTATCGTTAGGGTTGCCACCCGTCCCGACTTTGTCGGGACCGTCCCGATTTCAAGGCAAATGACCCGTGTCCCGACTTGACCTTGTCGAGACAGCCAAATGTTCCGACTTTCAAATTTGTGATCAAACAAAATGTTGTGACATAAACACAATACCCGTACTAACTACTGCTAACTGTTCTTCGATTGGTGACGGAGAATGAGCTTACAACGAGTCTACTTACCTTCGAGCAGTTTTGCCGAAGCTTATAAGTAAAGGTGGAGATCTGAAATGGGATGAATGTTTTAAAGCAACGAGCTGTTCATTGTTCAAACTTGCCATTGAGTAGGCCTAATGCTGCAGTTGAAAGACTCTTTACTGGAATGAAGAACCTGTGGACTAACCAGCGTAACAGATTGTGTGTTGAACTTGTTGAACCTGAATTACTTGTGAAAACTTTTTATAGAATGACATGTGCGGAGTTCCACAACTTTGTTTTAAGACAGAAACCGTTGTTGAAAGCTGTGAGGAGTAATTTAAAATACTTCCTCAATCAAACTCATGATCATCGCATAAGAAGACTGCTTGAAAACTTGATCTGATCGACAGAATCTGCTTGTGTTCTTAAAGTTAACCTATTTAATAAAATCTCAGTCACAATTTCACAAAATTGCAGAAATCAGTGTTGCAAATTAACCATGCTTTAGAAATAGAATGTAGGCCTAATAGCAATAATTACCACTCTTTTGGATCACTTCCTATCTTTCAGAGCGCCCTACCTCTACCATTTTTTACTCATCTCGCTCGTCTTGGCGCCCTGGTCCTGTTGGCCTCCCCCAGGGTTCTATTCTTGGACATCTTCTCTACGTCCTCTTTACAGCTAATGTGAAGTCTCTACTTGCATCCTGTTCTCTTACTTGCATCCTATACTCTCACTTCAGGTTGTACCACATTTCCAGACCAGAAACCAGAGGCATCAGAAGTCCCTTACTAGTCCCCGGCGCTGCCGCCATCGGCCGCCGCCGCCGCCAGTGACTAATACCTCAAGTCGAAGTCAGTCGCTAAGCTATCGACTGCTATCGACTTTGTACACTTAATATATCAGCAATTATTTATTTACTACCTTACTGCCTACCTAGTACTACTTACTTACTTTACTAGCTATACTTACTTCCAAGGAATCTATATTTGGACCTATTACCTAACAGTCAGATTTCTCTGTGATGTTACCTGACGTCACGCACTTTTTAAACTGAAAATGGAGTCTCTTCGATTCAAACGTCGCGTTGAAAAAATGATGGTTTCAGTGTCTTTATGCAGCGGTACAACTAAAGATGAAGCCTGACAAATTGATAATAGCCTATTGTAATTGTAATTGTAATCGAACATTTATATAGCGCCGCTAACAAATCAGCAGCGCTCTCGACCTGCTTCAGTGCCTGCGTCAGAGAACAAAAATGTCTTAAGGCGTCCACGGAACTGCGAAGGTGATAGGACTAGTAACTCAAGACGAAGAGATTGGGGACGAGAGTTCCAAGCTGATGGGCCAACACGTGCAAAGCACCTAGAGTGGGCCGTAGCAGAGCGCATGCGAGGGACCAGTGTTGTTCAGTAATTGAAATACATGTAATTGAATTACGTAATTGAATTACAAGTTCTGTAATTGTAATTGTAATTGTAATTGAATTACATTTGAAGTCCAGTAATTGTAATTGTATTACAATTACAATATTGCTTGTAATTTGCAATTGAATGAAGCGTAAATTATGAATTACTTTGAAAAGTCAGCAAAATGCCAGCCTACTGGGTTGACTCTGGTCACCCGTTTAATTGAATAAACTGCTCTGCATTATTGCATGGCAACATAATTGTCAACATTATTCTATCCTTACACCTCTGTTACAATCTTACAGCACACTTTGATAGACCCCAAGGGCAAGGGCTGACCATCATTATCAGACTATCCATGCATTAATTCACTCAGTTTTAGCTAGCTTACTGTGGCTGCCTACAGATAACAGAGCTTCAGCTCCTGTTGGGCATCTCTTTAGCACTGCTGGACAAATTGACTCACTCAACCTGCAGGTGCAATCAACTAAGTTCTCTAACAGACTATCATTTTGAAAAACTTCTACTCCTATAATCAAATAAACTCTAACTCGTTTTAATGGATCATAAACTGTTAATCGTATTTCGGATACTTGACAAACTTATAATACAATTGGATGTATGGATTACAATTATTGACCGGCCTTTGGCATATTGAACGTTTTAGTTTCAAAATAAAGTAGGCCTACACTAAAAATTATCAAGAAAAAATTCTAAATCATTTGCCAATTTTAAAGGAATAATTGAAAAGTAATAATTGGTAATTGAATTATAATCAAAATGTAGTTGTAATTCAATTACTTTCGCCATCAAGTAATTGTAATTGTAATTCAATTACATTTACAAGCATGTAATTGCAATTATTGATCGGCAGCATATAGTACGGAATAGAGAACACTGGAGAGGCTTCATAAGGGCCTCATCGTCGGGAAACTGATGGAAGAGAAATAAGAAGAATTGCAATTATAATTGAATTACATTTGCAATGTAATTGATACAACACTGGTAACCGGTCAAATTTCCGGCGTAATAGTTTGAATAGACTCTCCCTTTTAAACGCTCCGGGGTCTATTATATCCGACGATATATTGACTGGTGGAGTTAATTCTTACTATGAAGTGGAGTGTATGGTTACTAGGACTAAGACACTCCTGTTGGTGAATAGACATTAGACACTCCAGTGGAGTTGATTCTTCCTAGAACAAATTGAATGGGTGAGTTGATTCTTCCTGGGTCCAAATGACTTGTGGAGTCGATTCTTCCTAGGACAAATTGAATGAGGGAATTTATTTTTTCTGGGACAAATTGAATGGGTGACTTGTCGAGTTGATTCTCCCTAGGACAAATTGATGCGAACATTTAGTTTCGGGGTGCGTAAGTTTACTGGCGTTTCACGGTTTCTTTTGGCATGCGGTGCGTAAGGTACCATGTTTTCTAATGACGACACTAACCCTAACCCTGACCCTAAACGACCGTGACGACGTCTAACCTAACCCTAACCGACATTCACGAGACCTACGCACCCCGATTCTAAATGTTTGCCCAAATTGACTGGGAGAGTTTATCATTATCACTGTGTAACCGGGATATTTTGCTGTTTTAGTTTGGATGAGTTTTCTTCGTTGTTAATTGGTTCTACACCGTAGATACTCCTTAACTAATACTACGCCATTCAATTTGTCCTAGGAAAAATCAATTCCCTCATTCAATTTGTCCTAGGAAGAATCAACTTCGCAAGTCATTTGGTCCGATCTCAAACGAAGACACTCTCGTAGTGTTTATTCGCGGGATGGAGTGCTTTTGTCATAATACCGATTAACTCTGCAGTCGTTATATACTAGGATTTAAAAAAATCCCGCAGTCATTTTGTACGGGGAGTGCACTGAGCCTCCTACACCGGCAAGGTTATGGCGTCAATTTGTGTGGACAGTGATTGAGATGATTGACTACTTGGAGTGTGGAAAGAGAGTCACAGGTGACTACAATGATGAATTTGTGTGCACTTGTCCTAAGAAGTGCATCGATCTTCGTCACGACAACACACCACACATCTACTGTACTGTTGCCAAGGTCGATATCCAAGGATGCGACCTCGAACTGCTGAGTCACCCGCCCTATTCTCCAGACCAAGTCCATTGTGCCAAGGCACATGGGCACAATGGCCAGTCCGCCACTTACATAACTACATAAATATATACGCACAAACATACATGCACACGTACGTACGTACAAACGGCGCCAACCAATGGCGGTGTTGTTGTTGTGATGCATTATAAATGTAAATTTACCACTGTGTAGCTATTTTTATAATCAAGTTGCGCCTGCGCCCTGATACCTATAGTGGTAGAAAAGTTGAGTGCTGCTGAAATGAAGGTGTTTCATTCTCGGCCTCGGTAGTTGTACAGTTGGTAGCCTGATTATTGGAATTTTCATCACGCTCCCTTCACGCCCTGATGCAGCAGCATAACCCATGACTTACCCCTTACGTCACTAATAACTAGTATTTTCTTGTTTCCTTATAATGTTAGCGTCAGCATACTCCCTACTGGCTGGATTCTTGTAGAGAGCCATTGTAACTATCTAAGTTTGTCACTCTTCGCCTAGTCGTCCAGGAGGTCGGATCCTTTTCATGCCCCCCATTTTCCACGTAGAGATTAGAGTAGAGATCCTGGGATTATCATGGAGTCCAAATCCCTTAAGAGTAGCTTAGATAAGGACTGGAAAAATATTGTAAGTTAATCTCGTCCTTAGGTCTGAAGTGTCCCTATAGCTGTTTAAGGTAAAGAAGGACTACGTATGTTCGTCCTACGAGATAAATGTAGGCCCGTCTTGTTAGATTTCGTCGTTCACACTGGATTATTCATTATCGTCGTTTTGCTCTAATTCACTAGATTAGCGTTTGCCTTGTTTTGAGAAATATGGGTAAAAAGACATTTTATATTAAAACTTTTGCTGTAATTGCAAGTCGCTGCCATTAAAAATTTTAGTTGGGTTTAATTCTTTGATAAATTTTAAACTGACTGATTTAAATTGTGTATAAATGTATAATCGCTCAGTTGATAATGTTGATGTAGAATTTCTAATAACAATTCAAATGTAAGAATGTCTCGTGAATCTTTGCATACGTTTGGAAAGAGGTGAACAAGGTGATGTTAGACACCTTTTCCGGAGTTCCTTCAAGCTTCGATACTAGAACGTTTCAACGTTTGTTGGATAGTCTAGAAAAGGTGACTGATGGACATAATAAATTAGATCGAAGATTAACTAGCATGTCTGAGGAAAAAACGACTAAATGACCGACTAATTGACATTGTTGAAGGACAAAATAATTTATAAAGAACAGTTAGCGACATTTTAAGTGAATTGTCAGGAAATCAGTATGAACTGACAAGGACCCAGTCTGAAATACAGAGAACATAATAGAAGAGAATAAATTAGAATAGAATTCTTAGAATCAGATAGACGTGTAGATAATGAGGTGAGCAGAGCTTCTCATTTGAAAATAGAAGGCGATTTGAAAATCGATCGCGCTGGATTGCATAGGCGATCGGTGCGCGATCGACCTCGAGCGTTTGTGTACAGCGTATTTTGTGTAGCCTATCGTATTCGTATAGGCCTAGCTGCATATTATAGTATAATAGTACGTATAGCTGCATATTACATATTACTAATCTAGTAGTCAGTATACGCCTATCTCAGCTCAGTTCCGTTATTATTAGGCCTACTATTGATAGTATTACTAATTAGTTTTCATATAGCCTAGCGCCCCTTCAAGGTGATCGACTCAGCAGCGCATTTAGTCCAGCCACGGCTAAAATTAATATGACAGTCGTTAAGTTATTAAAGAAAAATGGTGTGACCGTGTGAACTCTATTCACTAAGCGGAGCGCAATAGGGATTGAGCTCATTCCAGTCCTAGGGCCAGCAACCGAAAACGAGCGCCGTTGCTAATCTGTAGGCCTACGGTACGTTATTATTCCACTTCGGCACCGTCGCCGCGGCCCGCCATTGTTGCTTTCAATAATTTCCGAAATTAGTGACGTTACGAACTTACAAATGATGTTACGCCGGAGGTGTCCACCGTGTTGTTATGACCAATCATATTGTACGAAATTTGAGCGATAACTCAGCGGTCATTAGGTCACAAAACGCTGCGTTCCGAACGCATTCACCGCCGCCACAAGTAAGCAAAACTTAAAGTAATGTAAATTAGGTAAATACAATAATACTGGCTCCAGTTTCCTCTTGGAGTAAGTGATTGTCAGGAAATCAGTATCGATTAATCGACAAGGACCCAGTCTGAAATACAGAGAACATAATAGAAGAGAATAAATCGAATAGATCGCCTAGAATCAGATAGACGTGTAGATAATGAGGTGAGTACAATTACGAACCCAGACTTTTCGGAACCTTCACCGGAGGTGAATAACTCTACTTCGCCGCAACCTTACCCTTGGAAACCTTCGTCAACCCCAGTGTGATTTTCCTTACAGATTTTAGTTTTAGTTACAGTTATAGTTTAATGGTTTCTTATTGTAGTTATAGTTACAGTTATAGTTAATATTATTTTTTCTTATAGTTATAGTTATAGTTACTGGCTTTTTATGTTAGTTACTACATATAGTTACAATAAGGCTACGTGAAATTGCCTACAGTCGCAGGAGCTACATTTATGCATATTAAGACGCGTTACACAATTTTCTTAGTGCTTCGAAGACTTTGAAGAAATGGTGCATTCATCTTTAGGAATACACGCTACCATGTTGCCAAAAATTCATCAATTCTGATGATGGGGGTACATGGGCGTAGCCAGAAATAATTTCTGAAGGGACCTTAAGTTTTTTGGGGGTTCCATTGAAAATTGTATTTTTCTACATTTTTAGTTTTTAAGAACAGTAATGCATTTATTTGGGGGTTGAACCCGTAAAGCAACCCATAAATACGCCCGTGCAGGGTTGCTATTTAAGAGTGAAAGAAAAACGTTTTTAAGCCCGCAAAACTCACCAAATACATTAAAAACAGTCATTGGCACAATTGATTCTGTCAATTATACTGCATACTGACCGGTTTTGATTGTCTTCTCTTCTGTGCACCTCTTCCTATCACTCTATGCAGCGCAGACTACTCTGTATGTAGGCCTACAGTGCATGGGTGGTTGGTGATACTTGAGATGATCGAGTAGATGAGTCGTGTTTTTACCAGCAGTGAGTCGGCCACATTACTTCCCCTCATTAACACCAACAACGCTGATGATAGCCTACACGAACTTTAATTTGTGATTGATTTCGTAATTGAATTGACTCCTGAGTCCTGACTGCATTCCCACAATTGCGGATGCTCAAGATCTTTAGAGACATTTTGACTACGTCACAAGATTACCGGTACTACGACTAGGCTACTAAGTTTGCGAATTTGCGCTAGACAACCTGGGTCGCAATCGCTATAGAAATGTTTACAAAATAGCTAAATTTCTAAAATGCGCCACTAGGGCCTACTGGGTTAATTCACAAATCCATGGCGAACATAGGCTAGCCTAGTTGTAGCGCATTTTCTAGTCCTCATATTTGTCGATATTGTACTTTTTCTTTGTTGCATTCACGAAAATGACAAAGAATTTTCGTTAGTGTTATTTTCGTTATAGTTATAGTTAATTATATTTATTAGTTATAGTTATAGTTATCGTTAACGAAATCAGTTAGAAATTATCTTGGTGTCTAAACATACACATTTAGGGGCAATGAGAGGTAGTGTGCGGGTTAATTCACAAATCCATGGCGAACATAGGCTAGCCTAGTTGTAGCGCATTTTCTAGTCCTCATATTTGTCGATATTGTACTTTTTCTTTGTTGCATTCACGAAAATGACAAAGAATTTTCGTTAGTGTTATTTTCGTTATAGTTATAGTTAATTATATTTATTAGTTATAGTTATAGTTATCGTTAACGAAATCAGTTAGAAATTATCTTGGTGTCTAAACATACACATTTAGGGCCAATGAGAGGTAGTGTGCGGGGCGGCGGTCGCCACATTATTAACTAATTAAATTGCTGGTTTATGCGTCGATTTGACTGTTTTGGCATTAGCATTTACAAACTGTGACTGTACGTTATTAATAAGCATAGATTAATTTTATGACGCTTACAATGCAATCCAGGAAATCAATATTTTATTTGTATGTGGATATTTGTTGCAACATGGAAACTGTATTTTAATTGAAAATTTAAATTTATTCGCATTATGTGACACAATTGTTGTTTGAGACTTAATTGAGACTTACTAAGCAGTTTTACAACTCTAAAACTAGGAAATAGGTGTTTAATGCTGCAGACAGTTGTCTGGAAAGACAGAAGTTCCAACCTCCAGTCAGCCGGGACTGCGATCGTGTCGCCCAGTAAATGTTTGCGAGTGTCATTTGATTGAACTTGATATTTTTATGAACTCAAAATCACAGATGCTATAATTAAGCGCTCGAAAGCAGTCTGATGACTGAGCAGTGGTTTTCTATGCCGTGGATTATTAAAGAACAATAACCTAGTGACTGAGCGAAACTGAGCTAAACCTCGAGTTTGGTTACACTGCTCATATAACTACAGGATATATGAATCAGAGAGGGTCTCAGTTTCGTTTCACCCTCAGCCAATGAGACCTGGCACGGCCTAGGCTATACAGCCAGATATGAATCTTGTTTTGTGCTATAAGTGTGCACAATACAGGCCTTATAGCCTATTTGCCATGCATAGGCTAGTTAGCTACGCATGCCATTTTAGTGTAATCATCGAATCCGGCTTTAAAAGGAGGCTCAAATGCATAGGCCTATGTATAGACTACAATACAGGCTTGCTTCTCTCTCTCTCTCTCTCTCTCTCTCTCTCTCTCTCTCTCTCTCTCTCTCTCACACACACACACACACCACACACACACACACACACACACACACACACACACACTTCATTCAGGCCTATCTGAAGCGTCGGCTTGTCACTTGGATTTAGTGGTGCGCCACGAGAGAGCTGTCATAAGTGGGTCAAAGGACTGTGCTACAAGTGAGCACAAGTTTCCGAACTATCTATTTCGAAAGGTGTGGCTGGTTACTTGGTATGGACAATGCATATTATGTATAAGCTGCCTGCTGCAGAAAAGGATGCCGTAGAAAAAAAGGTTTTTAAAGTGGTTGTCTGCTGGTAGCCTATGACAAGCGATGGGTGGGTAAATGAGAAAGCATCATCATCACGTATGCGCTGTCGTCTAAACAACAACCGAAACAGCGATGAAATTCTGAAATCGCGATTCTATCAATGGGTCGCCAGCTAAAAGTAAGTTTTCATTTTTAATTCTAACACCAGGTATACATTTTTTCAATAACTTTAGGGTATAAAAAGATAGCGCGAAGCATGCAAATCAGGATTAGAGACTACATGGTGTGGTACGAGTCTAACCAGCGGATATACATTTGAATTAATAAATAGACTTTGTTACGGGTTTTCGCAGTGTAAAGCATACATCAATATCAAACAAAATGACAAATTCTGCATTCCAAGTGTTCGGTTAGTAGGAATCCTTAACATCTTGTATCTTGCTCGGTTTAGGTCCTATATAGATTCATGTTTACAGTGCCTTCGATGGGTCCTTGAGGGCTGTATACAAGGCTCAGATGCATACATTACATAGATACAAGTCCAGCGATTTCGTCGGACTGTGTACGACTCAACGCGTGCTTGTTACAGAACGTTTCTGTCGTTAATTTGTAAATGCAAAGGAGCTGTTTATTCGTATTCTTACAGCTTACTGGGTGTTATGCATACATGCATGCAAGTATCATTGGCACTCCCTCTTAGTTAGTAGAAGACATCGGGGTATTACTAAGGTCAACACTCAACAGATCTGTACAGGACAGGTAGGCCCTTGATTGTGAGTCGCTGGATTGGTGGTCGACATCACTGCTCGCCCGTTACTTGTCCGAATCGGACATTTTGTCGGTCGCACAAATCGGGGCGACCAGTTTATATTGACTGTGATAGATGACCAAATTCCGTCTAAAAGCGTAATAAATTATAAATCCGAAGCATAGGTGTAAATCCGGAAAACATTTATAAAACATTTGACAGAGTAAAAATGTGAACATAATAGAATTACCGAGCAAATTGAACACATGAACAATAAGCATAAAAGGCAGCCAAGATATGAGCAGATACTTCGTGTTTATATCACATTTTTGAGCTCCTTAAATTGTATTGTGTTTGGTTTTTGATTCTGATAGTTTTATGCATAATTATGGCATGGGGATCAGTTCGAACTACTTCTATTCGGAAGAGATCAGCTGAGTCGGCGTCTGCATTGAGAACACTGGCAGAAGACCTCCGGATCAAGACAACCAGCGTCAACGCCGAATATGTAAGCGATCAAATATTGGACTATACATGGACTTGTGTCTACTGTTACTACCTAACCTCTACTGACAATATTCCTAGCTCTTCGAAATGTTTTTCGTTGCTATTCAATTAACCCCAGTTTCAACTTATTGTCGTGTTTCATAGGCTACTGCCCAGTGCCCTTAATATGTAGTCGGACTGTAACCACTTTCTTCTCATACCTAGATGACTATAGAACAATATGTGACGTCGGTCGAGAGACGGGACCACTTGTCGCTTTCTAGATCAAAATGGTCTTTTTTGTAATACCGTGATTATTGATTTTCGCGTCTAATTACTGCACCTGAAGCTAAAACTTCGACAAACCACACTTTTTCTAGTAATTATCTAGTAATTACCGTTTAAGATTCCTTACAATGAATTTGTGGGTTTCTTCGTAAAAATATAAAGTAGCCTATACACCAATTGTGCAATCTTCGAGACTGCTGGAAGTCCTTGTAGTCGCAGCTAATATATTAAAAGTAGACGATTTACGCTAAACGTAGTCAGCGTTTTTTGTTGACTACCATCTGCGGCATCGCAAGGTTTACAAGCTATTGATGCGATGTCGCTAATTTTGTGGTAAAATTTATTCGCATTTTGTTTATAATTATCATACAAGTTTATCAAATTTTGTAATGTTCCTATTAGCATTGTTTTAACAAAAAGCAAAGTAATTTACTAATCTTTGAGCTTACGCACTATTGAATCAAATTTTATAAGTAAATTGCACAATTTCGATTTATTGGTTCAAAATAGATTGTGGCCTCTCGGCAAATTTCCACTAGAAAATGGTAGACCTACGTTTCTAGAAATTATATGCCATAAGAGATACTGCTGGTAAAGTTTGGCCAGGATTTCGTGCTGTTAATTAATGGGTCTGATAGAAAGGAAACTAAGCAGACATAGACTAGGCCTACATGTTTTTCATCAGAGGGGCACCACTTATACAAATCTTACATTTCTATATATCCTATACATAAACTCGCTCCAAAGGTTTTTTTGTTTTCGAGTAGGCTAGATAGGCCTAACTCTGCAACGTATTTAGCCTCGTCAAAACTCGAGTCATCTACTTAAGAGGTGGAATTGACTACGAACAAAGAAAATATTACATTCTCCTAAAGCACGTGATCATCAACAATGCTACTGATAATTCCATCAGCCATTGATAGGTGTCAATTTTCTTTACTACGATATCTGCCTATACAGGATATATATAGGCCCATATACATATAGGGGCCTACATATAAATGTATAGGTCTATAGGGCCTACATGTATTGTAGTAAAGAGAATTAACACCTCTAAAAGGCTAGACTATTTTACCCGACTTTGCTCGGGGTGTTTTACCATGCGTAACTGTTGACGGCTTTTCGATTAATGACGTTTTGTTCCTCGTTTCGTACCTACCCGTGTATTTTAATATAAAGACATCTTCCTTATTGGCTATGCCGCTTCGCTGTTGAATTTAATGTCGTCGTACTAAGCGGCTGCGCTGCTTAAACCCACCCGAGTATTTGAAATTAAAGATATCTTCCTCATCGGATGTGCCCCTACTTCGCTTTTGAAGTTAATGTCCTCCAACTCAGCGGCTGCGCCGCTTCGTACTCCTCCGTGTATTTGAATTTAACGACATCTTCCTTAGCACCCGTGTAGACCTATATGAATTTAACGACATCTTCCTCAGGGCCCGCTATCAGGGAGTGAAAAGATGCCAGAGTATAGTGTAGCCAGTAGCGGAGTGAGGCCATTCCAAGCGGAGGACCTGCCACATCTAATGCCTGGTGCTGTGTCGAGCAGATCTAATCCGAGGGACATAAAGATCCAACCGGTCAGTAGAACGCAAAGGGCGAACAGAGGTTTCAGATAGAGATTTACGCGTGAAGTCAGAGAATTATTTCAGGGCAAGATATAATTGAGATTTGGAGACCAGAAGAAGTATGTTATACGTGAGGTAATCGGGAGCCAAAGTAAGATTTCGATCATGTAGGTAGAGATGTGGGCAAACCGATGAAGGCGTGCTATAAGTCTGGTCGCAGTATTTAAAATCGCCTAAATGCTAGAGGCACAGCATATGCAGACACATGAGGAGCGATTTACAGTAGTCCACACGGGGATAGATGAGTGCGTGGACAATAGGGGTATAGAGCACGGGTGTGACGGATCGCCTGATGGTTCTCAGCCGCCTCAACAGGAAAAAACTGTTCAGTCAGATTCAAAATGTGATCAGCTAAAGTATAGAGCGGTCTGAGAGATATAATAGTGGGGCGCGGTGGTGTAGGAGTATGTTCGGTGCCTAGCAGCCGAAGGGTTGCGGGTTCGAATCTACCTCAAGCCGCCGCGTAGGGACCCTGGGCAAGTCCTTCACTCGCAATTGCTCATGCGCTTCGGCGTTAAACTCCGATTCAGTGTCCGCGCTGTAGTCGCCTCTGAGTATAAATCTTTAGGGGGGCTATAACAAGAGCTCATACATATTACATACATACATACATGCATACATACATACATATATACATACATACATACATACATACATACATACATACATACATACATACATACATACATACATACATACATACATACATACATACATACATACATATACATACATACATACATACATACATACATACATCAATACATCAATACATCAATACATCAATACATCAATACATAATACATACATACAATACATACATACAATACATACATACAATACATACATACAATACATACATACAATACATACAATACATACATACAATACATACATACATACATACATACAATACATACATACAATACATACATACAATACATACATACAATACATACATACAATACATACATACAATACGATACATCAATACAACACATACATACATACAATACATACATACAATACATACATACAATACATACATACAATACAATACAATACAATACAATACATACAATACATACATACAATACATACAATACAATACATACAATACAATACATACATACAATACATACATACAATACATACATACAATACATACATACAATACATACATACAATACATACATACAATACGATACATCAATACAACACATACATACATACAATACATACATACAATACATACATACATACAATACATACAATACAATACAATACAATACATACAATACATACATACAATACATACAATACAATACATACAATACAATACATACAATACATACAATACATACAATACATACAATACATACAATACATACAATGCATACAATACATACATAATTAAACCAAGAGGGGGGATGTTGGACAGACCACAAGACCACAAGCGTCGAAGCAGGATCTCGTGGTCGACCATGTCAAACGCCGAGTAAACATCAAAAAGCGCCAGCACTGAGAGGTGGGTTGTACTTCGGCTTAACGACACTTTTTCATATCGAAGATGATTAGTGTCGGAGGCAGAAAGCAACCTCGTACTCCACGTTTATATTGCGACCGAGCCACCCGCAGTAAAGATCCGAGAAATTAATATCTGATAAACCGACCGACCCGGAATCGAACCCGGGCCGCCGGCGTGGTGAGCAGGCTACCAACCCACTCGGCCACTCAGGATCTCTGTGAGAGGTGGGACTGGTCGACAGCCATATATATGTCAGACAATAGGGATAAGAGAACAGTTTCGGTGGAGTGGTGAGCCTTGAAACCAGACTGGATCAATCAAGGCCATGTCAAGCTGAACAGGGGCGAAGAACCAGATTGCTCAAGAAATGGAAGGAACTGAAGACATACGAGTCTCTCAAGGGTTTCGGAAAGGAAAGTCAGTTATATTTCCAGGTCTTTATATACTCAGATTATGTTGTCAAGTTGGTTTTTAAAAAAATTGAATGAACTGTATGGACAGTCGACACCATTCAATATCCGCTACAAACTCGAGTACGCGTATTTTAAATTGGGTTATCTGAACATCAAGGACACGCAATTCTGTCATTCAGACTGCTTCTTCTGATGGCACTCCACGATAGCTTAGGCCTTAGGCCCTGCTTGTTATATCATCAAGCCCAAAGTCTATGAGATGGTAAAACAATTAAAACTCCGACACGGTCTCTGGCATAGGCAGGTACCAATAAGTAGCAAAAATGTAGCAAAAGTAGCAAAAATGGATGAACTGATACAAACTTATCGCAGCAATGCCGTGATTATAATGATTTTTGTTGCACAGTGTTCTTCCGTGTATGCAAATCTACCTATGCAATCGACTAACTCGACGCTTACCTGTAAACTCAACTACGACACTTACAAACAAGACACGTCCCTTCCATCATCAACCAATATTGCAGACAACCAGTTCGTCAACCGGGTAAGAAATTGCTTAAACTTAAATAATACAAATATATGTGTACCTCTGTCATGCGGCGATAGACTTCACCGGATGGACTGTATACGGGGAAACAGTTGGTAGGCCTACAGTACGGCACCTGCAGAGGGAATTAACGTAATCGATCAATCAGTCGTGCATGTTCATATAAAACGTTTCCTTCCCGATTCTCCCAGAGCCGATCTGACAACCAAGCAACTGATTCTGAAAATGACTTTGAACGGTTATAGAAATGCCTCCGATTCAAACCACGGAACATAAAGACTGTTTCATCTGTGTGCAACATAGTGGTCTATAGGTAATGTGCCTGGTTTGTTGTGGGTTCGAGCCAGCTGAGCGGAATCCATGTAATGACCCTTGCCAAGTTCTTTGCGCATGTGTACATCTGTCATCAGGCTGTAGAGTTTAGTTCCTGCGTAAGCTGATAACTAAATATCGGAAGTCTTACAATGCAATGGAACCGTGTCCAGGACATAGCTCCAGGGCCGAAGAGCGACAAACGAGTACACCCTTATTGGAACACGGGTTTTAACCCTTTTTTACATAACTGCTTCCATGCGAACTGAATGAAACATTGAGAGAACGACCACAAGCGAATAAAAGGTTATGTTATCGAAATCGAATAGCTGCACCGGCAGTCGACGTGCCAGTACAGATCAATCTTGCTAGTTAGCTAGTAAGTGAATAAACTGCCGAAGCTGTTCGATCTAATAACATCCCCAACGCGCTGGCCAATGTAGGGCGATTAGCGCCCTTGTGATGGCTAAAAAGATGCTATACATTGTATACAAGTAGCTAGATATATACATAGGCTACATACATACATACATACATTATACATACATACATACATACATACATACATACATACATAGTAGTTACATACATACATACATACATACATACATACATAGTATGCATAAACCAAATCCAAGATGTAATCAGTACATACACGCATACATGCATACACATGCACACACACACACACACACATGCCGTGTGTATACTGGGGACAAATGTCAACTTAAGGCCTATCTTAACTTTGAATCTATGAGTATGAATGCTTGAACGAAGAGTTGCGAATGCTATGCAAATCTTACTGTCTTCCAGCTCCCCAATCTCTGTATTTCAGTCTGCATGCCGTAAGTTCATTCAACAAAATCTAATCTAACTT
The DNA here is from genome assembly GCA_020284085.1 of Aporrectodea caliginosa. Classification (NCBI taxonomy): domain Eukaryota; kingdom Metazoa; phylum Annelida; class Clitellata; order Crassiclitellata; family Lumbricidae; genus Aporrectodea; species Aporrectodea caliginosa. The sequence goes on along the minus strand of JACEVL010000490.1, from coordinate 1,228,661 downwards.
AAGCTAGTTACTTATACGGCCGTTATCGTATAGTGCCAAAGACATCTATCGATGGTCGCTTTGAGTTAAATCGAACTAAAAATCACAATCCATTGGAAAAGCCAGGTCGAAGTACAATAGATGAAAGAAACCAGAGGCCAGAGGAGTGTCGAGTTTAGACCTGAATAACACACTATGGAATTTACAGATCGAACTAAGTTGGGCAGCGAACTGCAAAGCTTCGGACCAGCGACCGATATTTCTCGAGAGCCCAATACAGTTCGTATGACGCGGCATATCAAGACCCTCAAGGCTCAAATGATATCTATAACAAAGACAGTGTTTGAATGCACAGTCTATTTTTACGAGAGATGAGTATGAAAATCCTAAAGTGTAATACTTTGTGAATAGTACTGTTGGACAGATTGTGAAATTAATTCTTTGCTTGATAGAAAGCCAGTGCAATGATGCAAATGAATGCAACACGGGCGTTATATATATGCTGTTATATTATTCAGTGTCTTTGGCAGGAGAGTTTGAACCATTCGTAGTTTTATGTAGATTTCTCTTATTGATATTTGGCAAGAAAGACTGTTTATGCTCCCTTCTGCTCACATGTCTGCAGGAAATCAAAATCAGCAATTCTAGCTGTGTGTTCATAAAATTTATGTTCATTTATGTTCTGTGGATAAGGTGACATCGTTTGTTCTTCTTAATTTCCGATACATTTTTCAATCCTAGAACTCAGATGATAAAATTAAGCTCTTACAAATAATTTAACTCGTATAACTCTTAGGCCTACTGTAAAAGACATAGATGTACGACTATCTCGCCGTGCTTCATAACTGTTCATTCAGAGATCTTCTTGCGATTAACTTGTCTGCTGTTTGTGGACCATTCTCTTGTATTGCATCATATCAAGCGCTGGTTTGGGGTTTCTGTTTCTGATCCTGCACTACATTGGTTTAGTACTTATTTTACTCCACACACACAGTCAGTATATTTAAAAGGTAATTATTCTTCTACACTCGTTGACATATGGTTTTCTTCAGGATTCAGTGCTTGGTCCTCCTTTGTTTACGTAATATAGCATACCACTATGAACACTGCCTCGCAATCATTTTTGTGCTGATGATGCTACAATCTACATTCAATTTTACAGTCTGTCTTGTGACTCAGCTATGCAGCTGTTGTCCACTACCTTTGAGGAGGGCAGTCTTGTATGACAGCTAATTAACTAAAACTAAATTAAAGACTGATTATCTGCTACTGAGTACTACACAGCGATTTAAAATTTGGCATGGCCTTAAAAACTAGTTGCCTTGTTTGTGGAGTTGGCCGCATAACTGTTACTTGGGTGTCTTTTAAACTAATTAAACTATGTCTCTCACTGACAAAATAAATGGTATTTGTTAGATGTCATGCACATACATTCTAGAATCTAGACATACGTTGCATGTCTGCAAGGACATCTGTAACAAACAGTTGTCTTGATTAACTCTACTGTGACTCGTTCCTTAATAATAATAATAATAATAATAATAATAATAATAATAATAATAATAATAGTAATAATAGTGGTAGTGGTAGTGGTAGTGGCAGTGGCAGTGGCAGTGGCAGTGGCAGTGGCAGTGGCAGTGGCAGTGGCAGTGGCAATGGCAATAACAATAACAATAACAATAACAATAACAATAATAATAATAATAATAATAATAATAATAGCGGGAGCGGGAGCGGGAGCAGGAGCAGGAGCAGGAGCAGACTGCAGCAGGAGCATCACGTCCTACTGCTGCTGCTGTTGCTGTTGTTGAGAAATAGTTATAATAATAATAATAATAATGATAATGATAACGATAACGATGACGATGACGATGACGATGACGATGACGACGACGACGACGACGGCGGCGGCGGCGGCGGCAGCAGCAGCAGCAGCAACTGCAGCAGCAGCAGCAGCGACAGCAGCGATAATAGCGATAATAGCGATAATAGTGATAATAGTAATTAATTATAATAATAAATCTGAGTTTAATATTTTCTAACTGACAAGTATGCAGTATGATAACAATTCATAGTATGAACGAATGATCACAAGTTATTACAGGAGTCGAAATTTAACTGTTTGGCAGCCATGCAATGCGCCCAATCATGTCCTACTGCTAATTTTTCAACGCCATCTGGCGAATGAAAAGGCTGATCGAATGGAGGGTAGCGGGAAGAGATACCGCGTCCGTTGGCTCTTCGTGCCAGAGTGTTACCATTACCATAAGCCCCCCGCCCCCTTATTAGTATCAATAAGTAAAATATTCGGAAGCTCGAGAGAGTTCGGAACTAGACCATATTATCAATAATATTATGTCAAAGTATGAACACATAAAACTTGTGCTTAAGTCCTTGCATTGGCTTCACGTTCAGCAAAGACTCTTTTAAATTGGGGCATATAGTTTATGAAACATTAGACTCTGACACACCACACCAGTGGCGGACTGGCCATGACACCTAGGCCTAAACATTAGGTTTGTTTTACAATTTCTGCTACCAGGTTTTACAGTAAACATTTCGGTCAACTATACCACTGTTCCGTGAAAGTGTAAATTAATGTCATGCTTATTCTGTTTAAATTCTCTGAGTTTCCTACTTCTCGTACTTTCCCATTTAATAATTTTCTTAGAACTGAATATCAAACAATTCCATAACACACAGTCGAATAGTGTATTCAATAATACTTAAAAACAATGACTGCAACGTTTCAGGCCTGTAGTTAGTATTAATATTGTTATTATTATTTATATCTTTTATCATGTGCAGGGTATGTGTGAAATAAATAAATTCTTCCAATGCTGCATTTTACATTCCAAGTTTGGCCAGAAAACCTTTGCATGATAGAAATGGCAAGGCACCAAAATGGCCCATTCCGTACCACACTACTTTAAATGAATTCTTATTTCCGAGACCTATCATTATTCAATTAGATTCTTTTTCACTGGTCATGTCAACAACTTCTGGGCATTTTAGAACTCTCTCCGTGCATCTGTCCTTCATGCTCAATCGCTTATGCCATTTCGTTCTCAACTTAGCACTTACCTTTTGAAATTACTAATCCACCGTAGGCTGTCTCTGTGTCTTAATGGACTGATCTATTGGGTATTGACTTGATTACGACTTGGTTTGGTGCGCCATCAGTTGAGAGCTTGTGCATATATGTGAGACAAAAGTTACTGAATAAAATTAGGCCTACATTATTGAACGAGAGTTAAAGATGACAACATCGACCAACACTATTCTCAATCAGAAATACAAAGACTAATTATTAAGACAAAGCCTACCTCCTGAACTCTCAGAGCTATCCTCAACATTGAATAATATTGTTTGATGATGGTCTAGTGTAGTTACTCGAAGTAGTGCAGTACATGTGGTCAGAATTGTCAGCAGACATTATTCTATTTCCGTGGCATATCAAGTCTAAGAAAGCCGGTGCTTTGCCCCAATCGTGTGGATTAGTGTGTTAACGAGATCGATATACACTATTGTTTACACGCATGTCTACATTGTCTATAGATTCTTTTCAAACGTGACCCAGAAGTTTAAAGATCATTCGGCTTAGGTGCAAGCAGAATAACAGCAATCGAAGTGATCTGCAATTTTCATGTATACTCAAGCATGTTACTTACATGAACAAACCTCAATTTATTTTGGCAAATTATTTTAATTGTTTATTTTAGCATTTTTGTGAGATTCTTAACATTCCCTAGATAGCCAGATAATATCTATATAATACACATTTCTACTTAGTTTGTAAATGAAGTCGATTCATACATTAAGAATAATAATTATTATAAGGCAGTTACAGCACAACACGTACATAAAGTGATTCAATGTATCTAAACGTGCTGTTTTCATATTCTTATTCGAACAGACGACTCTTCTATATTTGCTGAATGACACGATGCAAATGAATCACACTCTGACGTCAACTCAGGCGGTTGTACAGCAGTCACTCGTCTTACGCGGGTGTCTTCCGGGAGAAAGAGATTACTGTCTCTTAATTTGCAGCCCAGAAAAGAAACCGGAGCAAGTTCTTGTCTGCAGCCTCACTGATGTACTGCGGAAAGCTGCAAGCCTTATTCTTAAACTCCAACAAGAGGTCAGCAGTCAAATGTACCTCTTGCTTTCTCTATTCTCAGTTAGTACATTAGAAACTGCACATAAAACAGCAGCATTGGAAAAGAACCCATACCTCTTCAGAACCTTCAAGTACTTACATAAACTGAAGGTAACTCATGCTTATCACAGAATTCGTCTTTTGATCTGTTCCGAAATCGGCAGTTTTGTCTAATGAATTCATCAGAATCTAAGCTACCAGAAACGGATCAGACGGCTTCAAGTGGAAGGGAAATTATAGCATAATAATATTGTAGTCGTAAGTTCTGTAATGATGATGATGATGATGATGACGACGACGACGACGACGACGACGACGACGACGACGACGACGACGACGATAGTGACAATTTATATGGCGCCGTAACACAGCCATGCACGCCTCACAGTCATCTAACAGCAGGGTAGGCCTTAGAGAACAAATAGCCTAAGTCTTGAGTCAAGATTTGAAGGAGTCAATTGTGTTAGCCGCTCGCAGGGCAGGAGGAAGACCGTTCCAGCATCTGGGGCCGGCAGCCGAAAAAGCACGATAGCCAAAGTGGGTTCTCATCCGTCTTACGCGAAGATCGCTTTTCTCGAGCGATCGGAGTCGCAACCCGGAGGCAGAAGAATGCGTCCCGATGCAGTAATCGCGCAAATACTCAGGCGCGGCCCCATGAAGTGACTTGTAAACCACCAAACAGATGTTTAACTCAATACGTAGAGAGACGGGCAGCCATTGCAGAACATCACGGAGGAGCGGCGTGACATGATAATATTTCCTCCGGTTGCATAGCAACAGCCTCGCAGCAGCGTTGAGAACGGACTGCAGGCAATCCAAGAGGCACTAGGCCGCTGTTGCAGCGGTCAACCTGAGAGGTGACGAAGGCGGCAACGGCCGCTCTCGCAGCCTCGAAAGGCAAGGACCTGATGCAGCCTCTCAGGAGGCGGAGCTGACGATAGCAGCAGCCAACGATTCGGGCCACGTGACTTCTCGTGGACAGGTCTGATTCCAGCGTGACGGCGAGATCGTGGACGACAGTCACAGGTCGGATCGTAGACCCGCAGACACTCAGTTCGCCAGTGTCAAGGTGCTGGTCGCACAGCATAAGAAATCCGTCTTCTCGGGGTTGAGACGGTTCAGACGGAGTCTGTTAGATCGCATCCACTCCGCGATCCGCTCGACGCCCAACTCCATTCTTCGCCGCTGCTGTTCATCAGTTGACGGTCGGCCCCACGTGTAGAGCTGCGAGTCATCGGTGTAGAAATGAGATGACAGGTCGAGACTGGCGGCAAGCTCACCGACGTCGGCCGTGTAGAGCAGGAACGGTAGCGGTCCGAGCACAGAGCCTTGAGGGATACCGCAGACGAGACAGCGAACAGATGATAAGACTCCACTGTTTGTCTGCGACCGCTGAGGTAAGAACGCAGCCAGTCGAGCGCCACCGAACGGATTCCATTTACCTACTAGTTACAAATACTTGAAAAATAGTCAAGTAATAGTCAAGTTAACTACGTGAAAGTAGTTTAGTACCGTACTAGCAGACTACAGCAATTGACTACTGTACTTTCCATCACTACCGGTCAGCTTTACCCATCCTTTATGGCGACCACAATCGTTTGTACATGTATGTACATGTGGTCTACAAATAACCTTTTAAGTGTCATATTTTCAGTTGAGTTTTTCAGCAGATACAGCAGCCCAGACTATCCTTATGAAGCCGCCTCTGTGGCTTACCTTGTTTCTTTACCCTATGAGGAAACGTTGCAAAATATGTTGACAGTGCCGAAATAATTGTGCCAAGTTTTCAGAACCAGCCGCACTTTAGTATGAAATGGCAAAGGTTACACAGCTGTTTATGTGGCTGTAAAATAACTCCTTATCAGACGAGAATTTACAACTTTACATGAACTATGCAATTCATCGCCCACAAGAAATGAAATGGTTTTTTTGCAACGAATCAAAACTTCATCGCCCGGATTTTACACAAAGAGGCATACTAACAACCCAAGCCCTTCATCCCTGCTTAAATTGACTTATATCATTATGAAAAAACGGTACATTCTGTAACAGGCTAATCTGTGGACAACAGAAAACAGCTAGGAACTGAATTTGATGTTTGTAAACAAGCTGCGGCCATGTCAACTTGTGTCAGAATAAACGAATAATATTATTATTATTATAATTATTAATGGACGACCCCTAACGAGGACGATGACGAATTTTTTTGTTTTTTCAGACAAACTGCTTGAACTGTATCCAGAGCCAGTACGTTAACATAGACATTACACCAGCGAACGACCCCAGTACGATTCAGCTTTACAGCGTCCTAGTCATGGAATATGCTCAACAGCAGACCGAGGCAGCGTCCAAGGCTACAAATTTGTACCATGGTTAGGCCTAGAATACCCATGCCCCCTTCTTAACAGATCTTCGCCACGTGTCATTGATGGCGGCGCCTCATGATGACTACAATTATTCTGCTCTTGTTTTTGCGATTGTTGTCTGCTAAGTACGTGTAACTGGTATGCTCCGATGATCCACTCTTAAGTTAAGTTGACTATTGACAACTGTACTTGTCTCTGCCTCTCTGCCTGCCTTTGTTCCAATGATTTGTTCGCCTTTATTTTTCAACATCTACGCTGAACGAAGTTGTTCAGTTAGTTTATACTCTTACATCAAGATGATTAATGTTTTTAACCGACCGTTACTTCACCGAGTATTAGGAGTATCTGTGATTCAATTTTGTGATATTCGTTTGGTTAGGGAATTCAGACTTGTGTTATACATTGCCTTTTTACTTATTGTTTTAAACATGTTGTATGTCCAAAATAGCTATATATTTTACTATTTAAGTTGTTTAAAACTATTAAACTTTAGCTGCATTTTAAGAATGTGAGTTTCTTCGAAACGCTGCAATTTATTCTGTCTGTCGTTTATTTCACGCATTATTTAGTTATTGCTATTTTTATCGTTTTAATTGTTCGCTAGTATCACGATAATAATACCTCAGTAACAGAATATGTCAGCCGTATTTGCTGGAATTTGTCTAAATTCTGAAATTATGGCTTAATTTGCTCGTATATTATACTCATCTGCACCATTTTCAGACTACTGTATTCCGTGGTCCTAGTTATTATGTCTCGTTAAGGTTCTCTAGTCTGCGTAAAATTGTCATCAAGACCGCTAACAGCGTATACGCACCTCATTCTGTGGTTAACCTGTTCATTTGTACTTGTTGAATTTCTTATGATGCATACTGCACATTAGTCAATCGTGGACGAAGATTTACGTAGCGCTACTTTTCACAAAACATCTCTTGAATGAAACAGAGTTAGGTTGCATAGATCAAATAACTATGTGCAAGTATAAGTATTAGTTTGTGTACCCGTGGCATTGTTACTTCGTCTTTAACTTCAAACTTTTTCTTGTTGTTCTAACGCTATGAAGTAAAAAAGTCTATGTATAGCATATAAAGCATCTCTGGAACGAACAATATTTACTAGAAGACCTGTGTTTCCATATCAAATGTACTTTTTAAGTTTGTTGTTCATGACTTTTACTGTTGTTAATTGTATTATTAATTGCTTTGTAATTATATAGGCCTAATTATAAAAAATTTCATGGATATCATCGTGGTTCATGATGCATCTCGGGTTTGAATAACAAATACATGTAGCTAAACAGTGATGTAGTCGAGTCTACCTAAGCCGAGTCCGAGTCAAGTCCGAGTCCACCTAAGCCGAGTCCGAGTCGAGTCCGAGTCCAGAGTTGCTCGAGTCCAAGACCGAGTCACAACAGATCGAGTCCAAGTCCGAGTCCTTTAAGACCAAAATACACTGAAACCTGCAATTTACTGGCATAAAAATAACAAAAATTTATGCTGAAAGAATTATTATTTTTAATTATTAGGCTATTTTTATTTGTTTTACCCGAGGTAGATAATAAATTATGATCCCTTAGGTGATACAAAAATTGTCCGGAGACACAAAAAATGACCATCTGGAACGGCTATAGTCTCCTCCAATTCAGGCATAACAAACGTGCCACGGAACGACACAGCGTTGAAGCGCTGGATGATTGTTATTGATTGGTGATTATTATTATTTTTTTTTGCCCGAGGTATAAATGATCCCTCAGGCTTCTAAAAGCAATTCCGAAGAATAATCACGCCTCGTATGGCTCGTGGTCCTCGTCCTCGGTGTTGTGCATGAAAGTCCCTCTGAATGCAATACAAAAATTGTCCGGAGACACAAAAAATGACCATCTGGAACGGCTTATTATTATTCTTATTATTATTCTTATTATTATTCTTATTATTCTTATTATTACTTATTATTACTTATAATTACTTATTATTACTTATTATTACTTATTATTACTTGTTATTACTTGTTATTACTTGTTATCAAAGTTCGACCGTACGTATTAACGTACGCTATTTTTTCTGCTGAAATGCGTACCGTACGCGTACGCTATTTTTTGGCTAAATTAATAAATAGCGTACGCTAATTTTTATATTTTTTTATTATAGAATTAAC